>JADFUC010002180.1:0-445701 GCA_019722365.1 Lithospermum erythrorhizon
GACCACTTAATGACATACGCCGCCCGGTGCCATAGTACGCCGATACATGCCCCGGTGGCCGGAACGTGCAATTCCGGCACCGGACGCGCCCGGGAGGCGGTTCGCAAGTTCGGCGACCGATTTTTGGTAATTCATTTCAGTTTTCAGTTTTTCCAGATTAATTGCAACTTTTGTAAAAATGATTTGGAGGCTCTAAAAAATTCAAAAAATTCTGGGATTTTTCTTGAACATCAACAATATCATTATTGAACACGTCCAAGTGGAATTTTATCAAAACACTTCTAGTTTTCTCGACAAAAACAATTCGAAATTAAATGAATTTTTGGAGTACTTAAAAAATTCAAAACATTCTGGAAAAATTGAATGAACTCTCAAAGGGTTAAAAATTGGTTGTGATTTAATTTTGTAATTTTATGAAATTTTTAAACTTCATCAGAAAATCGTTAAATGATTTCTACCAAATTAAAAATGCAAATTAATCAATTTTTTAAGCTCTTTCAATTCATGAAACAATTAAATAAACATCAAATCATCGTAATCAATACATGAATGATGATCCAGCCATGAAACATATATAAAATGGGGTTGATTTTTCATATTATATATTCATCAATCGAATATGTAAATCATGGTAAATAATCAAAATTAACTAACAACTATGTCAACACACAATCAAATTAGATAAAATATATCAAAACTTGAGTAGGCTCGAGACACGTTAGAATCTAGTATGAATTTCATTTGTGATAAACACCAAATTCATACATCCCGGATCCTCAAAATGTGATATACCAACGAAAACACATAATTAACAATGCGAATAGAGCACTCCTAAAGCAAAGGATGCCGTGGAAGTTCATCTAACACATTCTTTCACGAAGCCTCCTTTGAATTCCAAATTTGAGCACTTCAAACAAGTGCCTCTAGCTTGGTCAAGAGCCACCAGAGTAATAATCCTACACTTACGCTGCTAACAAAAGACCGATCAGCGATAAGAAAATGAAATTTTCTTTTCTTATTTTTGAGAGCACATACACGGCCATCCTCAAAAAAATGGTGGAGGCCTTTTTTTTTGTTTCATAATGATTACCAAATCATTAGGTTTAGTTTAATATTATTATTAAACCTAAAGCCCAACCGAATAAGCACGAGTCACCGCTTTTAATTTTAATTTAAAACTGCTATAAAATTAAACACTAACAAGTTGTTAATAGTAACTAACAAGTTACTAACAAGCTCATTCAATCATCAATTAATCAATTGACTAATTAATTAATTCGAAGTTCATTTATATTTTACATTATCAATAAAATTCTTAATTGAAAATATTCGCCGATTACAATCAACTCTCAATTTAACAAATGTAGTTTAATTTCATACAATTTAAATGTAATCTAACGCCATCAGATGTAAGGCGACCTTTCTGCGCCTCAGATAATAGTAAAGCTATAATAATAATAATTGACCAATTACTATTATTATAACGACAATCTAGTAAGATCTAGCAACGCTTCATAACCCCCTTAATTTTAGAACCCAAACTATTAATATTAATTCGTGAAGGTGAGCACTAAGTTCCAAAGAATCACATTTAACCAACCCGATAAATGAATTGATACACAATCATTTAACAGCATTAAATCTAAAGTGGAACTAATTTCTACTGATTTCAACACTCAAAGATCATAAATCTTTATACATGTCATGTGTGATCAATTTCTTAGCATGTTATATCATAAATCAAGTATGCATCAAGTAGTTAGTTATATTTCTGTTAAGTTACCAAACATATATTATTTGATACTCCTTTCTATCAAAAAGCAGACGCACCACCTTATAACTCATTTAGTGTTGGGGTATAAAGACAAATCATATGTCATTTATTCTCACAGAGCATCAATACTTCTTGCACTAGTATCGCTCTCTTCGTTAGGACTCTCAAATCTAAATTTCTCACTTACATCATGAGTGAGTTTCCTTACTCTTTTGATTGCTTTTTCTTTCGCCATTCATAACATATTTTTACTCACTCAAGGAGATAGACTCTATGATCCTCATATTTCTTTCATCATATGAGCTTCATTATGTTCTGATTCATTGTCGATACAATCTTTTCCATGTAGTTCCACCATATTCATGATAATGAGATCTCATTGCATTCATGAATTTCAAGATGTGATGTCTTCCAAATATTTATTATATCTTTAACATTATTCATTTAGATATATTATTCATCTATTTCTTTCCTCGAAGTAATCATCTTATAGACCATCTTTAAATATTCTTTCTTTAGAATTTGGATGGTGGAACTATTTGACCTGGCTAGCCGGTTCTTCTCGTGAACCTCACTCTATTTTGAGTGTTTACAACTGGGTATATAATTTCAATACTATCTGAGGTCGATATTTATTTGGTAGCTTAACTTCCTCGTTCATATTATCCCTTGAATCGTTTTAAGTATATTCTTGAACTTCTCTCGAACTTCGAGCTCATATTTATTCATCTTGAGGATCGATAAATAAGTAGTGATATTTCATTTCAAGATAATCTATTTTTTCACCTGTATATTCTTCTCCCTCAATGTTGAAACATTGACACATCGCTAATGGAAACTTACTTCAATTCTATGTATGTTTCCCCATTACTTTAATTGCATACCTTTCGGGTATAATAATATATATGTGATGTATATACTTTTTGGGGTATAATAAGTATTCAAAAATCAATATTTGTGCATACTTCTTGCAATATACTTATACACGTATAATCGAGGGCAAAATATTTGGTTTCACTCAAACCAATTATATCGGGAGTTCTATGATAATTTGGTTGACGCGAACAAGCTGATACTAAATGTAATAATAATATTTCTCAATGATCAATTATGTATTGCATGTAATTCAACATGCCCCCAATCGTTTTACCGAGAGTTGCCAACATGTATCTCACATAAAGTCTTTTAAACTCAATAATTTGTTGACTCTTTAATGCAGTCTCTAATCAAATTTCAATCATTATTTCAAGATCATAATTCATCCTGGACGGCTCCAACTGATCGTTAAATAATCAAACTTCTTGTTTGATAGAAACTGTATTTTAATAATACATATATGTGTTACTTCAGGTAACAATATTTTAGCTATTCTGGAACCATCAATTGACTTTACTTCACTTTTGACAAATATTAACTCTTCTGGAGTCCTCAATACTTTTGTTACATTATTGAAAAATATTAGCTCTTCCGGAACTAATTACAATCACTTCAATGATATATTGCTAGTTTTTCATATGTATGAAATATGGATTTAACAATATGTTTGCTCTTCCAGAGCTTTCAATCAATTTCACATTATTAGCAAGACATATTTCTTTTATCCACGTTGCTGCAGGCAATTCTATTAGATATTGGCGTCCACATATTTGTAAGTTTCCAAAGAAAGATAGGTGTGCCATAAGAATCGCTATACCAAATCTTTTCCTTAGCCGTAACTAGCCTAGAGACACGTATAATCACAACATCAATCGAACTAGCCTAGACAGATATATAGTTCTTTCCCTTATTAAATCTTTCATATGAATATGTGTTTCTTCGTGAAACAATATGCACTCTCTTTTAGATATATGTGACGATAATCAATTTGTATATGCCAATACTACCATTCAGGGATGTAATGATTATCCTTTATTGTTACTATGAAATCATGGGTATAGAAAATACCACTACTTCAAGACTGAAGAACTTTTATGCAACACGTAACAAAATATTTGTGCGGCTAAATTATCTACGCTTCCAAGATAACATATGATGTAAAGTGATTCAATTCATCATTCACTAGAGGCATACAATACATCTTTCATATAAATTTGTTCCTTTAGGAACTTATATGTCAACTCTTTTGGAGCTTAATTTTACACTACCTCAAATGCCTATTATTACTCAAGCAATTTCATTTGTAGTGTACTTCTAGACCTTGGAAGAAATCATATGTAATCATGAAATTCAATTCATGTAATGAAATCTGTATACTTCAAATTATATATGAGTCTTCAGGTCATATAAGTCAATCCACCATGTTACAAAACAATGAGGGCATTCACATAAATTCTTCAGGAATATTAAAAAAAATCCTTAATTTATTTGTCCATCAATTTTAAGTCTTTAATCCTCTGAACTAGTCTTCTAGACTACTAGTGATAACAAAAATCTTATTTACGCTGGATACGTAATCAAATGTTATAGACGAAGAGTGATATAGTAAGGTGCTATATCGCATGGACATTATCAGTTCAACTACAAGCCCGAAACTAAAATGTAGATGACCCAAATGTGGGCATCCATAGTTATAGCACCAAAATAACGGATACTAATCATTGTAATTTAAGGTCTCAAATTTTAATAAAATTTAAACTCTCAATTTTCAATAATTTGATCATTTATATTACCGTAAATTACATGTGGCTAAGAGATCCCGAGTAAATAAATAATTATTCTATATACAATAATAATGGGACAGAGTAATGCGATTGGCAAAATCTTGCAGCTCGTCGTTATTAAATCATGCATGCTAAACAGTTTGGAAGTCATGTACCACTATATTTGTTCTTTATATTTTGGTCTTATAATATTAACCAACTCTGTTTAATCAATTTATTTGAAAAAGCACTTCAATCAATCTCCTAGAAGTTTAAATATCTATTATATTATATAAATACCTGGCCTCAGATAATTACGCAGCATTCGCTAGATATATCGATCCAACATCTATCATATGCATCTAACATATTGTAATATTTAATCCAAATATTTTGAATAACTAAATAATTATTCTATATACGTACAATAATAATGATGCATATATATTAGGTAAAATCAAAACAAAACATAATCCGGAGAACAAACAATATTCTTAAATTTTAAAAACCTTTGACACAATTATTGGTTATGGCGGTTCATATTATATTATACTATATTTCAAGAATAAGAATAATCAATCAGAGGATGAACAATTATATTATAATTTACTCAAATGATTTAATTTACTCTTGAATATACATTATTGTTACATCCAAATTATTTCTCTCACAATAATCAATAATAATATATTTCAAATGATAGATTCTCTCGGTAAAAGTATTATAAATAATTAGTATGCTAACATATTTTTTTCGAGATTGGCTATATTATTATGTCAAAAAATCTTAATAAATAAATATTGAAGCTTGAAATAAAAATTCTACTCACTGAGAGCTTCGATCAAGGCTGAGTAACGTGTTATGAATATAACTAAGAAACAATATAAATAGACAGAGAAATAAAGAGAGATAATGATGATGATTTCCATTGCTTTTAATCACAGAATCATTAACGAAATTTCGCTTATTTATAAAGCCTAAGATACAATAATACAGAATTCAAGAATCTCTCGCAGAATAAGTAAACTATTTGATCGCTTCATAAAGTCGCTCTCTTTCGTAAACAAGACGACTGTTGACAAGACATCCACAATATAATATTTCCATAACAATATATATATAATGAGTTCAAAATAAAAAAAAAGTTGACTATTACAATAAAAATTGAGCTTAGATAATTTACAAGGAGGGAGCATTAGAGATGATTAGACGAACATCGAACACGTGACAAATTACACCACTCACTTCAAGCGTATTCTTGAATAACTGCAGACTCCACCCTAATATAATATTATTTATATGAGTGTGTGTCCTCTAGTTTCATTTGTGTTTTGCCAACCATATCAAGACGAGACTACTCCCAATGAGCGAGAGTAATGTCGTTCTCGATAGCTTCACCTAATGCTGAATACTTGGATGACATGCATGATAATCCTTTCCCGATTCATGTTGTGCCTCCGGGTTCCAATATTCCCGATGTAATGTTTTACTCCCGATTCTAACGCTTAAACGACTATCAACTCACTAAAGGGATGGGCTAAAGAACCATTAAAAGGATTCAACTCTATAATCCCGCTACGCAGGATTCGGCCTCTTACAAAAAATACTCAATACCCAAGTAGGCGAGAGGGCTTATAAAGTTGATCATGATATGGTTGTTACCGGGCCGCCTTAGACCCTTTACGATTTGCATTTATTCCTCTAAAAAAAGATTGAAAATACACACAAAGTATTTACGGCATAGCTTTTTTTCATATTGTCAAAAGTTGAACAATGAAAATAGATGGCGATGTATTTCGATTTAAATGCTATTGATTTTAGGAGACTATAAATGCAGAAGGATTTCCATTGCACTATCACGATCGACAGCGAAAGTCGCCTTAGATAGGAGATATTGGTTTAAATCCAATGGGTGAGAAGGCAATGATCATTAGCCAGTCATGGCCATTCTCTTTTTTTCGAACCGTCGATGTCGATAGAAGGGAGGTTGAAAGCCGCATTCCTTCAAATGTTTCTGGGGCAAGCCTAGGTTCAATGCATTGAATAACGCATTGAAAACACAAATGTCAGCTTGTGAAAAGAGATACAATTAAATGGAGTGTTAGTAAAGGAATAACAAGCTCAATGTTGTCTTGAAAGTTGAATGACTTGTAATTCTGAATAAATAAGATAGTGCTAAACGTCCAAAGATTTGAATTGAGGGAATATTATATTGGGAAGGTGCGTTTGCAGACTAACAAAAACTCTCAATTATGTGGCTAATAGTATAATTTTGTAAAACTCGTGGAATATTTTTCTCACACAACTCGCTTGTTTTAGGACACTCTTACTATAATTACAAAACAAGATTTTATCTTTGTGACTCACTTGAGATAATCAAACAAATCTTTACTCTAAAATCTAAATATAAACCAACCATTTAACATTTCCCAAAATGTTGTAACAATTTCTCTAAATCCGTTTGAGCAGCTGATATCCACCTTTAAACTTCTTGAATTTCCTGGCAATTTCAAATGACTTCTGCCACATTGTCCATTTCAACTCATGCAAAGTACTCAAATAGTTTACAGATTTATCCCCAAGAATCAACGAGTCATGCAATAAACTCGAGCATTGTTCGAAAGCAAACTCGGTTGTTGGCTCGTTTGACTTTGATGTAAACCCGCTAGACCAACTTCTTCGGATTGAAAAGTGCATTATTTTAAGACCAGAATAAGTTGATTTACTGTTAACTGTATACACAACCTAGTTTACCATTTCCTTAGCATATACTCTGGATGCAGTGCAGTACTACAATATATCAAGTGGAAACATAAGAGTGTTCATCAAGGACCCCTCTTACCAATTGTGAAGAATTAGGTCATTTTTACACTTCATCTTGGAACAATTCATAAACGTCTTCTCTTATCACGGGGTATGATTGCATACAATCTGACCCCTACCCTGCTTAGGCAGGATTCTCTTGAGAGGTATTGAGATATGTTGTTATAGTAAAAATGAATATAACCAGGAAAACGATCACCAACCATTATGAAGCTTTAAACTTAAAAACCTAGCTGAATTCTTATAGATAAGTTAGTATAAGTGGGAGTATGTGCATAAAATTATCTACTGATACATATATGGTACTGTATTTACTGAGAAGGTACAGAACATGAGGAAGCGTCTATAACACCACTCGGTTTTTTGACAAAATCTGGAAAGAAAAACATTAGTTCTAATCTTTACAACAGCCAACACAAGCTTATTTCGATTAATAACAGCATACATACTCATTCATCCAAAGAGACGCTTAGTAAGTGTCATACTCATCATAGTACGCGTAACTCGTATGATTGTTATTTATAGACCTAGTTTCCCTGTCAGCCTGCAAAAAGAAAGAATTGGAATTAGTTAAATATAGGATGTATTGAGGAGCGATGTCCCACATTGGTGAACTTTAATTAGAGTGTGAACCAGAAAGAAGTGGAATCAGTCAAATATTGAATGGAACCCAAAGCAATTGAGATACCACAGGGTCCAATAAATTACTTCCTCCTTCACAATTTGCTTAGAAAATCTTTCTTTTTTGGATAATACAAAATACCAGTGGAAGGAGGAAACAACAAAAATGAGAAAAAATTAATAATCTTGAACTTTTTGCAAAGCTAATACATCAAACATCAACATGTCCCAATGAGTCTGAAGAGCCTCCCCAGCCGAAACAGCCTTACCCCTGTGATTATAGGGAGGATACTACCTCACGATATGTAAGAAGCCTAGGCAATGTAACCACAACAATTTTGATTTATTCCATTATAACCAAGAGTTAGAGAATATAAAATATTTGATTCATAGACATGTAAATATTTTTTGCAAATCTAATAAGACAAACAAATTGGAACAACAAAGTCAATTATTTTAGCAATGTCACTCACTCACCCTTCGCAAAAAGGGGGACAAATTTGAGGAAAGAGGAACAACAGGAGCTTACCCTGTGAATCAATTTCTCAAAAGCTTCAGTTCCATTTTCTTGAATATATTTCTCTGCTGCAGTAAGAACGTCGTCTGGCTTGCTGAAAACATCCTTCTTCCCAGGAACGTACCAGATGTTGTAAGTTTTCTTGTTAAATAAAGGCCTCACATAACGTTCATAGACATATGCAGCTCCATTGAAGTAAGGTATGACCAACCAGCAGGTGACAATTAGTTTTGCATATGACCAGAAGGGGATCCTGGCAATACAAAGCAATAGAAGGATTAATAGCTCCAAATTCTTGGACAGTATTGTCCTGTACTATATCCATTTCAATTAGAATGACCTAGTTAGTTAACCTTCCATGGTCAATAAACTCAATGCTTGGCAAAATTTCCATTAGACCAATTAATTTTCTAGCATGAAAATATATGACACTGTAGATTTTCAAATGTTTTAACATTGAAATACAAGTCTACCGAAATACTATGAAAATAGATGGGATGATATGTTCACAAAATGAAGACTAGTACAAAGATATATATCTTTCCAGATTAGATTAAAAAAAATAACTTGGTCGCATTTCACAGAAGAATATTATTATTATCACTACAAGAAGAATAAAAAAAATAACTTGGGTCGTTACACGACCTACCTTTCTTACCTATTGTGATGTAGTAGATAGTGTTTGCATCTTATTCTTGGGTCAAGTTGAAACAAGCTTCCTGTTATTAAATAGTGAATTTTAACTCTGATTTCATTATTCGAGTTCTTTATTGGATGCCTTGTAGCACACTTATAGAATTTCTTCACATGGAAGTTTATTGGATACTCATCTTTTTCTCCTTCCTTCCTACTTTCCAGTTTCCACCAATATAATGTTCCCTCCACCCCCACCCACCCACACCCACACACACAAGCACACATTCTTTTCAGTTTTGATACCTTCCTTCAATTTTGGTTTTAAACTCTAACAATTCTCTTGTATTGATTCATCTTGTGAATCATAGTATAATGGCACTCCACATTGAAGTCACAAAACACCTAAGCTTAAAGTCTTAAACCTTTTATCACACCCTAATAAGATTCAACTATCGAAGAACAATATGATCAAATGTCAGAGATTCCAAATATCTTATTATCTCCCAAAGTCCAA
Source organism: Lithospermum erythrorhizon (assembly GCA_019722365.1). Classification (NCBI taxonomy): domain Eukaryota; kingdom Viridiplantae; phylum Streptophyta; class Magnoliopsida; order Boraginales; family Boraginaceae; genus Lithospermum; species Lithospermum erythrorhizon. The sequence goes on from JADFUC010002180.1 coordinate 9,525, forward strand.
GCACATGAATGCAATAGAAATAAAAATGCACTTGCTTCGGAAAAGGAATAGGTTACCATTCAATAAGCGTTGCGAATGTTAGCTCAAAGAGAGTAATCATAGAGTACAAAATCCAGTAAGTAAGCCACTGCTGATCATCCACAGGAGACTTAGTCTCAATTGCTCTAACTGATGCATATCTGCCCAAAATCGTTGATACAAATACACATGCTTCATCAACTATACACACCCTCTAATATTATATGCATACAGCACTAATTCCACAGATGAATAGAGTTAACTTACAGTGGATATGCCAGACTAACCACAGGCCTGAAAAAGGAAACAAAAAAGAAATAACAATTAACCTCAGCTTAAATAGACTAGATCAACAAAACCAATCTACTATTTTTAACATAAAATTCCAAAAAAGTGAATGCCAAACATAAACTACTCCTACATTCATAAAACTGGAAGGAAAAAAAAAGGTTTCTTGGAAAATACTAGACTATATAAACAACAACCCACCTACCATTTTCAACAAAACTAGCAAGCAAAATATACTAAAATAAAAGCTCCAAATAAGTGAATGGAAAACATAAATGACTTCAATATTCATGAAATTGAAAAAAAAAAGGTTTCTTGAAAAATAATATACTAGATCAACAACAACCCATGACCCATCTACCATTTCTAACAAACTTAGCAAGTAAAATATACTAAAATAAACTATAAAAAAAAAGTGAATGGCAAACATAAATGACTTCAATATTCATAAAATTGGGTTCTAGAATATTAAGTTACCCAACAAGAACATCAAAATTCTTGGCTATAACTTTAAGGAAGGTTCCAGCACCAGGTCCTCCCATATCTGTCTACAGAAACAAAAAATGAATCTTTGGATTATTATGTTATTAGTCAAATGACAATTAAGAGTTGGAGATCAAATGGTTTGAGATTCAGACAGTGGCAACAGAAGAAGCAACCAGAGAGTGGAGTAAATGGGGTTGTAATAGAGAGAGAGAGAGAGAGAGAAAAATGAGAGATGTTGATATCTAGTGGCATTCAGTCATTCACCCTTCTTTTGGACTGTAGTATGATGGTAACGAGTCGAATTCGAACGATTATGAAATGATATCGACGTGTGTTGATTTTATTGAGTCGGTTATTATTTATTATTTCAGATATTAAGCAATATCTTATACTCGCATCTAACTGGATCAACCTTCAAAATGATTTTCAGACAAGTTTTTTTAGTCGATTTATACTGGTGATAAATTACCAAATACAAATATATGAGATGTATGAGTTTTGAAAATATGTATTCCATATTTTCAGAACTTTATCGGGCATTTACTAGAGAGAAGAGGACAAGCCATCAACCAATTTGCAAAGTTGGATTTTGTTCATATCCGATATCAAACACCTATCGAGTTACTCGACCCATTCATATCTCGTCCCTAACTGTGCATAGCTGTAAAACAAATACTCCGAAGGTCCTATGAAAACCAGCCAACGAAGGTTGTCCTTGGACCACTGTCACCTTTGCAAAAGTAAATCGACCCGGTCTATTTTCTCTTGAAATGTCCATTTCTTATTTTGATGATTGATTCATTTCTGTTCTTAATTAATCATAAATAAAAAATATATAAATCCCTTAGTTTAAGTAAAAACAAATATGGGAGGGAATATGGTGAAATTAAGAGCTTTAACAGGACTTTACTTTTATGGAATCTGAAAGGGAAACTACTCCAATATACATCTAAAATAATCTTTTTTTAAAGACAACAAAACTATAAGATCTGCAGAGTGAACTAGATCCACTAGTAAATGCAATATACATCTAATATTTTGAAGTACTTCCTTGACAACTGAGCAGGATCTTCAATAACATATGGAAAGAATCCCTCATATCTGGTATGGCTACATCCTAAATCGGTGAGTCATTTCTCTAATTTGTTACCATGAGCTAAGGTCGTAATAAACTCCTTTAGCGCGACACAAGGGGAGTTGATATATCTCTATTGAGTGAACTCGACTGGGGTGTTTTTGCCTAGTTTTGGATGCTTCTCAAGTAATTCAGACGGCCATTTGTCACCAGCAGTCGGATACCTGGGATGCGGCTTGCTCACGACAGTTGTAGGTTTAGAGGGTTGCAGTGTTGCATCAATCTCTTGATTCAAATGTAGATCAGGGCAAAAAGGAATCACATACACTGGATTTATTATTTGACCTTGCTGAAACCCAAGCTCTGAGGCAGGCATACCAATGTGATGATTGGTTAACTGGGGTGCAGATTCCTGGTTGAGATTCAGTGAAGGAGCCAAATTAAGTTCGAGGTTCGAGTCAGGTGTCCGCTTCTTTATCTCAGCATTAAGCTCCTCTACTTGAGTTTGAAGGGCACAGTTTTCATCCTTCAGCTCAATTGCCTCTGAAGTCACCTGCTCAGCAACAGAAAGGTCATGTAATGAAACATACACCATTGCATATGATGAAGAAGAAACCATATTTTGAATCACAAAACATTTGTTTTCAAATTGTTGACAGATACTAAGGGCAGAAAATCCTTAGCATTGGTTATCCATTTCGAAGGTTATACTGAATGAAGAACTGAAGGCTATGGAAAGAGGACTTACATAGTTAAATTCTGATAGCAAAGCAGTGTTTTCTTTACTCAGGGACTGAAGTCGAGCGATCATCTCTTTGACATTGCGAATTGTTTCGCCCAATATTGAAGCCTTTCCACTATTTGCCTCGGATAGCTCTGCAATGTAGTATAATTTCCATAAACCTCTCTAAGCCTTATATACTAATGAAAGATTATACCATCAGATAAGGAGGGTAGTAGCTATTAGCCTATTACCTAAAGAATTTGCCAGAGAGATAAAGAGCTCATTTAGATTCTCACGCTTCATTCTCTCCCTTTCTGCTTTATGAATCCTTTTTGGGACTTTTCCGGACTTCTTCTTGCTAGAAGGAGAACTGAAAGAGATTACACAAACATACATATTCAAGCAGACCTCATGGTAAAAAACATAGTGAAAAAAGCAGGAGTCGTTTTGATTGTGGCAGATACATATACATATACATAATTAAACGGTAAATTCTGCCAAATGTACCTAGAAATTATAAGGAGTGAAGCCAATAAACTAGGTCAGAGAGTTAATATCTATCGAGTTCTCCATTTATATACTACAGCTTGCACTTGATGCCCTTCATTTTTCTAAATGACAGAATTTCAGGTTCCACAAATTCATCATGTGTGGTCAGTAACTATATAAACCTGTCAAACATCTTTCAATTAAGTGCAACATGCAAGGGTTTCGTAGGTTAGACCGTTAGAGGTATCGAACTCTTAAACTCCCTCAACGTAACTAATCTATGATCCAAATTTTCTTTCTTTCATTGCCTTTTCTAGAAAGGATAGGCAATGAAGATACCCACTTAGATCATACCATTTCTCCCATATAACTAATATCATACATAATGGGACGAATACCAATCCCCAAAACTTGTTTCGGACTTTCGGACAATGAAGAACTTTTCAAAAATCGAACTGAAAAGCTAAATAGTGAAGGCAAGCAGCTAAGATAGACTATATAACAGGTGGGTACAAGTGTACAACCGTACAAGGGAGGCGATGAGGGGTCATTCCTGCTAGCATTAGTATCATGTAAGTCTGTAATGATTCACAATAGTATACAATGTACATATATATGATACGGAGTAAAATCGATCTTTTCATTTTGCCCTTAGTTTTAAATCCTGGACTGGCGCAGTATAATGGAAAGATTAGGTTTCAAATTCAGAAGAACAACACCATACTCAGAGATACAAATTCACCCTCTTGGTAGTTTCAGTAAACATCAAATTCTAATCAGTAATCACCTCAACCTTAAATAGATGTACACACTTACAAACTCCAATAGTAAACAAGCATTCAATAATAACAATTTAACCATCAAATTTAATCCTCACTCACAAAACAATAACACAACAATTTAATCCCCAACTATAAAAAAAATAGTATCACTGACCGAATAGGCTCGGTCTCTGCTGCCATGTTCAGCATTTCAGCCGTGTCAGCAGCGGGGCTCTTAGGACTCATGCTTAACTAGATAAATAATCTATTCACCAACCTATAAGATAAACAAATCCAATTAGAACATAAGCGTTTCATCTTGAAATGAAAACGATAAATTGCCAATCAAGATGTACAGAGTAAAATTACATTTCAAAAAAAGTGTCCAGTTTGGTTTTCAATTACTAAAATTAACAAACTTTGTAGCTGCACATACCTTTTATTTGAATAAAAAACATCATGTTAATAATAAATTACATTCACGATACCATAAATTTTCGCCAAATATTACTAACATATATGAAAACAGGGGGTAATTCAATAATCATTCAATACAATCAAACTTATTAAATCACTACCAAAAGGAAGAAACACAATATCATACCTCAAGAAGGAGTAAAAATGTGTACAAAATACAACTTTCTTGGTGGGGTTATATGGATGGGCATACACAAAGTATAACAGAGAATTCGAACACAATTATATAATATATTTTGATATTATTATATATATATAATAATGTGTGTGTTAAATAATTCCATGGACATAAAGAAACCAAATTAATTTATTTCCTATCTTACCTTCCGATAATTTTTTTTTTATTTTAATTTCATATATTAACTTTTCAAGGCGTAAAATTTTCACATAAACTACTACTATAAATGCCTTAGAAAGTTATAAAATAAAAAAATCGTTTACAAATTTCTATCTTTATTTTCTTTCTCCATCAGAATTTTTCTTTTTCTATCTTATTTTTTTTTTGTGCTTTTTTTAAAAAAAATTCATTATAATTTTGGTTATAAAAATAATAAAATAATTTACACAAGTAGCATCAAGCGATAACTGGGTGATGTAATAGAGGATCTGAACATGGTTTTATGGATGGCTCATACAAAATATAACATAGAATTCCAACACAATTATATAACGTTTTTTATATTAATGGAGTGTAATTATGTAATAGAGGATTTGAAATCGATTTTATGGATGGACGTGATGTTAACAAAATATAATTAATAATTACAAATAAAAATATAACAGAAGATTCAAAGTGTATGGAGTTGTGGCATAAGCGTGGTAAGGTGATGTTGGGGGAGGGGGTGAACGTGTGGTGAGCACGAGAAAATCGAGTGGAGACAACCTCAGACAAAGTGCCACGTTGGTTGTACTTTTGTCATGAAGTGGATATTGGAGGAGGTGTACACGTGGTTTGGATATGCTTCCATTTTGGACCGGGGGTCTTATTTTGGTGGGTGTACGTCTTTCTTGTGGAGATCAACTGGTGGTACACATAAATTCGATTCGATTTGTAATATTTGATTCGAAAAATTTATAGAATTGGAGTCTAATGTTCCATTTGATTCGGACTGTACAAAATTTTAATGTTTTTAATTTCTTTTTCTTTTGATCATGAAATTTAATATTTTTGGTTTGAACATTATTAATCAAACCTTAAATCTTCGAATTGTTAAAATCGAGACCAACTCATATTTTTCCTCTGTTTGAATCTCGAATCTAATCGAACTTTTGAATTGTTATGTCATAAAACCGACCCTACAACTACAAGGCTATAAAATTCACTGAAATTGGGTTAAACTAGTTAAGAACGGACTTGTTGCAGTGTCAAGCTCGGTTGAACAAATTGATGTAGCTTTGTAGGCTTGTATTGTATTGTAGATAAGTTGAGCCAAGAAAATCAGGATTTGAGTCCAAATGGGCTTATCAAACATCAGTGATTCATATATTTAACACTATCATGCCTCAATGTTTTAAAGAGGTTCCCGTCTAAACATAATAAGGGGGACTCCGATGGTACGCAGCCTAAGGTCACTGTGATTCACCAATAGAATAAATTCTTACTTCAAAGCATACTTGTAATGATGGACAACCTTAAGTGTTGCAAAGATCTTCCATCTCACAGAACGGTCACTTCAGTAGAATCATGCTGTACTCTCCCACTGATCTCCAAGCAGATGCCATTATTTTTATATCTATTCAGATTCTCCTTGACATTTTTTCTTGGACCAGGATCGACGAACACTGGTTGGATTTTAGAGGTCGGATTTGGTTTAAAGCGGATTGCTTCCTTAACTTCAGCCGGCTGAAACATAGTTCTGTTCTGTGAACCCTCCGAAGCTTCATCTTCGTTCAGAAGTACCTGTAATACCCCAGCAAAGATCCATAATATCAGATTTGAGCACTCAAACAGACAAAGTTGCACAAGAAACTAAGAAACAATGAATCGTCAAGTATCTATTTATCTAATTTAGAAACCATGTACTAGGAGTGACTTCCAGCAAAGCAAGGAACTAGGAACATCATTGTGAAAATTACGCTGGAAGTGGTAAGTTGGTACTAGAGTACTAGTTCGAGTACAGAAGAATGGACATTTTTAACGATTTTGCTTCAGGGAGAGAGCTCATAAGTGAGAGGGAGATTTCATAACCATAACATACATGAAACAGTGGAACTGCATAAGGTGGGAAGAGAATTTTGACAGATGTCAGAAAAAATATCTAATACTAATAATAAGACAAACAGACACGACAGCAGAGACAGAAGCACCATTTCATGAGAAGAGAACCGAAGAGAACCAACCTTACGCCCCACAAGGTCAAATGTCATGACTACTCGATTTCGTTTTGCACGTTCTTCCTCCTCTATTTCCTCTCTTTTCTTTCTTAAAAGTTCCTTCTCCTGTTTGAATCAAAGAAAGAGGTCGGTATGAGTAAAATGTAAATAAATTATGGGCATATATTGAGAAGTCACTTTTGTTGTAAGTGGAGTGTACTTAGTACACTCATATTTTCAACTCATCCTTTGGGAATCAGGAAGTGATATAGGAAGAAAAATACCTCCGTCGATAGCCATGTATTATCTTCAACATTATAATAGTCACCCTGGTCATCTATAACTGTTGTACGTGCTGCAGAATTGCGATCATAGTCAACAAGCCTCTTTGCGAATGCTTCAGCTGCAGCCTCAGTATCTGTCAGAGAAACTACACCTTCCAGACCAGCATAAGAGCTTCCTTCCCTTAGCACAAGGGAACCACAATAGCTACAAGGCCCTTCACCTTCTTGTTCACAAACTATCTTCCCACAAGACAAACAATTGCTTACTAGCCTATGTCGACGGGCTTGGCATGAACAGGGTTTCCCCTGCTGAAATACATATGAGCCTTTTGCGGCCTCTGAGAGAGATACAACTTTTCCTGACTTCTTCTTTTTTGAACCACCTTGATTTCCTTTTTGTGCACCACGTGACCCTGATGCTTCACTAGTGGTTTGATTTTGAGCACCGGTTGATGCTGCAGTTTGTTTACTCTCCCTTTGTGGTTTTCGAGATCCGCTAAGCTGACCATCATTTGATGGAGGCTTCACATATGCATGCAGTTGGGAAGACGGGGCATCTTGCACATCTTTGTAGACATCCAAATGGCCTCTCCGCTTCAGATATTCCTCAGTCACAAACTTACCAGCTTCCTGGCCAATAATATTCTGTAGAAATATAATGTTAAACCAGAGAAACAAATTTATCGTCAAGGTCACTGGAAAGAATTCAACTTAGCTTTAGCAAAATAATTCACTAGAAAATGGTATCTAATCTAGATAGTTTATGAGTAAAACATTCAGAATAAAGTCACTAAACCTAAAGAAAAAAGATGGAGAGAGCAGATTCCCTTATGGAAATGATAATTGCTATGGAAAGTAAAATGCCGAAGAAAACAAAGAGAAACAGAAAGAAAGAAATAAAGATGCTGAAAGTTTATGCAAAGCCAATTGCAGGGCCTATCACCCATAGCCATGAAGCTTTAACAAGGGAAATTAGGGAAAGGCAAGATGCAGCTACGACATACCCTGCTCAGAAAAGCGAAGAACATACACAAGTGAAGAAAACTCCAATGAATGAATTCCAAAGAAGATTGATGTCTGAAGTCCTCAACTCTAACTAGACATAACTACATTCGGTGATGAGTGAAGAGTGACCTTGTGAGGTGTTTCCAAATTGACCCAAGAGTGAAGTCTAAACACTACCTACTAGTTCACAATACATAAACGTGGCAATTTTGTTGACGAGTAAATTAGAGATTATCCATCAAATAATTCAAAGAAATAACACAAGAAAGGGTGCAAGAACAGAGAAAAACATTACATCAAGGTACTCTTTGGCATCAAGAGGGGAACTTCATATATAAAACAATTGCGTTAAAGATTAAAACTTTATATTCTGAAAGCTTCATAAACACATACACATGACAATTTAGACAAGTAAAACAAAAGATTACCCATCAAACAATTCAACAAATAACACAATTCCATTAGATGTAAAACACACTACGTAGCGAATGCATGAAGGTGACATTTTAAATGACAAGTAAACTTAAACATCAAACAATTCAACAAATAAAACAACCCCATAAAATAATTAGAGCTAAACACACTCCAGATAGTAAATACATAAACTTGACAATTTTGATGAAAACTAAAATCAAAGATTACCCATCAAACAATTCAACCAAGTAGCCAAACCCCAAAAGATTTTTAGATAAAAACACCATAGATAGGGTGCAATAACTGAGAAAAAGATTACATCAAGGTACTCTCGGGCATAAACTCAAAACAATTCAACAAATGACAAAACCCCATAGAATCATTAGAGCTAAACACACACTTGATAGAAAATACATGAAGGTGACAATTTTGATGACAAGTAAAACTAAAAATTACCCATCAACCAATTCAACAAATAACACAACCCCAATTGATTTTTATAGATAAAACAATCTAAATAAGGTGCAATAACTGAGAAAACATTACATCAGAGATTACCCAACAAACAATTCAACAAAACAACACAATCCCATGATTTATATAGTTAAAACAATCTAAATAAGGTGCAATAACTGAGAAAACACTAAATACTTTCCTGCAATAATTAGATGACACGTAAAACCAAAGCTTACCCATCACACAATTCAACCAAATAACGTAGCAAAGGCGAATAAATGAGTATAATAATTTCGATTTAAAACAAACGGACCATAAAACACAATAAATAAGGTGCAAGAAGTGGGAAAACATTACATCAAGGTACTCCTTGGCATCAAGAGGAGAGGCAAGGTCGCAATAGGAAACAAGTCCAGATATAATATCTGCATCCAAATTCAAACCATTTTCCACCTTCTTGCATAGCTCCAATATTGCTCCCTCTAGCCACTGTCCTGCACTCTCCATTTCGATGATTTTTCAGTTTCTTGAATCCAAAATTCTTATTTTTTCAGGGATTTAGATTTCTTTTTATTACGGAGTATTTTTAATTAATTTTTTATTTTTCGCTTTTTATTTTTTATGGCGATAATTAATTTTTAGTTATATTATAAAAAAAATTGAAGGGTTTGAAATGCCAATTAAATAGGAGTATATATTTATTAAAATAATGAATAATTAATGATTAAAAGTTAACAAATAAGAAAAATGTTAAAATAAATTGGACGTGACTCGACTCATTATTAATCGAGCCGAACTGAAGCATTGGCTTTCCCAAATCTAATCGAGCAAGTTGCTCGAATGCTTGGTATAAGTTGACTCATGTACAACTCGATTCAACTAGATGAGCTCAAAGATTTTCATATTCATGTTGAAAGTCAAGACTCATGTACAACTCAATTCAACTAGATGAGCTCAAGATTTTCATCTTCATTTGTTGAAAGTTAAGATTTTCATGCTCTGATGTAATAGAAAATAGTGAAAGACGCATCTTTATCTACCACCCGCTTGCACAAACTGTAACTCAAAACCTATTTCGCTGATTTTCTTAAAGCCGAATCCCAAATCGATTTTGCCTACATCAATTCAATCATTGGGTCCGATCGGTGACCTTGACAATGCATGGTGATGAATCCTGAAATGAACCCTATATATTCCATGGGTAAATTATCTGATTAAGCCAGCAAGTGAATCTGCCCTAGAGAACTCAAAATGGAGGTTTTAAAAGGGAAATAAAACGACCACTAGGGATCAAAGATACAAGTTACAAGGACAAGCCAGCTACAATGTTTCAATTCCATCCATCAACAACAATAACATGATAAAGGTGTCCGATAACAAATCAACTCAAGACGAAAAGATGTTCATGAAGACCTTGCAATAAGACGTGACTAGCATCAAAATTTTCCAAAACCATCCAACATATAGTAATTTCAACACTATCAAATTATGTCTTCGTTGCTAGCTTTTCTTTTGTCTTTTGGATCTTCAGTACCTTCTTCACTATCTTTTGCTCTTCCACCAAGAAAGCTCGAATTATTCTGCATGACGACGTAACTATTTAGGAATAAAAGAATATAGAAACAAAGTGTCAAACAAGCAGATACATTGGCAAGCAATAAACCTCTCTCTAACTGCACCTCCAGACAGCACACCGCCATAGGGACGGTTCACTGTCCTCCTGTTCCTAGGTAATCTAGATCTCTTGTACTCAGTAGGCCTCAGATGGGGGATCTGCATCAAGAACAAAACGATTGGATTGAATAATAAAGCGCACAATCAATTCTGCACTTCAAAAGATATACGGAGTATTACTTACCAACGATTTAAGCTCCCGGTTAAAAGAAAAACTAAACCAACTACACTACGAAATCTCGAGGAAGAAAGAAATATTACAATGAACTGAGTAGTCGGATATGAGAAGAGTATTATTTGTGAAAGCAAAATTAGTCAACGATCTTAATACATTTACACAATTTGCCTCACAAGTCACAACAGATGTTTGCTAAGCTACTCAAATAAAATTTTCTAGACTTACAAGCAAGCAACCTACAAGAAAACGGCACAGCCATCCAACAATTTTATGACATCCATAAATTAAGAGCAACTTACAGACACCGACATAGTGAACTAGGCACTTTGGCATATGAGTTGTTTTTGTGATAGACAGAGAGAAGGGGTGGAAACAAACAAAATGAATGTTGCAACACCTTCATTAGTCAACTTCCTTGACATAATAGAATACAAATAGACTGTTTGAACTTTTCTACTATACTTAGGAATGTATCCTAGGGTAGAAGATGTACCATCTAATAGACATGATTTATCTATGGCAGTTTTAATATTAACAATCAAGTCCAAGCCTATCCTTCACCATTTTGAAAAATCAAAGATGTACCCTCTAGATAGACACATGCATCCAATAACATAACACAGTCCGAGTAGCAGGAATGACTAATAACACTCAAGACATGCCATTGGCAAGCCAAGAAACAAGGTGAACAACTATATAAACTAGGAACACAATTCTAATTTAGCAAGCCTGAATTCTATCAACTAAAATCCATTGCTCAAACAAGAACACAAGCAAATGTTGATTCAGAAAATCATCTACGACTAGTATCAAATATGTATATATTACTGCCCATTAGAAAATTCACACACTATTACCGCCAAAATTAATCTTATCGATCCTTTGAAAGAATGTCAATTGATGAACAATTCAGGGTCGATGTTCAGCTGGTAACACATAGCTATAATATTTAACCATTTTTATCAAAATAAAGTTCACTAAAGTAAATGAAATTACCCCTTGGATCCTCTTTCCGGTAACAGGGCATTTGGGGCCACTAGCTCTCTTCTTAGTGGTCTGGTACACCAATTTACCACCTGAGTTTCACCCCAAAAAAAAAAGTTATACTAATTGTCAAGTTTTGAATTAAAATTATCAACTTTGTCCATAAATTGATCTATTTAAATATTTCAAGATCAATATAGTGTACAAGTATGCAGAGTGTAGCATCTTACTCCCTCCAGTTTTTTTTAGTTGTGGTTTTAGCCAAAGAAATTTGTTTGAAAATAGTTATCATTTTAGCATAATAAATAGCAATTTTATATTTTCAATGTAATTTTTAACTACTTTTTCACTTTCAATTAACAACCAACGAATGATATTGCTTCAATTAATTATCATTTTACATTTTCAATACACTTTTTGACTAATTTTTATTTTCCTTAAGCTACATGCAAATGGCTAAAATAATAATTAAAAAAACGGAGGGAGTATTATATCAAAAGACAGTATTTTGAACCTAAATTAATACTCCGTATCAATGTAACCATTTTAACTCAAATAAAACATATGTGCATCAATTAAGGTCACAGAATTGTTAATTTGAGTATTGAAAATCAAACTGGACAACATTTTGGGACAAATGGTACCTGGGGTTTTGACGACGCGGTGTTGGTTGGATTTGGTGGCGTAGCTGTGGCGTTTACGGTAGGTCAGACGCTGCACCATCTTGATTAGTTTATTCTTTGTGGGAGGGGGAGGGGGGAATAACCTGGCGGAGACTATTATTGGAATTGCCCTAGATCTGACGGCTATTGAGGTGTCTTTATGGATGGTTAAGATTGAGCCTCATCTTGGCAAGAACTAGTGGACATTTAAGACATTTCACGTTTTATTTCATTAACTACTGCATTTAAATATTTACGGTGAGCGATTTTATACGTTTTCTAATTAAATTAAGGTGGAAGTATAATTGTGATTTCATTTACGCGATGCTTAGATTCAAAATAATCGTAGGGTAAATATTTAAAATTAACTCTGTATATAGTTATAATCGTGATAAATTAGTGAGACAAATAAAAGGATACAATAATTTTGGAAGAAGGAGAATGTATTAAAATATTTGATATATATCATTCCTCCAGCCTCTGGACAAAAAAGTAACATTATATGGGAGTGAATTAAGCAAGAATTTAATCTTTCTGCACTAATCAAATGCTGCTCCTTAAACAAGAAAATTTATAAATTATCTCCAATTCCCCTTGATCCATCTCAAAACAAATAAATCATTATAAACACCATGCTTATTAAATCGCTAGCTGAAATTCCTAAATAAAGACTCATTAAGATTGATAGTATTCCATCGCTAAAAAAAAATGTCCAATTTCGTATTTGAATGAGTTTGACTTTTTAAATTTGAAAGTTAAATATTTTCAATAGCTTATAGAGAATACTTCTTTCATCTCTATTTACTTTATCATTTGTATAAGATTTTATTAAGATAATCATCGATTATATAATTTTTAAGCGAGAGGCAGTGCTATCAACCAACAAAAAGTTACAGGAGATAAACAAAACTTCAACGCAAAGTACAGACATATATGAAATACCATATATAAATGGTAAGATAAACTTTTACTTGATAATCCCTTAAATGTACGGAGTGAGTATAACATTTTATGAAATACCTAGTAACTTTTATGCTTATATTACAAGAAAATCACAATCATTGCCGATTTAATTTGAATAACCTAGTTGAAAAAATCTTTCTCCGCGATGAAAAACATCCGCTAAGAACCCTACATCATCGCTAATTGTCAAAAAAAAAACAAATATTATATACATATTTCGCAGAAATCAAAATACAAAGTTTAGTGAACAATTGAAAAAAGGCTAAATTTCACACCTCGACTAACGAACATTAAATAAAGACTGAACCAACATTTCTCTCAAATAAATATTTCATATCAACATTTTGGCACTGAAGAATGCTTAGAGCCAAAATTATTCTTTTAAAAGTAAGCAATTTAGACAAATATCTAACACCCTCACTCATCTTCTCTAACTGAAATTAACCACACACATGTAATTTCACCCACTCACTCCTTACATAATTGGGCTCAACATCTTCAATCCTTACATCCCACTCCCCGCCTACTCCATTTCTACCCAACACCACTTCTTCCCCAATCTCCATAACCGAATAACCAATTATCAGTTTGGTTATTGTTATTGCTTATAAATGTGAATTGTGAATACATTATATGACTTCACTTTAGAGTTGGTAAGATAGCGATATTCGAATATGATACTTCTTGCAAGAGAGATTTGGGGTAATTTGGTTTTGCGACAATCTTTAATTATTTGGTCATCATGGAAAAATATTATCGGACGAGTGCAAAGCTGCATATGTATTTTACTAAACCACCTACTTATGTTTGGATATTCAAATCTAGCTTTTAGTAGATACTTATCAAGGCTGTAGCTAAGCCGATGTAAAGGGGCAAGTGTTGGATGTAAATAAGGCCACATTTATTGTGTTTTTATTTTTATTTTTAATTAATTAATTAAAATCGAGCATGGGTTAACAATTATGTATGCCGTTGGCTAGACATGAATAATTATTTTGATTGCTCGCCTAAATCGACTTTTTGGAAATTGATTTTGGTCTGTGAAATTATAAAGTGTACCGTGATTTTGAAAAGTTCGTGCCAAAATGCACTCCAAGCGACTATTCGAAGCGCCACTGGCTCACGTACCTATTTGAAGTGATTTTGTTAATGAGGCGGCCAAAGGTGAAATTAGCCTTAAAACAATAGCCCAAATTGCACCCATGGTCATCCACTATCCATATCGGGTCGCTGCTCCGCATTACCTAGATTTTGGACATCCATCGGATACTTCTAAACAGACAGATTTTATACACAGTTCGAGGCCCATGTTTCGACTTTAGTGGATTTACTCGTTTTAAAACTCAGTTTATTCGTCATTGACTCATCGCACTATTTTCTCGAGAATTTGCGTAATACATTAAGTTAATTAGTGTTTTTTTTTAATTTTTCTTTTAAAAAAAAATTTTATTGATCAGAAAGAGAAATTACAAGTAAATGCTATTCTTATCAAATATAGTTAAGTCAAACTTCAATCTATACAAGAAGTTAATTAGTGTTAATAATTTTATAAGATCAATCATCCACTATTACCATCTTAATTTAAAAATTCTTAGCTTATATTTAAGTTACAAAGGATAAAACTAGATTTTTTTATATGAGCCTGATACCATACTTATAATGAAAATATAAAAATATAAAAGGGGCGAACAATATAATCTTTTAAAAGAATAATAAAAAATGACAAGAAAGATAATAGTAAATTATAGTTTTTTGATGATTGTAAGGAATGGTTTGCCGCTAAAATAACGTTAGTAATAACATTAGAACAAAGAGTCAAACGATCGATATTTAGCTAATGTATTTGTAATGCAAAAAAGAATTTTTATTATTTACGATGAGGATACAAAATAAAATTCACCAGAGGAAAAAATTTCTCAAGTACAGTTTTATCAATCAAAAGAGAATCGACCGTCTAAACTATGAGTTCCTAAGCCGCTTTGTTGACGATTTGTGAGATGTTTTGGCTTGTTTGACTTGACTTGGCTTCGATTTGGATGGATTCAGCTGAGTCACTGAATTTGAAAGTTTTGATTTAATTTGATTTAACTCGAGCCGATTTGATTTGACTTGATTTGACAGAGCTCTACGAGCCGAATATGTCCTACTCTTGATGAACTTGAGACCGACTTGATACGGGTTCGAAGGCCTGACCAAGGTCCTCAAAACGTATGATTAGGTTCTCATGAGCAACTGCCGATGGCCTCGATTACAAGTGCAATGTTTCAATTCTGTTTTTTTCTTTAAAGAAGTGCCGCCTAACCACCACCTCATATTTATGTCCTCTTCACCTATGTATATCATATGACTTTTTAGCAAAGATAATTTTATACCTTAACTCAAAACTAAAAAAGAGAAAACACTATTATACTAAAATTATATTCTCATTAAAACAAAGCAACCCATCCTCCTCCCTCTCCCTACATACAATTTGCTACCACGTGAGCCATCTCCACCCACCACCAATTTTAAAAACCCCTTTCCATCCACAAAACTAAGACTCATTGCTTCCCTACAAACTTAGATTTGCCTCTTTATTTACATTCATAAAAACGGCAAAAAGTATTAAATACTCCAATCTATGAAAAATTAAGATTTTCATATTGGCTCGAGACAACAAATCTTTCCAAATTTCTTCGGGTTGTTGGATTTAGAATAAGCAGACAAGATTTATAAATTACCCGTATCCTACAGAAAAAAAAATAATACTTTGAAGCGTAGGCAGCAGCCGGGTTTCGAGCATGCTTGTAAAATGAGTTCTAAGACATATATGGACAAAAGAAGTAGGCGGTATTCCTTTGCTTAGATATTATAGAGACGCGCCGGGTTCTTTTGTCAGATTAAGAAACGAAAGTAACGACGGGTAACGATGGTCAGAGTGGGCGGAGGCCAAGTGTGATGACTTTACGGTATGGCTTACTTTAGCCATTTGTACTAATGGTCCGACGCACATGTATATTAAGCAGGAGATTTCTCTTTTTCTAATTTTTTATTTATAAATTACTAAATTACTCCCGCTAAAAGTCATATGTAAGATGGCATCACTATCATCACAATAATGTAAATTTTAATATAGGTATCGAAAGGCTCTAATTTTTATTCATGAAAACATTAAAGTTCATATAATTTATGAATAAGTGAGTAGAAATGGAAATAAATATAATTGATGATTCCAACTTTTACTTTTATTTTTTTACTTAGGTGATGAGACGAGCCGCCTAGAGGGCCATAACGTAGTCTCATATTATAATGACATTAAAAAATGTTAGATCTCACACAGTAAAACATTATAATTCTTCATTTCCAGTTTTTACGAATAATATCGCATACTTTCACTTTTTTTCATTTGATTTATGTTAATTAGATAATAATATCAGATAACTAAAGTGCTTAATACGCAAGATTCAAAAGCTAAAGATGAAAATTGTGTATATATGCACAGCTTATATTATTATCAGAGGCATTATTGTCCATTATATCGTATTTTAGCTAGTTCCTGTGATTAATTATTGTCTCATATACTTGTATATATATGACACAATATTCATGAAATACAATAAGTCAATTATAAGTATTTTTATATGGTAATTAGAATCTAAAATCCTTATCTATTTTCTTCCCTCTCCTCCTTCTCCTTCTCCTTCTCGCACCTCACATACCAACCAAATTACGTCGATGAACAAATCATGCCTATCTAAACTAATGCCAAATCAACCAATTCAATTCTAACAAACTTCATCCCAGATTAGCTATTCTAATATTTAACCTCATGTCTCGATGTCCCCGCTACATCGAGACGGAAAAATTATGCATTCAACATGATTGCAACTTTTTAAATCTATCATTATCTCTACAAAAGCTTATTCATCAGTATTCTCTCCGATGGCTCAAACCTCGATTAATTTCCTCGATAATTACAAGAAGCATCGAGAGACTTTACTACCGCCTTTAAGCGGATTTATGCTACTAAGTATCCACCCATCTTCTTCACACCATTATTGAAACCTCGGCTCCATCAGCGGCGGGCCCGAAATGTCTACATGCTATTTTTCAGATAACGGTGGCTCCCTGGTAGCCTTCCAACAAGAAATCTCAGCACTCACTTTGTTCATAAGGCTCTATCCGCCTCCGCCTACCGTCAACGTCAAAAATCTTCATCAATCAAGTGGCAGTGCCTCGTACTCAACCTTACAACTTGTTTTCGGCCTATCGATGAGTCGGGTACTCTTTATTCGTCAATCAAGCCCCTTCTCCCGCTTTTGTCAAGCTCGCTCAATGCTCATCTTGAGGAAACCGGTCTGCCAAACAAGCTCAATCCCATCACTTGACTCCTCATAGCCAAAACCGGTACTGATGTCCATGTCGCCTCCTCTGGGTCCGCCCACTCAGCCCAGCAGCTGGTCCTATAACCCCAATCCACACAGACTACTCCCCAACTACAGGTCCAACCGGTCCAATAAGCGAAGGCAGCAGAAATATGGTCCACTCACGTGGGCTGAGCAACCACCTCACGGACCCGTATGGTCTCAGTATTCACAGCCCTTTGCTCCTTGGGCTTGGTCCACCGCCCCAAGTCCATATCCTTCAACTAATTGGACCAGGCCCCCAGGCCAGTCACCAGCTCTTCGAAACAGGAATACACGGCCTGGTCTACTTGGACCAAGGCCAACACCAGCTGCTTGGCATATAAATCCGACTCAGGAGGCTTATTCCGCTACCGATATTGAACATGATATGCACACATTGGGCTCAATCCCGCTGACACAGATTGGTCTATGGACACCGGAGCTACCTCTCATATGACTTGCGATCGAGGTACGCTTCCAACTTATTTTCAATTTTAGCAATCATAAACATGTCGTCGTAGGCAATGGTCATTCTGGTCCAATTCAAGGTTTTATGGTCATGCACAACTACCCATCCCCAATCCTTATTAAAAATCTACTTTTAGTTCGTAAATTTACCAAGGATAATAATGTCTCCATTGAATTTGATCCTTTTGGTTTTTCCGTGAAAGATATTCGGACGGATACTAATCTCATGCGATGTGGGATTATAGGCGAGCTCTACCCCCATACCAGCACTATTGGGCCACCCCACACCCCCTCATTTTTTCTGCTTTAACTCCTAGTTTATGGCATGCTCGTTTAGCTCATCCGGGAGCACCTATTTTTGCTTCTCTTAGTAAACACAAGTTTATTAAATCATTTTCTGATTTTTTCCAGTCTTGTGTGCTTGAAAAACATATTAAAATACCATTTTATAAATCTGAAAGTGTCACTAGTAAGCCTTTGATATAATTCATAGTGATTTATGGACATCTCCCGTCCCGAGCTCGTCTGGTCATCGCTATTATCTTATTTTTCTTGGTGATTATTCTAATTTCTTATGAAATTTTCCGATATCTCATAAATCCAAGTGTTTGCTACGTTTGTCATGTTCCGAGCCCATATCCGTACACAATTTAATACCGAAATCAAATGAATTCAATGTGATAATGGCACCGAATTTACAAACAACTCATTTAAAGTCTTATGCAACACTCATGGTATTATTTTTCGCCTCTCGTGCCCTTACACACCACCGTCCCCACACACTTTTGGTACCATGCCCTTCAAACCGTAACATACCTTCTCAACATTCTCCCCCACAAACACTAGCGTTTCACATACCCGTTCACCATCTATACCACACACAACCCATATACAATCATCTCCGTGTTTTCGAATGTTTGTGCTATCCCTTTTTTCCCTCCACCACTATCCATAAACTTCAACCGTGCTCTACTCCTTCTGTCTTCCTAGGCTATCCTCTCAATCATCGTGGCTACAAATGTTATGACCTGGTTAATCGCAAAATTATAATTAGTCGCCATGTCATTTTCAGTGAAACCGTGTTCCCATATGCACAACATTCCCCCAATCCACTTTCTAACGGATTCAATACACCTTATCCTTACAAACTACGCGGTCATGAACCACTACTATCCTCGCCCCTAACTCTTCGCCTGCCCAACCACCGGCCGGCCCCATTCTCATGCCTCATCAAGCCTATCGGGCTTCATCCTTAACCAAACGCCTACGGGAGCTCCTCGTGACCGCCCACTAGACGCGGTAAGCTGGGCCGGAGTTCGCGTGGACCGCTCGCTAGTCCAACTCGTTAGTCCGCTTGGTTCGCCCACGCTCGCTAAAGCCCACGCCCGCTTCTGCTGCCCACTTACTATCGGGGCGGGGCGGGCTTCTAGGTTTTAGCAAAAAACGTCATTCCCAAGACACGCTCGCTACGGATTCGTGGACGTGCTCGGATCAAGGCTTCGCCACACGCTCGTTAATGTCTGCTAACGTAGCGGACGTCCGCTAAATTAAACCGGACGTCCGGTACAAGGCATCTTAGTTGGATTCCCTTAGCCTTATTAGCGGACATCCACTCCGTGAAACCGGACGTCCGGTAACTAGCCGTTATGCAAACATTCAGATTTCATCTTATTAGCGGATGTCCGCTTTATTCTACCGGACGTCCGGTAAGTAGCCGTTATGTAAACAATAGCCGTTTCAGCAAGATATCCGTTATTAGCGGACGTCCGGTTTGACTACCGGACGTCCGGTTCAGAAAAAATAGCCGTTTTTCTCCTCCTATAAATAAAGAACCACAACTTTCATTCATTACTCACATCAAATATCATCATTAATTCATATTACTCAATTATACAAGCTAGTTCATTCCACACATTAAATATATCATACTTGGTTCTTAGTTTTACTACTTCAATTATAAATGTTCTATATATTCATCTTGGAGAATAAATAATTTGATCAAGAATTTCCAAAGAATTAGCATCATCATCTTCAATCGATTACGAGTTGCATTGAAATTGGTACAATCTTTCCATCCTCTACTCATTTTATTATATTACTTGTTTACTCGTATACCTTGTTAGAATTTCAACTTATTTAGTATCAGGTTTTTTTTTATTACAACGGCCCTAAAAAAGCAGGGCCCTTGGAAGATTAGGGAATTGAGGCAGTGGAACTACACCGACATAAATCCCAACACAGTCCTCAATAGACCAAAACTTTAGTCGTGTTGATAATTTTAATAATATAGATCTAGATGATGTAAGATATCGGGCGAGGGGAAGTGAGGATTTTAGTTGTTTAAAAGGCAAAATAAGGTAGGAGATGAAAACCCAATATCCACTAAGAATCATCCCGAGCCAATATCGTAAAAGTTTAGTTCAAAGAAAAAGAAATCATGGGTTTGGAAATACTTTGTGCCCGATCGAGAAATGAGAAAGTTTACATGTATACTTTGTAAAACATATATAGTTATGGACGGAGGGGAAGGTGGAACCGGACATTTTATTAGACATTTCATGAACCGGGAGCACAAACTCGGCGAAGATAGTGTGTTAAGGCGAGGCGGAGGTGTTCAAACAACTATTAACCCTAAGGACCGGCCAAAAGTTTATTTATGATAAGCTTAAATTATGACTCAATCAATGAAATTTGTGGTAGGTAGCTTTTGCCTTTCAATCATCGCGAAAGTCGAGATATACAGATCGATTCAAGGAGCGGTCAATCCTCGGCCGGATCTATCCCTCAGAAGCCTCTCTATGAGAAGTATTGCCTTTAAATATTTTTTTTAAACCAAAAAGATCTTCTTATGTGTCAACTTTCTTCATTGCCTTGAACGGTTTAACTAGCGATATCAAGTATTTTCGTGACTTTATATAATGCAGCCATTTGGCTATTGGATGATGTTGATTGGACTTTCAAAGGTGTATTATTTATTTCCATAGTGTTGCTAAACACGACATAATATTCAACAACCGATGGAAATATTTCAATGTTGTTTCAATATCGACAAGCATAAAGTTGGTTCTATTTCACTCGATAACGCATCGCTAATAGCCTATCAAACCTTAAATTAAAAATGTAAGTCGGGAATTTGAAGAACTATTTCACACTAGGTGTTTATGTCATGTTCTTCAACTAGTAGCTAAAGATGAAATTGCTATCATTCGATGAATTTATTAAGCCTATTAGAAACGGAGTTCATTTCACTGTTACTTCCCCAAATAAAAGAAAAGAAAGTACAATGCATTGGTTTTGGTGTTGGTAAAATATAGAAAATTAATATTGATGTAGAGACTAGATGAATTCTACATATGATCTTTTGCTCGTAAGTATTACAACATGTAGACGATTACATCATTTTATAATATCTACAAGCCTACTAACGAGAGTCATTATCCCAAGATCACCTATTCAAATTGGACCTATCATGAGTTGCTCCATTTTCTTGCACCTTTTAAAGACTACATCAAAGCATTTTCAACTCAATATAGTCCCAATATTCATCGCTTTTGAATGTATCGTCGAAATTGCTATGCATACGCATGATAATGTGATAAGCTTGTTGCTAGAGACACGATTCCTAATATGAAAGATAAATTTTTGAAATAATATTATCTTCCCTATCTCCACATGCATATACTATCGTGTGCAATAATGTGTCCAACCATTAAACTAGATATATTCTTTGCATGGATAGATTTATTTTATGAATGTTCGGGAGCCTTTCAATCCTAGTTATTTTGTTAATTTCCTACTACAAACACAAATTGAAAGATATTTATACAACATGTATTCCAAATTTTTTAAAAATACTTCCAATAAAGTTGCAGTGAGCGGTACTAGCTCTTATGGATTGTCATTATCTTCTAAAGTAAGGAGTAATCACCTTAAAAAGCCATGAGTGAAAAATTTGCTTCATATACTTTACCCATCTCAAGACTTAAATTCCAGTCAATTCAATACTTGAAAACACCTTTTGACACGGCACGCATAATCACGAAAATCCAATCAATGCTCTCAAATGTATGAGAAAGCGAAGGTATTTTTCCTATATTGAGTAAAATGGCTAAGGAAATTTTTGCAATTCTATGTCTACGATAGCTAAATGTAGTCTACATTTAGTACGGCAAAAACTCAATATAGCCAACAAGACTCACTTCCACCTATTAAATAGAAGTTTGTGTGGCAATCAAGGATCGGGATCTATGTATAAAAAGCGGATGCAAAGATAAAGATGCACCCTATGGAATCAGACCAAAGACACGCTTTGATGATCAGTGACATCGAACAAAGACATCAACGATTTAAATGTATGAATTTGAAAGTTAAGATAACAACAATGATTCGGCTTCTATTCAAGATTTGAAATAGATAAAAAAGAAACTTGTACTTCTTTTTAATTTTATTATGTCGACGATGTAAACTTCTCGCCCGCACGAAAGTATAAAATGTGAACGCTTAATAAAAATGTTTATATTTTCATTTCATATTTTGGCGATTATCTTATTATAAAGTTTTCAATAAAATGGTCAAAACGGACGTCCTCTATACTTCGAACGGACGTCCTCTATACTTCAACGGACGTCCTCTATACTTCGAACGGATGTCCTTTACATATACTTCGAACCGACGCCCCAGAATCAAACGGATGTCCTGCATGTAGATTCAACAAGCATTTAATTTTAAGCCGGATGCTCGATAAATCAAACGGACATCCGCTTTTAATTATATTTATATTGTGCCGACGTCCGACAAATGAAACGGACGCCCCTGGCATGGCAGAGTCGTAAGAGATTACATTTTAAGCGGACGTCCGAGAACTGAAACGGACGTCTGCTTAATCGCGATTTCAGGCCTAATAAATTGCTCCAAACCCTAATTGTACTTGATTTTCTCAATCAGAATGCATTCCAACACCAAAATTCTCATATTTTCTCTCTCTACTTCTACTATAAAACTTCTCATCTTTTTTCCTAAATTTAAGTGTACAAAGTGTTCTATAACACTTAAAGAACACATTTTTTCACATTTTCTAATTTGCTAATTTGCCTCAATTATTCACAAATGGCTAAATATCACAACAGTGAGTGAGAGCTAGAAGCAAAGGGAAAGTGGAAAGAAGCAAAGGAGGGAGGAGTCTCCGCCTCCACCGCCACCATTAGAACCCGCCGACCAACAAGCTTTATAGCTAAAACCATCCAACCGTGGTACGTATAAGCCGATAAAAAATGAACTCGGGGCGTACAAAATGCCATTGTCGGGTTTGAATTTTCATGGATGGTTGAATTCAAGTAAGTTTAATTGTATATGATAAATTCGAAATTAGTTAGAGAATTTTATATGTATATGCAGTTGACGTAAATGATTCAATTATTTGGTATGTTCATGGTAAAGTTAAGCATTTTGATTATCATACGATATCTCAAGAATTTGGAATCGAGGATCAGAATGATCACTCTTTCTCCGAATGGCCTCCTAGAAATTGAGTTTAAATTATCCAATTACTCCGTATGAAGCAATTAGTTATTTTAACAATGATAGAATGCGTGGATGATGATAAAAAGCTCGAGACATAATGTATTTACCGGTCAACAAAAGCTAGCTTTTAAGATTGTAAAAGATATTTTGATGCCTGCTAAAAGCAACGATCAATCGCTTAGTGTCATTTATACCTTAGTCACATATGCTTTATTGAATGGAAAGAAGATCAACTTACCTAGATTGATTATTAAAAATATGATATGAGCAGTGGAAAGTCGCTTCGCCGTATTGCATGCTGATATCCAATTTCTTGGCAAATGGCGGGGTGAATGTGAATAATGAAATGCCCGACTCAGGAGTTCAACACAAAAGATCGGGAGCAACTTGACCAACCAAGAAATATATTGGTGGAAAAATGAAGTACTAAACGGGAGTGTATGAATTGTTCGAGCCTGTCATGAAAGAAATTTGGGAACAAAATGGTTGTAGCGCACCACAACCTCCACAAGGATGGACGCCGAATCCCCCTGGAGAGATCCGTTCCCCTCGTATTCGAGGTCCTAGTGTAGCTACTTCGTCTTCTCGTCCGTCCCGTGACCATGATTCTAGTCCTCTGAGTGACTACAGATGAAGTTGGATACGCATAAAGTACGAACGCACGAATTCTATTTTGATTAAATTATAGACACCATCATTATTTTTATTGAATATTGAAATGCAGGTGTTGGAAAAATATGCAACTTGAACGCGGGAGGATCAAGATCGCTGATTCCGTTGATCGTCGTAATCGAATCAAAAACGCTGATATACGACGCGCTGTATCCGTGGTATCCATCGCTAACCGATCTTTCACACCCAAACTCTCAAGATATGATAGACGTAAGACGAAGATAATGTTCTATGTTTTTATTTTCTTTTATAAATGAACCTTATTTATTTTGTTTTATAGATGGATGAACTTTGCTTAGTTTAATGTTTGGCGGTATGTTTTATTCTATGGATGTTAAAACCAAGGGTTCGGATGTTTGAAGTTTGTTTATGATTTTGTTGGATTTCATTTAGATATTTATGGATTTTATGTATGTATAAAGGGGTTTGTTTTTATTTGCAATATAGTGTTAGGTGTGACTCTGTGATGGATAAACTATTCTTCTGAACCGGATGTCCACTTCGCCAACCTGACGTCCGCCGGTGGCCTCGTTGGACCGGCAAGATTCGGTTGCTTCGCACACTAGTTAGTGCTAGTGGGCCTCAGTAATCTCTCCGTGTGCCGGCTCGCTGCCGCACACTCAAGCAAGCCACCGGTCGGGCGGACATGACACGAGCCTGCTCACAGTCCGGCCTCTTAACGGACGCATACGTCCGGCCCACTTCGCTTGCCACGCCCACCGCCCCCCACACCAAGCCCAATCTCTGCTTACATAACCATCCACCGCCCCACCCTTAGACAATCAAGCAGCTCATGACCACTGGCCCAAATTTCGCCGCTTCCCCCCACGCCCAAATTCCCCCGCCCACCTAACCAAATTTCGCTTCCGCCTATATCCACTACTTACGCCCTCGTCACCGCAGCCTTCATGGCATTATTTAAAACCCAATCCCAAATATCTCCTACATGCTAAGCATCTACTCTTCCCCATTCCAAAAAAATCTCGTGCACGTACCAAGTTGATCCGAATTGAAAATGGCACGTATCGACGAGTACGACGCTTAATTAAAAAAATAATACTGGATTTCGTGACTGACCTTCGGGTGTTAATATTATTCGGTCTATGTGGATTTTCCATCATAAATTACGATCTGATGGTTCTTTTGAGCGCCATAAGGCTCGGGTTGTAGGTGATGGTAAACACAACAAAGCTGGTACTGGGATCATAAGCGAGATCTTTAGCCCGGTTGTCAAACCGCTACTATTCGCATCGTTTCGACTCTTTGCTTTGTCCCAAAGAAGGGCCAATTCATCGGGCTTGATGTTACAAATGCATTCCTTCATGGTGATCTTCATGACACGGTTTACATGTATCAACCTTTGGGTTTTCGGGATCCGGTGTATCCTGACTATGTCTGTAAGCTCAAAGAAATCTTTATATGGCTCCAAGAAGTTCTCAAGTGTTTGCATCGGGGTAATGGGTTTGTCGATCATGTCTCTACCTTGGGCTCAGACACGTAACTGATCATTCCTTGTTCATTTATAAGTATGGTTCAGACACGGCATATCTTCTTTTATATGTTGATGATATTATTCTTACTACCTTGTTCGAGTCTCTTCGCATGTCTATTATGTCTTCATTAAATGCTGCATTTGCCATGAAAGATCTCGATCGACCAATATTTCTTACATTGTCATAATTCATCACGAGGCGGTTTATTCCTCGCCTCGTAAGAAATATGCCGAGGCTATCTTCTCGCAAGTGTATGTCATCCTCGCGAACCCATCTCCGCCATCCTTCTTGATACTCAAATCCAAGCAGTGGGAACATCCTGCACTCGCGCGACAATCCACTTATTTCGTAGTCTTGCACGGCTCTCTAGTACCTTACATTTACCAGACCTGATATTTCCTATGCTGTCTAGCAGATTTGTTTATTCATGCATGCTCCCATGACAGATCACATGTATGCTCTTAAGCGGGTGCTTCGATACATTCAGGGTACCTTGGATTATGGTACGCACTTTATAAATCATCCGTGTGCAATTTGACTTCTTATACGGATGCCGATTGGGCGGGCTGTCCGGATACATGTCAATCGACGTCCGGTTTTTGTGTGTTCTTAGGTGATAATCTTATTTCTTGCCTCAAATGCCAAGCTATCAAGCCTCGGTCCAAGGCAGAGGCTTTAGTATCATGGGTTGCAAATGTCGCCTTTGAAGCTCCGCTGGGTTGGGTGTAATCTGTTGTTAGAACTTCATCATCCTTTGATTAAATCTACTATTGTGTATCGTGACAATGTCAATGCAATTTACTTGTCTGCTAATCCTGTCCAGCATCAAAGAACCAAACATGTCGAACTTGATATTCATTTTGTTCGTGAAAAGGTGGCACTAGGACATGTACGGGTTCTTCATGTTCCTTCCAGATATCAGATTGCCGACATCTTCACAAAAAGACTTCCTTCTTCTGGCCCTCTTTACGTATTTTTCGAGACGCTTCTTGCTCGGCCCCTCCCGCTCGACTACGGGGTGTAATAACGATAATATTATTGTGTAGCATTGTTGTCCATTATATTGTATGGGTCTAGCCCCTAAGGTTAATTATTGTCTATATACTTGTATATATAGTACATATTATTCATAAAATACAACAAGTCAATTATAATATTCTTACAATATGAATGAATTATAAGTTTCTATTAGCTAATTAATTTAGTATTATTTGAACTACTTTGGTCTGACAATATGAATTGCTCTGACATTGTCATCATCCTATGCTAAATGACGATAGCCTTCATAAACAAAGTTTGTATGTTTGGAAATAATATAATTTATTTATTTCCGACCCTTCGAGATTCTCTCTTCAAAAAATCCGATTGTATGGGATTCTTTTCCCTTAATTCACCAAAGAAATCTTATGAATTGCCACATCCGAAATTGAAGACAATTCACAAAGATATCGTTTATTTTTTATAAATAGACTTTAAAACTTTCGATCTTAAATATATTATTTTGCTTGTGTTATATAATATTTATAAAAAAAATATATCAATGGAAAGAGTTTGAAATGTATTTTTATTGATATAGCTTTTCATCAAGATATAGTCACAAACAAAAATATCTACCGGCCAAAAGTTTCAATAAATATAACAAAAGCTTAAAAGTTGCTTTCTGTGGGATGAAGGGAGTACTTTATTTGGTAGCAGTATATCTCACCGAACATCCATCATGCATGTTAGGAGGAATTGTCGGAAGTTGAACTTGAAATATGAGCAATCTTAGCTTTTTCAAAGCTGTGAAGGTTTTATTCTATCTGTACAAGGTGTATATTTCAATTGTTAGGTACGTTATACTCCACACAAAAAATGATTATAGTGACAGTAGGTCGTTGCATCGATCCAGTCAAACAATATATCTAATGGAAAACAAATCAATTGACCAGACATTAGACACTCCAAACGACTCCATGTTAGAGGTTTAGGCAATGCATATATTTTCATGTGGATGTTTTTGAAAAATGGATTGAATTGATCAATTATTAATCGAATCAAGAAAAATCGATCAAATTGTTGATTAGGGTTCTAAGCGAAATTGGGAAAAATTTGAGAGAGAAAAGGAGGGAAAACTTTTGTACTCATATTAATGACTCAACTGTTCTCAATATTACACTTTGGCCCTTTTATATTTACAACCACAAAGATTCTCTACAATGCAATCTCAGCAATCCAATTCTTTTAAATCTCGACCGTTGAATCACTTTTCGCGCGGATCACAACTTAGACCCTGGGGCTGATCTTGCTATTAACAAACACAAAATGTGTTTCTTCCTTCATCATTTTAACACATTTTGTGTTTCTTCCATCACTTTAATCACCTCAATCTAGATTTTATAGGTCATATCACGAGTCTTTATTAGTGTTATATTTTATGCTTGTAATTTACGTTATATATAACCGGCCAGGTGTATATAATGATTAACTTAATTACAAGACCTGTTAAAATATAACTAATCTCACCATAAAATAAGAAGATTGGCCATACCAACTCTAAAGTTGGATCAACCTCATTTATGCGCGGCCTACTGCATTTAGACGATCATACTTAAGCACTTCTTCCAACGGGGTATTTATATGATTCCCAATCGATCAGACTTAGGCTATAAACATCCAACCCAACCCAATGTCGGTAGACTTGGTTACTTAAACGGTGATTTCAATTGATCAAATTTGGGTCCGTTGACAAAAGAGGTCACTATGCGCCCAAGATGAACTTTGGGGTTGACGCCAAGAATCAGCGATGGTCATGATTGACGATGGTGCACCTACCTATGTGATCGAGAATTGAAATATACGCTGCCTCACTGCTCGATTTCAATCATGTAGGATCTTGGTGATACTTAGTGCTTTCAGCTGATCAGAAGGACAAAGTATTAATTCTATTATATGATTTTAAGAATTACTGTGATGACATGAATAACTAAAACTATATTATTTTTAAATATCTTCTTTATGTAATTAGCCCCTATGAATAATAACTCTAATATAATCCTATCCAATTTGGAAGAAACGAAATATGCATGCTCTTCCTTTATGACGATACGTAACAAATCAGTTTTGAATGACACAAATACATGGTGGATGAAGAGTAGTATTTAATTACCTCCTCGATCATAGATATTTATGTCGAACACCGGCCACTTCAATTTCTCTCCTATCAGTGGTGCTCACACGTGTGGTTCTAAAATTTGTAAAATATGCGATTTACGTGAATAGAAGATAGGTAGTATAAGATGAAGCTGCACTGCTGGTAGACAACGGAGTAAAAGTCATGACTATTGGCTGGATCGGCTCATTAAGTTTACCAACATGAATGGTACTTAAACTGAACAATGTTTACAATGTACTGGTTTAAGTGAAAAAAACATCATTTCACCTCACAATTGGTAAATGATGGCTATGCTCTTCATTAGTGAAAGTGGTTGTTTCATTACTGAATAAGATATTTTATGTTACTTATTATCTCATCAAATGGTCTCTATGTATTGGGACACAAACGGCTTAGGACCTACAACATAAATAGCAAAGAGGAATAAGCCAAATCACTCAATCCTCCTATCTCGTGGCATTGCACTTGGTCATATGTTTGATAAATGCATTAAGAAATTGCATGCTAATGAAATTTTGACATCATTTGATTTTAAACCATATGATCAATGTGAATCATACTTGCTAGGCAAGATAACTAAAATTACCTTTACCGTACGAGACAAATATATTTATAGTATCATACATATTAATTTATAATGGACCAATGAATAATTCCTACTAGACTAGATTACTCATACTTTATCACTTAATCGATGACTACGTGAGATATGATTACATATATCTATCGGGGTTATTAAGAACGGCTTTTGAAAAGTTTAAAGAGTTTCAAAAGGAAGTTGAGAACCAACTCAATAAAATAATTAAGGTTCTCTGGTCTGACAGAGGCGGAAAATACTAAGCCTTGTATTTGAAGCACATCTTAGAGAGTGTGGTATTGTATCACAACTCATTCCGACTAGAGCACCTCAACATAACGGTACGTCTCTGAAAGGAGCAAACTAACTCTATCGATACGGTTCGATCCAATACGAAAGCACATCCGCCAATTACCAGCTAGTTTTGGGGATATACTTTAGAGAATGCCATGTGCACACTAAATAAATGTTCAACTAAGTCGGGCTTCTAAGACCCCATACGAGGATTTGGCTTAAGAACCGCCCCAAGATTGGTCATACGTAAGATTGGGGTAAATAAATTTATCAAGAAATTGACTACGGACAAACTTGTACCCAAATCAAAAATGCTATTTTAGAAGTTATTCGAAAGAAAACCAGCAGTATTACTTATCTCAAGCATGAAAATAAGATTTTCATTGCACAAAATACGCTTTCCTCGAGAAGCGAATACCTAGCCAAGAGATACGAAGAAGTGACACCTGTTGTTTCAAGATAGCGGTGAAGTCAATGTTTCGAGAACGCCACCGATTCACCTCGCAGAGGCGAAATTCTCTATATGTAGAAAGTTCAACTTGATTCACGGAAACCATGATCGAGCCAACTGAGACCTACATTACCGTTAGAAGGTTGGATAAAACTCGTCACAACCCGCATGACGGTACGGTAGCTTTTAAATTGAATGACGAAATTTCTTCATATGAAGCGTTCATGAAAGAAACAGGTTAATGAATGACTTATAGCCATGAAATATGAAATAGATTCAATAAAATTAAAATAATATTTACATATTGATAGGATCTACCCGAATGTGCTAGACTTATCGAAAGTGCAAATGAGTTTTAAACAACAAACCGGATAAAGATAAAATGTCACGTTTATAAGGCTGGGGATTTGTAGCGCGTGGTTGCTCTAAACAAATTTAAGGAATTGATTATGATGAAACCTTCTCCCTAATTGTAAAGTTTAAATGCATTTAGATTATCTTAGCCATCACGCCATTATGATTACGAGATTCAGCGTATTTGACGAAAATCGCATTCCTTAACGGAATCTAGCAGGACGGTAATATTAATAACCGGCGGAATTAGAGTGCACACCTAATATTACAATAAACATTATTGCATGTCAGATTCTTTAGTTAAGCCTAATGTCAATCCTACACTAATTTAATTATCGAGACTTATATCAAGCAAGCAATGGATTAACAAAGAACATTTTCTTTCACGGCATCCTCGATCCAATTTCTCTAAGATCGCAATCGGTAGTGCCTCTAGACGATCCATACTCAGAGAGCTTAAATACCACTCTTGAGTTTGCTAGAACACTGAGGGAATTGGATGATAAAAGCTAAGAAAAAATCTTATTCTGGTACTTCAAGAGGGTGCTCGATTTTAGCTTTTTGGGGTTAGGGTTTTGTGTGATTTTTTGTTTCATGCAAAACCCTTATGATAACCTCAAATATATAGAGTTAGG
Organism: Lithospermum erythrorhizon; assembly: GCA_019722365.1. Taxonomy (NCBI): domain Eukaryota; kingdom Viridiplantae; phylum Streptophyta; class Magnoliopsida; order Boraginales; family Boraginaceae; genus Lithospermum; species Lithospermum erythrorhizon. The sequence continues at coordinate 40,779 of JADFUC010002180.1, forward strand.
TTTAACCCTAAACCCGACCCGATAGTTAATGAAAGATTAACTAATTGCTTAATTAACTTATCAAGTTATTAATGAAGTCATCTAATTTATTAATCGAGCTTAATAAGATAATTAATTGGCCCATCCAATATTAATAATAATAATAATAATACGGTATTAATTTCCCGACTAGGAATTACGTTGATTACAATCAATTACCCGATTAAGAACGTGGTTTAATTTCATACACGAAATATAATTTTAACATCGCCAGACGCTACATGACTTTTTAGACTCGTGATATCAACAGCCGATAATAATATATTCGACTAATAATATTATTATAACGACAAGACGGATCTAGCAATTCCTGCTTAACCCTCGATGTTATCACGATTACCTCAACTAGTACTCATAATTACTATCATTGAACACTTAGTTTAGTAATCAAATGTAAACTAACCCAAGAATGAATTGTTACAATAATCAAGCCGCAACGGACATAATTATCGAAACTAATATTTATTGATTTCCAACAACAACCTCCAGTTTTGGCTATGTCCTATGGACATAAGAAGCGCAGTTCTACAAAAGATCCATTTATGGATCTCATTACATCAAGAAGTCGTAATTCGCTTTAACGAGTCAATCAAAGAGTCTGGGTTTCAAGAGAACGAAGAAGATTCTTGTGTATATAAAAAGGTTAGTGGGAGCAACATTGTATTTATAATCATGTATGTAAATGACAAACTAATAATAGAAACGACATACCTATGCTTGAATCTGTCAAGTCATGGCTATGTAGGTGTTTCTTTATCAATTAAGATCCATAGAAATCAATCTAAAAGGCTTATTGGATTAAGCCAAAATACTTATATTGATAAAGTATTGAAAAGATTTAAGATGGATAATTCCAAGAAAGGAAACCTCCCTACGTAGACATTAAGATTACTCTCGCGCTTTCTCCGATTGTCCCACAAATCCAGGATGAAAAACAAAAGGACAGCCGATGTTCTGGCGCATCGCCCATAGGATCCATCGTGTATGCCATGTACACGCCCGCATCGTATGCTTTGAGCGAACAAGCCGCTACCAATCATGTTCGTGAAAATCACTAGACTATCAGAAGGCCATACTTAAGTACTTCACGGCGACTAAAGATATGTTCCTGTATGCAAGGGGATAATAAGTTATTAGTGTAGGTTACACTGACGCGCTTTCAAAACCGAGTAAAGATGATAATGATCTCAACTGCTATGTATTCTCGCTCGAAGGTGCTGGGCGCAAGGTCTCGGGTACAAGAGGTGCACTGTATCCGACTCAACAACGTAGTTGGCACATTGCGCTCGAAGCTACATGAAGCTTACTGGATCAAGAAGTTCGTGGAGTGAACTCGAGAGTACCTAGCACAAGATCTAGCTGAGTTATATTGTGATAACACCGAGTATTAAATTGCTTGAAAGGAACGAAGATCACATTACAGATCCAAGCATGTACTTAGAAAGTTCTTATTAAGGAAATAGCCGACAGAGGAGATGTTAGAATATGTAAGGTTCCGACCGATGATAATGTTGCAGATCGCTTAACTAAACCACTACCTCAAAGCAAGCATGATAAGCATATGTATAGTACTCATCTTAAAGACATGCTTGAGTAGTATTAGTTTTAGTAGGAGCTAGTTTTTCTTTATATATGTCATAAATGATTGTTAGACAATAATTGAATTTTAAGCTTCAAATTCAGTTATATATATCATTTGGTTTTTAAACTATGATCAATAAATATATATATTTATAAAGTGTATGTATGCATCATTATTACGAGTAATGAAATTTATTCCATTTACAATATAAGTTTTCTAGAGAGGTCTTTGGAGTTAAGGACTCAAACAAGAAACTTGTTTATCGCTCAGAAAAACGACGATATTACGGTCCCTAATCGATATTCACTATCGAATCAATACCACTGATTAGTATTGCTGATTGTTCGATCACGCTTCGGGTCGAAGGAGAATAAACTCTAGTCAATCACAGTATAATAATGGTGTGAAATGGTTTCAACCGCGGATACCGGACATCAATCGCCTACGAACTGAAGTCAGACATTCGGTGTCCTAAGAAGTTTCTCATAGAACTTATGTTAAATGACAATTCTTAGACCTGCGTTCTAAACGTCTTCCGTAACAGGAGGATTATAAATGACTTGAGTTCTGTGTACTACAAGTATAGTTGTGAAATCTTGTACACAAGATGAAATTGCATAACCGAATATAACGGTTTCGATTTTCAGGCCTCGGAGAACTATTGGTGATTTGGCTGTCAACCTCGCACTTGAACGAGATCAGCACTACCATACTACCAAGAAAAGCAATGTACGCAAAGAGTTTGGTGTCATTAATCTTACCATAGCTCGACCGTTGGAAATTAGCGCATTTCAGTGATCAAGCGATTTAATCGATTAAGAAGCAATCGCTTTTACAAATAATCGCCCAAGGACAAGCCGAGAATGTTAAAATCTCATAAAATATATGCCCGTTGCATAATTAGACTGTACAACCGATCATTACATTTAATAATGATAATAATAATAAGTTCAGATATATGTTAATTATTGGACAATTAAATATATTAGGTAACTTGATTGACATTAGGAGTTATGATGGCTTACTGAGTCCGCTCATAATCTATATATTAATGTAATGTTCGGTTTAACATAATTAATATATTGCTATTGTCAATCGAGCCTAAGAGGTCACACACAACAACGAAATCGAACTATAATTTAATTATAACCTTCGGGGTTTAAAATATAATTGTATGAGAATATTGGGGCGAAATTTCAATTGTTGAAAATACCCCATGTTCGACTAAATTGAATAAGTGGGATAGCTGTGGTTCCGTATCATTCTTCTTAACCACACGAGACGCTCTTTGTTTTGCGATAAGAAGTGGCTCGAACCCATATCGTCTCGACTAATGGGAGGAAAAAGAAGAGTAGATTGTTGTCTTCAAACCATTCTCTAGAATGTTCCCACCTCCTCAAGTGATGTATATTCTAGAACATTCCACCACACCTACGTATGGCCATCTTTGCATGGAAATATTTGTTCATTCATTCTTTGGCCATGTAAAAGTAAGGCAAAACTTTCTTCCCTCTTTTTCCAAGTACGACTAGTAGGTGGGAAAAATCTCATTGGATTTTTCTACCCAACCTCAAATATAGCGATTATCAGAAAGCGAGTTTAAGAAAAACTCATGAAAAGGCTCGCTCATACGTCAGTGTGGACTATTCTTATGTGACAATCTACAGCCGATTGCTCGTAGCCTCCTCAAACATATTCACAATAAGATGATCCCCAACAAAAAGCGTACACACTTCGTATGTTATTGCTTTATTATATTCGTGAGAATCCGGGTTTCAAATTTTTATAATCATATCTTTAATATCCAAAATCCAAAAATATCACCAATAATATGCACAAACGTAATACCACACACCCATCCAATAGCCAAAATTATCACATTCACTAGCTGTACTAAGATTAACAAGATTGTTATCTGCAGATTCTTCAAATCCTGCAAAGCTCACCACATTTTCTACTTGATCAAGAGGAGTATCATAACTGTCTTTCCCTTGATATCCAAAACAATTCACAGCTCCACCTGTAGACTTGTTCATAGCTCCATTCTTAGTGTTTCCCTATCATTATGGATAACCAACAAGTTTGAAATAACCAGCTTTGACATGTACAATTCTTCCATAATTCTCACACTTTAGGTGAGATTTATCTTCTTCTTTAAAACATCTCTTCCTCGCAATTTACTTATCGCTTATTTTCTTTGTTGTAATTCGTCTGCATAACTCAGACATTATCAAATTTTCCTCCCAAAGAAGTGCTTTGGTAACACTCTCTTCTTTCAACTCGAACCATAGAATATGTTTTGGCCACAGTAGGTAATAGATCCATTAGGAATATTTGTCTATTATTATCATACTTATTCCTTCACCATTTAATAAGAATCACGGGTTCTGGTTTCAATATTGCCAACTCTTCCCATAACCTCTTGATTTTATTGAAAAATAATGCCACTGAATCACTTCCTTGTTTTGTTGTATACACACTTCTTCTCAATTCAAAGACCCTTGGTCCATTACTTCCTCCAAATTATTCTTTGATCTCATTCCACAAGTCTCAAGCATTATCAGTAGCACAAATCTTTCTCTCAGCTTCACCTGACATAAAGATTCATGATCCACGAGATAAGAGTAGAATTCACCCTTCTCCATTGCTTATAAGTATCACTATGATCGTCCAGAACCTCAATTTCTCCATTAACAAATTCAAATTAATCACGAGCTTCTAAAGCAACTTTCATTGCTCTACTCCATGACACATAATTCGATTCAGTTAACACATCTGTCACTAAAATCAAACTTGAATGATCCGAAGAGTGTAGATATATACTGGTCATCAACTTTAATTTGACTTGCATTTTCATTTTGAATTTGAATTTGATTATTTCGAGAATTCAATGTAGTCATTTTGTTATGAATTGAGCTTCAATAGGTCATTCCCTTAGCTCTGATACCATGAAAAATTGATTGAATTGATCAATTATTAATCGAATAAAAAAAATTGATCAAATTATCGATTAGAGTTCTAAGCGAAATTGAGGAAAATTTGAGAGAGAAAAGGAGGGAAAACTTTTGTATTCATATTAATGACTCAATCGTTTTCAATATTACACTTTGGCCCTTTTGTTTTACAATCAACTCCAACTAATGCAAAGATTTTCTACAATGCAATTTCACCATCCAATTCTTTTTAAATCTCTAATCGTGGGATCACTTTTCGCGCGGATCACAACTTAAGACGCCGCCTCAATTCACCAAATAAACAAACACAAAATGTGTTTCTTCCTTCATCATTTTAACACATTTTGTGTGTCTTCCATCACTTTAATCAACTCTAATCACCTCAATCTATCAGTTTTAATACCTAAGTAATCATCATTCGTGCTTTTAGTGCAATCTAATGAATGACCATGATATGCTTGAAGATAGATAATTTATGTATTCCCCAATGCTTTTAGTTGCAACTTAGTCTAACATAATGGCACTAAATCAACAATTAGCTCATAAATATGTTTAATAATCTAGAATTGTGTTTCCACAAGTATTGGGTTTTTCCCTTCATGTGAATCGGTAATGCTTGTATGATTTAGAAGACTGACACCGGCCCCAGATACGATGGTGCCGCGACCCCGCAGCCGTGATGGCTTCCCATACGTTTTTAAGGTTGTTGTCCCTATTAGTCATATTGCTAGGTCTGACAACAAACGAAATGATCAGAACCTCCACAAAAGCAAAATTGTCATATTCTCACTTCATTTCTTTAGCCAATTCTTTCCTTTTATTTTTGTCATTCTACTTGCTTTCTTTCCAAAAATAATCTCCTATAATTTGTAGAAGTAAGTCTATTTGTAGTAGATTATTTTAGATTTAAAACAAGTAGAATTGTAAATAAACGCAGCACTCATTTTAATCAAAAGAGAATGCATGGACTCCGAATATGACACTTTGACAGAATGCTTAATTTCGCTTCATTTTGTCAGGTTTTAACAATACAACATAATGCAGACTAAAGTCTAACCTTAAAGTCACTATCAGGGACTAAATCCCAAATTTTGAACTTTTTGACCACTGCAATCTCGCCCACTATCGTGACTCCATTACACCAATTGACTCATATAATTTACATTTTATTGTGATTTTTTCAATTGATTTCTATCTTCTACAATCTCCATACCTAACATCCATATCATATATATTGCATTACTTACTAACCTCACTATCTTAATCAATTGAGGAACTAGTACGAATAATTTAATAATAACCACAGTGCAAGATATAATTATATTGCAGTAATTCTGATTAGATTCTATTAAATAATTTGTGTATTCCTCTAGTATAAACGATAGTGGAGACAAAGGTGATTCGGAACATAGCTCAATTGATAAAGAACTGATAGATTATTATGATATTTCTGACATAATACAATTTATCTCCTACGTATAGCTAAAAAACAAGAGTAACGTAAAATTTTTAAGTCGAAAGTTTCAACTAATAGTCAAGAAAAAGGGCCGTTCTGTGATTTTATTATAGCACACGGGTTATTTATTATAAATACATTAGAGGCTCACAATTCTTCAGAGTCGACTGATGACAGTGATGGGAGAAAATTGCAGCTTATGGGGGTAATAAGAAGATCGATATAAAAACAGTATACAAGTTGCTGACTTTCATTGAATAATACTGAGACCAATAGAACTACTAAACTTGGATAGAAAAAGTCGTTGAGGTATATTTTAAACGTCAATTTATGGAGTAATTTAAATAAACTTTTGGAATAAATTTTTAGTTCACTTTTATTTTCTCTTTTTATCCTCACAATTTATTTAAATTATAAATTTCCTTCCAAGTTTATTTAAATTACAAATTAATCTCGAAAGTATAGCTCAATTACTTTTTTTTATTTAAACTTAACTGTTTCATTAATTACTAGAGATTATATTGTAAAAATTATATCACTTTAAATAAATTACCACTAGACTATTAATCCATAAGTAAATTGCAAACTCTTGCAAATGCTAATAATTGTTATTCCCGATGGTGATCGATGATAATAATGTGATCATCAAGACTATCTAATTGAGAAATTTAATAATGAGTTGAGTTGGATATATATCTATAATTAGTTATAGAACATTAATGAGGTGCAAGCCAATTGTCTACCATGCCACCCAAAGATAACGATGTTATAACACTGCCTCAAGTGAAGATGATCAAGAAAGTTGACTTTTGATCACCTCATTCCATACGGCATCAGATTTCGACCTTCTAACACAAGTCAAAGCCTCATAGCATAGAATTCACACCACAAAATAAACAAATTGCTGAGAAATGGAACCCATCAAAGAGGATACGTGGTTATTTGGTGGTAATCTTATTATTTATTTTTGGATCGACATAATAAATGCCAATACACTGAGTATGCAATAAGTCTAATAAATTATGTGTGTATTTTATTATATTCTTGAGGGAATACGAATTGTGAAATATCATCATATCTATAAGTGAAATCATTATATTAACACGTATTGATAGGTCCCAAAATGATAGGTTTCGATTTAATATAAACAAGCAGTCCGATTGAGCAGACTGCACATTCAGTAGAATACACATTATTCTGACATTTTGATAAAAAAAATGAATCACGTTTTCAATTAAATTGATTTAGATTGTTTCAATATATATCATAGGTCCAATACATGATCCAGATAATTAGGCACATGAGACTCAATAAAGAGAACATGAATGTATAGCCTAATGACAAATACACTTTACCTCTAACCAATAGATCAGGGTTCGAATCATCTACTCATTCCTTCAATATATAAAAAAAACTCCATAAAGATGACACAAATCTAACCGATCGAGGCATAAATAAACAATTAATCATTTCATTGCTAGCTTGTCCTTGAAATAGTGAGAAATCTAAACAATCTAGGAGATATATATATATATATAGTGACACATATATTACCCTCCAAATCATGGACATACATATGTATCAACATGAATGCGATCTCTTTCTCACTAATCAATGACAAAAACTCTCTCGAATTTATACTAATTTTTTTGTGTTGTACCATCCTATTTTCATTGATGAAGAATATGACTTTATGACTTTATCTCCTACTTTATTTCCATCTTCTTCATAAAATAGTTTTAATATGATGATCAAGTATTCCAAAATTGAAGGAATATGAATTTCCTATTGCTCTTATTTGCCACTACAAACCAAACATGGTGAGTCTACACTCTACTACTCTACACAATCAAGAAAAAAGAGAAACTTATCAATCATACCATAGAGGCATAGACAAGTGTCGACCTACTCTTCTAATAAGGCCCCTCTACATTCTGTTAGGTAGCAAAGTGTTGACAATTAGGGCCTGTGGACCCAGGCCCATAAGAAAACAATAAAATATAACTTTTTTGATAGTGGGGCCTCCTATTGAAAGATGAAGCAGCCCATTCTATGTTAGGCCACGTGTCCATGTGCTTCCTTAAATTCATATTTACAGCCATTTTGGGTTTTCAAGATAAAGAATTGAGGAAAATTAAAGCCTATTTTCAACAAAAAAATATACAAGTCACTAAATCTATTTTCAAGACATAATTATATGTGTGCCTTAGAAATAATCTTGAAAAATTAATGTAATGTAAAATATATATGACCTATACTCACTTTTTATCTTATTCATGCATTGAAAATAATATTACCCATTACATATCCAGGTACGTTTTTAAAAAAGTAAATATATCCTTCTTCTATTAAATATCGGTCCAACTCATATTTGGCTTCAAAACAAAGGTTGTTCATTAGCGGAGGACCTAACTTTATTCAAGGTGATTCCTTTGAACCACAAAAAATTTCAATGGATGAATTGATAAATAGGTATATTATAGTGACCAAGGTTCAAATCTTGTCAAAGACATATTTTTTACTCTTTGTTATAGCTCTTTTGTTTATCAATCTTTTTATCTTTATTGAGTTTTCATGGTATAATTAAATTTTTTATTGTAGTTTTAACTAAAAATTACATACCTGAAGCTAAATTTGTCTAGAAAGTATGATGTATAATTGACAATATTTCATCAAACTCGTTAAAAAAATTTAATGTATATTTTGAAGCTATACTTGAATAATGTATATTTTAATTATCGGCTTGAATAATGTAGATCAAAATTACTATTCATTAGGCTGTAAATATCTATCATGCAATCCTCATAATTCATAAAACGATTTTCTTTTTAGATAATAGATAATATTCTTAAATGCATAGAGTAACTTATGAATAATATAGAAAATATTAGCACTTGTCTTTACTAAAACGATTCAGAACAAGAGTATCCAGAATATGGAATATGATGTCGTTGCTGCTGTGTGAATTGGTGATGCACGTGAATTGGTGATGCATGGATGGTGCCGCTTTGGTGCCCTCGCGTGAAGTTACTAGGTTGGCTTTGTTAGTCTTTTGTTACGTTTTATCAGGATTTCATGAGTTGGGCTTCTAGTTTTTCAATTCTTATTTAAATTATACTACCTCCAATTTAATATAGATGACGTTTTTATTTTTATGTGTCCAACTTTGACCAACAATTACTTTTTATTGGTTAATTCAAAAAATATAAAATTGATATCAATAAATTTGCCTTTAAAAATATTTTCATAAAAGTAATTTTTTATAATTTTTCATAATATAATTAATTAATTATTGATGATCAAAGTTGGACACGGAAAAATGAAAATTTTTATGTTTGAATTAGAGATATATTTTTCCACTGATAATCTTAGCAAGATTGAAGTCACATAATAAATAATATTTATCAATAATAAAATACCTAAAATAATCCTAAAATTTATGAAAAATAAACATCAACAAATCAAATGCTATAAAATGAATTGATTAATAGAACAATGTATTTTATTTAACTAATTACCCAATCGTATTATAAATGCGATCCATTTATATTATTTGGATAAATGCAAATCACCGATAGGATTACCATTCACATGACTCTTTGTTACAACTGGACTCTCAATTATCTTAGTCAATCTAGTGGAAATGGTTCTCTGGTAAGATGCAGGAGAAACCGCTCCCTCTTAGATTACATTTGGAAAGGTATTGTTGGAGTTGTGAAAATTGAAGGTCCTTGATCGAAACTTAGTCGCGGTAGTACTTGAAAGTGTGACGGCGTGGAGGCCGATCTAAACGCTCCGTGATCGATTTAGTATTTATATTTTAGTGAATGTACTATAAAGTAGTAAATTAGATTAAAAAAGAAGAGTGTACTGAATGATGTATTTATATAGGCAAATAGAAAGAGAGAGGGTCATGAATGCAATGCTTTTCCTCCTTGATCTTGACAACATCGTAATGGTGGGGCAATACCTCATGGCCTTATCCATTTGCGAGCCCGATGCCTTGGACCCCATGACAAAATCTATATATATATCATTGCCCTCCGATTAGAGAGGTTCGCGTACCTTTGGAGATATGCGGAAAGTCATTATGGGCGAAACCGCTCATTGTATAAGAATTCACTTTCACACAAATGTCGCTTTTTGGAGGAGAACCATATCTACGAAAAGTATCGCGTCTGGACAAGAACCGCCCATTGGATCCTCGATTCATTTGCCAGCTAATTCTTTCGCTATGGGATACCCGACTGTCCCTTTGCATGTGTCCATATCTTGATGAGAGGGTCTTAGGTCATTGGATAATAAGTCCTATAAAAGGTACTTTATTTGGTTTAATGTGTACTTTATTTTCATTTGTCCAAAAACACTTTCCATCTTTCTCTCTTTCCAAGTTTGTGTCTTGAACCTCTTCGTCTTGACTCCTTCGTCTTCGACCATTTGTCTCCATCGCGGACCCGCTTTGCTCGCTTAAAATATCACGCAGCAACAAGGTATGTATCCTTTAAGTGGGTTGGATTTCATAACCCCTTTTATGAATTTCTCCTTGAATTTGTTGATTGTGATGTTAATATGTGCTTTTATATGATATTGTTTCTTCTTGGTTTGATTCCCCTCTGTCCCAACCCCTTTTGTGATTTGGTTTCTGAGTGGGTTTTGGATTAGTTTTGGAGGTAGTTCTTTATTTTGGAGAGGAAGGGTTCTATCTTCAAGATTTTTAATATTTTTGGAGCCCTTTTTATTTTCCCCCAACTATCCCTATTTTGGCCTTTGATTCTTCAAAATTTCATGTTTCTTGTTTAACCCGCTGACTTCTTTGATTACAGATATGTCTGGCGGTTCTCATCAAGAAGTTCCTCCTAATTCTACCCGATATGACCTCCACATCCGCCCAATAGGAATCAAATCATCGAAGACTGACTGCTGCGCGCGGCGTGTGGATCTTGAAACCACTTGCCTTGTTAGAGTATCTTGAGACCACGATCCTTTTTCTAATATAGCAATTCCTCAGGATGTGGTTCAGACCGTGGCGGTCGGTTCAGCGATCTGCGGACATAGAGAGCGACCGACATTTTAGGCGTTAACTTTGTTGAACGTAGCCGGTTAAGCCCTCGTCTTATTGACAGATTCGCCTCGGGGTTCACACTTGCTCCCCCGACCTCTTAATCCGTGGGAGTTTCTTAAGCTAATTGACGGCGACAAACCCAGTCGACCTCATTTGTGCTCAGAGATTCTTTGCAGGCTACTCAGATGAAGATGCTTGGTAATCAGTAGGAGTTTCTTAAGCATGTTTTGAACGTAGTTGACCCGTTCATAGAGTGAAGCGCTTTAGCCACGAGGTGGACCGCTTTCAGCGTGCAATCTCATTTCTTTACATTTTTTGGGATTTATAACATTATCACCCCCTTCATTATTGCCCCCCTCATTATTGCCCTCAGACTCGGACTCGGACGGTGGTGGTGATATTGACGGTGGAAGGTTGTTTCGGTTTCTCTTTCTCATTCCCGAGGATTCTGCGACCTCTCTGCGTCTTGAGCTTTTTTCCCTCTTTGAACTGCTTGGTCCCGTTTTTAAAATTGAAGCGAATTGGGTAATAATTGAATGTGGTTGATACTAATTTGGACAAAATTGAGTAAATGAATATGTTAGATATAATAGTTGGAGGATATTTGAATTTAGAAATTGTGTGTTATGAATTCCCGCGGCTTGGAACCTATTAAGCGGTTTTTACGATTTAAGCGTGTACGGCAATTAAGCGTGTACACGTTTATTCTGTATTTTTTGTGCTTTAAGCGTTACAGCACGTTTAAATTAGAAGCGAGGAGGCGCGTTTGGGGAAAAATTGACCCGAGAATGCGGCTGGTTTGGTGGTTCTTAAGCGTGTACACTTGGCGTAATTAAGCGATGTACACGCATTTATTACAGGCTTTGTTTTTGATTTAAGCGTCCCGATGTTTCAATCGGGCGGGGTAACGTTTAGGGGAAAAAAAATGATCGAATCTGACTCATTTTGAGTGGCTCTTAAACGTGTACACGCCTAATTAGCGATATTACCGCGTTTATTACGACAACAATTTTTTGCTTTTAACGTCCCAACGTTCCAAATAAGCGTGTACACGTTTGTTACAAAAATATTAAAGATAAACAACTTTAACTTCATAGAATAAATGATAATTTTATTATTATTAAGCCGTACACAGTTTATACTCGTGCGGGCCAGGAGTTTACATGGTCATTACAAATACGTCTAAATTACAACTCGTAGTCTAATTAAATCGCTTGAAGAAACATCTTGATCATCTTGATCGGCATCCTCACCGCCCTCTTCCGCTAGGATATCTTCTTCAACATCACTAAGGTCATCGAACATGTCTTCCTTATCATTTTTCTCATCATGTGGATCAACATCTTGCTTCCGTTGGTCGGCCTTCGATCCTTGATTCAGCACACAAACTTCAATTACCGAGCTTGTTGGCACTTGAGCGTCTTTGAGTATATTGAAGCCTGTAATGCTAAATGCCGATTCACTTACTATTGTAGACATTGGTATGGCCAATACCTCCCTGCCATCTTGGATAAAATCGAATGTCTTTGCTTAAATACGCGCGTTTAAAGATCAAAAGATTTGTCTTTATTGTATTGATTCGTGTCAAAACCACGTTTTTCAAATATTGAGTTAATTCATTAACCGATTCGCATGATATGAGGATGGTAAGAACTATGTTGGGACTCCGATGCATTCTTAAAAGGTGATTGTGTTGACTTCTAATTTTACTCAGCGGAATTGACTAGGCGTACTGGCGATGGTGTAGGTCGACTAAGGAACTAAGTTGATGTTTAATCTTAAACTTGTGCCATCGTATATAAATAGAAGTTTCAATTTCATCACAATATTTGTTATGATCATAATTTTCAAGTAATTCATTATGTGGTAAGTAAAAGCTTTATAAAACTCCCCAACGATGATCTTAAAACTTACCAAGTTGAATATGAGGATCCAAAATGGCTGTCCAGCGTATGCATGAGGTAAAGGATGAAAATACTTTAAAAACTTGTCTTCCATATTCGGAACCATATCCTTAACAACATATTCATTTCTATGAGTATCCATATGCATTGCAAGATTAACTACACATTCGAGAGCTAAATGAATATTAGGACTATATTGACTAGAAAAAACTTTTGTATAATCTTTAAACGGGGCTAAAAATCTAAGCAATTCATAGCAATATTTCCAATTTTCATATTTCAACGGAGTATAATATGGATCGTTAGGAGCATACATGGAATAAAATTTAGAAACTTCTTCTTTATAAACATATGCACGTACTAGGAGATCATAAGTAGAATTCCATCCCTAGTATCAACATCCATGATTAATTTTTAAACTTTTCGATCCATCTTCAACTATTTTTTATATGCATGTTTTCTTACCGCTCCTCGTGATAATCAAATGAACAACCTTTCTAATAGGTAGAATAAATTCATCATAAACAACATAATTCCATCAAATTATGACTAATTGAAGTACATGACACATAAACATCTAACATGAAAAGAGTTCATTATAATCGGTTTTACATTCCATTTTAAGTGTGTCAATAGCTACATTGTTTGCCGATGCATTATCAAAGGAAATAAAACATTTATTCAAATAATTATATTCTTGAGCACATGTAAGCAATACCTTCGGAAATTTATGCGTTGTTATGTTTAGCAATTGGCGAAAATATATAATTCTTCTTTGTAAACGATTCTATATCAATCCAATGACATGTAACACATTATATCAAAAATCATCGAACACACGATATCACTTTCGTCAAACAAACTTTCCAAGGCAAAGTATTCATCATCTTTACTATAAGTTCTTTTTGATCTTTCTAAAATATTTGAAAGCGATACTACGCTGATAGAGCGGGGGGACTCTGATAGCTCGGGGTTAATAGCCTTTTTGAATCAATGAATAAAACGCCATCCATCACAAAAATTAAAAGGCAAATTACTACCAATTACAAATTTCATTGACTCCATTTTATAAAAACTCATTAAAACTAAAATTTTCAAAGGTTTTGAGTATTAATTGTTGCTTACTTGGCGCCCCCGCGCTCCCGCGGGGAGTACTTATTCTTAGTTATTTGATGTTTGTTATTTAAGTATCTACCCAAATGGCCGGTTCCACCTTGCGCCCTCCGTTTTTCCATACTAATTCCATCTTACAATATGCACAGTACCTTTTTGTTTCACATGATGATCGCCATCAGTTGTTCCAACCCATGAACTTTTTTTTCTCATTATTTTCGTATTAACACTAGATTGAGAATTAATTGCGGGTGGGGCTCCATAAGTACATCATGTTCTAAATTAACAAGGTTATTTGAATTGGTAGCACTAATTGATCATTTAGGGGTCATTATAAAATAAAAAACAAAAATATAGCAAATATGAAGTTAAAGATAGAAGAATGCCGAATCAGGGCTGAAATGACTTTCAAGATCGATGAGATTAAGCGGCAAATTGAAATATACCACAATAACTTTGACTATGATCAACAATACATATGATTATAAAAGAAATTATTTAATTTCTACCAAGAATGCTTATGAATATAAAAAGAATTTCTTTGATTGTGTTTAGATTGCTTAGGATTTGATAAAACAAGTTTGTGGTCCTCCCACACATTTATAGGAGCTGTATGTGGTGGAATGTCAAAGAATCACTGCGAGGAATAAGCGATACCACGTCGATATAAGCGTGGTAGCGTTGAGTGCTATGAGGATATAAAACTAGCCGTTTAGAATAGGCGTTTGATAGAGGCGATGGTAATGTTTATTAAATATCTTAACCGTTATCTTCTGGCGTTCGAAAATATGGCGTTTGAATCCGAAAATTTTACGTTTGTCGAGGCGATGGCTGCGTTTATTCATAAAATAGTCGTTGTAATAGCAAACGTTCAAAAATATAGATGTTGGTAATTAACGTGGTAACGTCTAATAAGACATTGCAACGTTTGTTACAGAACACACTGAAACGTTACCCCTTTTATGTTACACGTTACCACGTTTATTACACTATCTTAACTTCTTGTAACTGTGTCAAACGTGGTAACGTCTAAATTTGACGTTACCACGCTAAAGCCCCCGAGACACGGGCCTCGAAGCGGACAGACCCGATGTGGATTTAGCGGGCCGGGCGAGGCGTTAAACGAGGGGCCTCCAGGCCGGGCCGGGGGAGCCCGTTTGGTCGGCTCGCGGGCGGACGCCCGGCCGACGCTGGCCAGCTTCACATTATGTATATAGAGTCCTTATCTTATGGGGCCCATTTCCCCTTCTTTCCCTTTGTAAATGATTTATTGATAGCGGTTAACCGTGCCTAGGAGCAAATCCGCCCCTCTTGGGTAGTTAACAATTGGCATTTTATAGTAGCTTATAGGATGGCGAAATAAACCTATGACTTCCCTTTTTTTTAACATCTGCTCAATATTACGGGCGGCTTCACTCACTTCCATGAGAAAGCGCAAAATCTTTGCGAGACCCCAAGCGAGATAAATCATTTGAGGGAAGATGGCTCGAAATGGTGCTTCGTGATGGTGAATGCAGTGATCACGGAGTTCAGAGGTGGACTCTTTGGCAGAAACATTGTATCTGAGTTTAAGAAAACCGCTACGATGAAAGCCCCAGTGTCGCCACAGGCGGCTTTTTGTGCATCCCTCACTATAAAGTATTTTGTGAAGAGGGAGTATTAATTCAGGCGGGTCTAATCCGTTCTAAGGAGTTTGACTAAACCATGGCGCCTCTTGTTAGTTGGGGTATAGCCTTTTATATTTTCGTTTTTCATAGCCTTTTATCTTTTTTTGACCTAACTCTTTACTTTTTTCGAGATGAGGTATTAGCGCGGCATGGCGTGAGCCTAATCAAGTCCCACTTTTTACCACGATGATTGGCAACCGGGTTCAGCTCTTTAGGCGAGCTAGAAGTGGTTAAAAATCCTCGAGAACTGGGGTTTCAGGGAATGTTTCAACGGCTGGTGCTCAAACCTCTCTTTGTGTGGGGGAAAGGCACCGCTCTTATTTGAACCTGACCCAAACTATTCTCGAAGAGGCAAAACTCCATTGCTCACAAGTCACCGAAATATGAAATTTTGGATTTAACTAAAGACCCTCCTTTCTCTACTCTTCCTGACAGGAGGCGCCCACAGAGACTCCTAGCGGTCCACATTAGATTCTCTTCCTGAGGAGAGATCTGATTCCGCCCCTAAAGCCAAGATAGGGCATTGGGCGAATTATGCAAACTTGCCTTATATATAAAGTGGTTTCAGTTGCGAGGATTCGATATGGGAAGAAATCAGATGCCTTCTGTGCCTCACATCCCCTGTTACTGGAGTGGATTGGGAAAGATTATGAATCAATCAAGGATCCTTTAGAGGTTCATGGTGCTCTTACTCGGCATCTGATTAGGATAATTCCTTCTTCCCTTCTTTCTTTCTTTCTTTCACCTTGGGTATATATTTATCTCCAATACTTGTCTTCATATGCCATGAATGCAAGCTATGAAATAGCTCGAAGAGCGGATCTTTTGGACGATGCATGAGAGGAGGCATGTGAAAAAGAAAGGGCTTTACAACTCCAGGTCAAAGAGCTAAAAGAGGATAATGAAAGGCTCGAGTCGTTTCATTTATAGCCCACAAGAAGAAGAAAAGCGGCCTCGGCACTTGTGAAATCAAGAAACACGATGCTCTTCAAGCTCGGTTTACCAGGTTAGAGGGTGAGCGATTTGACATCTCCCAAAAGCTAGAGCGACTCCAGCTGGTCCACAATCACGCAACCAAGAAGGTGGGCGAGCTGAACAAGAGCTAAAGTTCTTTGAAAGAGGCTCTTTCTCGGCCAGTTGAAGGCAATCTATGATTACCAACGATTAGAGGAGTTTCACTTGGAAAATTTGCGGGAAAGAAGCGACTTGCGCCTTTGTTCTTTGTACCAAGACATAAAGGGATGTAAACCCTTCGTTATAGCGAATGCGAAGACTTCGTCCGGGGTACTTGAAGAATGGTTCGCTCCTTTAGTTTTCGGCTCCTCTTTACTCCCTTAGTGAAAGAAGAAGAAGAAATGATCCTACACAACACGCCCGATACTCCTTACTCTTGATCGTTTCTTCTCCAAGCGACCTTTTGTCTTTGTATTTATCATTATGGCTTTTAAAACATATGTTATGAATGTTTTATTGTCACCTTTTGAGAGCATGTTTGTAATACAAGTGCTATTCTGTCTAGTTATCTTTTATTGAAGCACATGCATTGCATTTATTTACAAAACATTTTACATTTATAATTGCTTTTGTTAATCGCTTTTGTTTATAGTTATGGCTTATTGAGCATGACGCATGCCACCTTGTGTCCAGCGTAACATTTGTGAAGTCGAGAGGGGTTGGCATCTTATGAGCGTGTTAAAGCTAGTTTTATGTAATAACGATTATATCTATAAAGCTTGTTTTTCCCCATTTGTAATCTCTTAAAGAGCGTTAAGGGGCTTTTTATGTTATGACCTTGACGAATGATTGGTTAGTTTTTTGGTCAGATGCGTAGCCAATTCATATAATTATACTTATGGTTGCATGCGGTGATTCTTTATGGCGTTTTCCGCATAATTTTAACAAGTCATAAAAGAGATCCGTCTTTTTATTAATGGTTCACTTTTATAAAGAGTGACTTAATGTTTGAGGCGGATTCTGTAGCGTCTATTGGCGATTCTGTAATACTTGCATCATTTAGAGGCATGAAGGTTCGTGGGACAGATTTTCCATCTAAGTCCTCCAGCTCGTACGTGCTTGGGCCCACCACTCGCTTCACGCAATATGGTCCTTCCTATTTGGGGCTCAGTTTGCTTTTCTCCTTAGGTTGGTTTTCTTGAGCATAACACATGGCCTTGAGAAATCACAGGTGGTATTAGCGGTTTTTAACCCTTCGGTTATAAGCTCGATCCATAAGTTGCTTGTACTTGAGGATCTTGTACAGAGCCTCATCTCTTAATTCATCGGTAGGATTGAGATACTCCTCGGTAATTAGATTTCTTCTGCTTGTCGAGCCCGTTTCTTTGTATGTGGGTATGCCTCTTTGAGTGGGTAAAACTTAAACTACGATCCATAGACTAGGTTGAATGGAGTCTCACCTGTTGCTTGATTTGGTGTAGAGCGGAATGACCATAATACTTGTTGGAAGTTCCTCTATCCAACTTCCCCCACCTTTTCCACTATGGAGTATATTTTTCTTTATTCCTTTGAAGATGATGCGGTTCATGACCTCCACCTGTCCATTCGATTGGGGATAATACACTAGAGCGAATCGATGCTCAATCCCAAACTTTTCACAAAAATCCGTAAGTAATTGCCCCTCATACTGGGGCCATTGTCTGAGACTAGTATTTTGGGAATCCCAAACAGCGTGAGTATGTTTTTCCATAAGAAGTGAATGACATTCTCGCTTTTAGTCTTTTTAAAATTTTAAGCCTTTAGCCATTTGCTAAAACCAATCCACAGCCCTGATAGCGAGTCGGTTCCCCCTTTTGCTTTTGACAACTTTCCCACCAAATTAATTCTCCACATGGTGAATGGGATTGGACTTACCACTGGGGTTAGAGTGGAAGTGGGTAAGCGTAGTCATTCCCACGTCAGTAAAGCATCAGCTTCTTCACATAAGCGGTTGTATTTTTCACCAGTATTGGCCAATAATACTCAGCTCTTGTGATCTTAATGGCTAGAGATCGCGCCCCTATGTGACTTCCGCACCATCCTTCATGTACTTCCGCTAACACTTTGGGGCGAAGTCCTCGTTGCTATAGAGGTTAACTTGAGAGGACCATCCCGAGATTTCTGTCTGACTCCCCGCGGTATATACGGTTTTGTATACGGTAGCATATCGGAAGTTTTCCATTAAACAAGTATTCAATTATAGGCACTCTCCAATCCGTTGTGTTTGAACCGGTTATACTCTTCTGAACTCCTCTTACATAAGCGGGTTGGTCGCTTGAGACTTCGGTAGTATACCCGCCCACAGTAACTGTTGTAATAGGTTGTGGCGATACAGGCTTGGCCGATATGCTTTTCATTCTCGGCCCTAGGTATGTGCTCAAATATGATCCGCTTGAAACTATGAGATATTTCAACCGCCTTGGCATGGTATCTCATTAGAGTTTCATTTTTACCCCAAACATCACCGTATAAATTACATTACCAATTTAGAATCTCCTACAGCTTGAGCTTCGTCTACTCTCAGGGATGTGACCAACCTCAATCCGATTATCATTACTTCATAGTCAGCTTCATTGTTGGTAACAGGAAAGTTGAACATGAACATACTCCATTATGCTTGGGGGCCATGATTAACGCTCGTGCTTGCCCGCACCGTTGCGTGCTCCGTCCCGCATCTGATGATTGGGGTTGGGAAGACTTGGGTTATCAACCGCTTGGCCGCTTTTTATGATGGGGTAGTGCGGTGAAATCGATGAGGTGGTTGGGCGTATTATGCCACGTTCTGCGTGATTGTGTATGTTAGATTTACCCGGTTGGGTTAAATGTGATTATCGGAGGAACTTAGTGTTCGACTTAGTAATTGTATATTACTAGTGTGGGTTCATGATAATTTAAGGGGTTATGGTACGTCGCTAAGATGCTTACTCATGTCGTTATAATAGTAATTGAGTCGATTATTATTATTATACAACACTTGCAATATCGAGCCTAGAAGATGTGTAGCATCTGTTGACGTTGAGTTATATTTCATGTATGAAATTAAAGAGAGAATATAATTGAGAAATGTATTTCACCGATTACAAAGGGATTACATTTTATGTAGAATATCGATTGAACAAATAGAATCAATTAAATAGTTGTTTAATTGGTTCGAGTAATTTAGTGTTATCGATAACTTGAAGATTTATTGATATTGACTTCATTCTTATTTAATTGAAAGCAATTAAATAGTTGACTCATTAGCAACTCATTAATGTCTTAGACTAATAGAGTTAGCGAGTCGAGCTAATACTTAACGGGTTGCTTATCGGGGCTTGTTTTTAACTGGCCATATAAAAACGAAACTTTAGGAATTTCATCATAAGTTTTTTGTAAAAACTTTTCTGGCTCCCCAGTAGCCGCCCGCTTTGGCGAAATTCTCCCAAAATTTTGGGGTTTCCCAGTTTGTTCATCCTTGTTTACTAGCATAGATTAGTTCTTGATTGACCTCACGGGTGTGGACTAACTAGGAGTATCATACGATTGATATTACAACAAGGAGGCGAAGGGAATCAAATTCACGTTGTGAATTTGAAGCGTGAATTTTTGGTGGAATTTACTCAGCCTGCTAACTAAGTCTCTGTTCATATATTTAATTATATGTTTTTGTATTGAATAATGTAGTATGCGCTTTAAAGATCCACGGAACTATGGATTTGTATTTATACTCCTATATCCATAGTAATTTTTCTTCGTAATTCGAGGCCGTGCGTTCGGTTACAAAATCCGCTGATACTTGCGCCACTATGACCGAAGGACACATGATATTTCGAATTAGAAGCAACTCATCGACGAGTGGTTAACCTCCACGACTTAATCTTTGGATTAAATAACACCGCTTAAATCGGTTTTCTCACTGATTGGATGCGATTCAAATATGCTTGTGATTTCTAAGTGAAATCACCAAAGTAAAAACGGCTTTATCTATTATGAGATATCTTTCTTCCGCGTCTCTCAAACACATGGCTAACATAGTACATCAGTTTTTGTAACCCTTCCACTTCTCTAAGCAACACACTACGTATTGCTACATCAGAGATGGCTAGATATAATTACAACCGCTATCTTGCTTTAGGTCGCGAAAGTAATTGAGATGATCCCAAATATCTTTTTAATTCCTCAAATGCTTCGCTACATTTCGTCAGCTAAACTTTTCTTTTTGACATGCGTCTCGAATTCTTAAAAAAGTAGAATTCCTTTAGGTCGGACTTGGATATAAAGTGGTTGAGAGCCGAGACACTACATCATTTTTTTTGAACTCACAATAACTATTGGTGGCTTAAATGCCACAATAGCGCCTATTTTGTCAAGGTGGGGCTCAATTCTCCTAAGCGTAATTTACTTATTGCCCTAGGAATTTTTAAGAGCACTTCTCCAAATGAGCACTTCTCGGGGGTTGCTTTAATGGGCTTTCACTTAGGCGATTAAAGGGTTTCCTTTGAATTCCACAGGTGATACGCCCGTGTCTTACTTTTGACCAGTATCATCCACATAAATCTCCATATTGAGCCCAATTTGAAGGCAAATGTAAGGTTACCTTGGCGGTAAGTGGTTCTTGCATTTCTTTAATTCGAGCATGGTTACCTTCCAGCAATATAACCCGTATTCAAACTCAGGGATATTAACCGTTCTTTGGTGATCTTATGACTTTGTACCGGCTCTAAAAGTTTTTCCTTATTCTCTCTTGCTTAAAAGGGCGATTAGAACCTCACAGTGGCATGGCTCTCTTTTTTGTTCTCCACTTTCTTTGTGAATTATCTTCTGACTTCACTTTCGGTGTGTTTATCTCCCGTATGATTTTCCACGCTCCGTTTCTTTCCCTTTCGTTGGGCCCTTTATTTAGCGGTGGCATAGCATCTTCTTTTTCTTTCTTTTTGGTAAAAGCACACACCTCCCCATATGCCGCGTCAGTGAGCTTCATCTTGAGGTGAATAGGTGATACTATTACCACTTAATGCGGTTGGTATGGGTCGCCTGTCGACCCGTTGTGAAGAATCGCGATGTCGCGCGTAATTGAGCTCGATTGTTGACTTTTGCTGTATCGTTCCTAAAGCAAAATCTAACGTGACCACTCATTGGAATTTATGGAATGACATGTGAAGATCTGTTAGCGGCGTATGGAGCGGTTGTAGCAGGCTACGCAGGAGTTGTAACTTGTCAAAGGTGCTCAAATACGGTATATCCGCTGAACTTCCCGTGTCCACTAACATGTGCTCCACAGTGAAATTGACAATTACGGGAGCTATAACCATAGGGTCATCATGTGGTAGTTCAATCCCTATGAACTCCTTATCCGATAAGCTGATTATTTCACTTCTAAGGTTAGAGGCTTGATTGATATGAATCAATGGATTTGTCTAAGAGGCAAACTATGAACACACTTTATCCTACAACCTTTCGCAAGGTTATCCGAGAGGCTCATTACAGTGTTTTTTGTATGGATCCGAACTGCGGTAGAATGCATCAACTGTATGAATCAATGGATTTAAGGGGCAAGGTCGCCTTGCCAATCCAGCCAGCTACATCAGCCCAGAATTGTTTTAGAAAAAGGCTTTGGAGTAAATGTCCGGATCATTGGATGTGATTGTCATTTTGGCCAGAAACACTTGCAGATGCTTTATAGGGTCGTCCATTCCATTAAATTGGGTGAATTGAGGCAAGATGAAACCATTTGGTAACGGTACCCCATCCAATCTATCAGTGAATGACATCTTTGTTTTACACTCCTTTTTATGAATGACGGTTGATATAAATATTTTCATCATTTCCTTGATATCCCAAATTCTTGTGGAAGCTTTTGAGTGGCAGGATCTACATGAGTTAGGGTACACGAGAAGATGTCTTGCGGCGGTTCTGCGCCTCATGTGATTTGTGATGATCCTTGTAGTGCCCAGCTACTTCCAATCGCGTCGTATCATGTGGTGTGTATAATTAAGGATGTATGCTGTCTTTTCGCTCTACATTTAATTGCTCATTGACTTTGCCGTTGTATTTTACGCCTGTTATCCATTTGGATATGGAGTTGTGGATGTTATTGGGCGGGTTATGTTGTTAGTCGTGAATAGATGCGTTTGTATTATTCATATTTATTTTTCAATTCTTTCGGATAGGCCACTTGATAAATACAATCGTATATTATTTGGATCATAGTCTCGATAGGACTTTTTATTCTGGAGTTTCTTTTTGTTACAAGCGGACTCATGATTATCTTAGTGTCAGCGGAAATGGTTATAAGGAGTGGGAGAAAAGCTCCCTTTTAGATTCCACTGGATGGTGCATCCATTTGGATGGTCTTCGGAGTTGTGTGAGAGCCTTGAAGGTCCCTTGAGGTCAGCTTGATCAGCGAAGTAGAACACAGCGTGGCCGCGTGGAGGCGATCCTTGAGACACTCCACGACGATCAAGTTAGTATTTGTATTTTTTAGTGAATGTCTTATAAAAGTAAATTGCGGGTTAAAGAAGAGTGTCTTATGAGTGATGTATTTATCTGAAATCTGAAAAGTTCGTAATCTGGCGTCTTTATAAGCGATCGTGTGACTTTTGGTATCGTGAGGCCAATGCCTTACGAAATCCTTATCCATTTGCAAGTCCAATATCTTGGGCCACGACCCAAAATCTATATATATATCACCGTACTTAATTGCTGAATGCTGATGATGACTTCAATAGATATATTTTCCGTACATTTTCATGCAACAAATCATAATACAGTATACGGATCGGAGTATTTATAATCTTTTATCACAAAGTATATATCGTCACATAATAATGACAAATTTGGTAACAATTCAAATGTTTCGCCGCCGTACTTAAATTTAAGTGATTCTTAAGACTTTTACACATCCCTTATTATCAGGGGGTAAGGATATATATCTCTCTTAACACTTATTTGGACTAGTACAAGTTAACTACCTAATTTCCATATTATGAAAATAACATGTGTTGTATATTGTGAAAGCACATAAGCAGACAATTTATGATTCAATATATGTTGACTAAATCACACAAATAATCTTGACTTTATTTTTGTGACTTCATCATAGAACAAGCCGATTATAAATGATGTGAGACACCAAGTCATTCACTAAATTAGTCAAATGGATGAACTTTGAAAGTTCATTAAGGATGAACTTTGAAAGTTGATTAATAAGGGCTATTCGCTACACAAATCGTGATACTTCCTTCCCAAAGCTATGTACGTTGTTGAAATATCACAAGTGACGATGTACAAACATATATAGTTAATAAACAATATGAATGTCTAAAATTACACACACAGATATATATATATATATATACCCTTAATTCATATATTAAACTTAAAAACATACTTTCACTTAAATTGAGACGAGGAAAAATAATTTATGTTGAAAATAATCTAATAACAAGATTTTATGTTCATAGAACATACTTTTTTTGCCGTTGGGCTGGACCACATCCCCTATTGCTAAATCTTACTTGATAATATTTTTTTTTTTTAAAAACTTTTAAGAAAATTAAAATACCATTTGTGGTTGTGAGAGTTCAATTATCTATATATACATCTTGATTGATTGTAACAATATAATGCCTCTCTGTAGAGATTGTTAGGGTAATATAAATATTATATTGAGCTGATTGCTTGAATATAAAATCTGATATTGTGTCTAGAGATTATTCTGGGATCATGTCGACTAGACCGCGGACGAACCGTTATGATACGTCACAACCGGACGAACCGTAACTTACCGGACAAATTTTTGGACGGAACCGGTCGATTAACAAATCGGATGGATAATTGGTTCCGGTTTTGGACGGTTAGAATTGGAGTCCAACCTATAAAACCCAAAACAACTTCCATCGGCAAACAGAATCAAATTAAATACAAGAACTTTAATTGAAATCGAATTCAATTAAGTAATTATAAATCCCAAATTCAAGAATTAAGTAATTATAAACCCCAAATCCAAACTTTAATTGAAATTAGAAAAATCTAATTAAAAAAATCTCAAATTAAATAATTAAGTAAAATTATAAATACCAAATAAAGTAATTAGGGAGGGGGGTCAATATATATATAGTATTAATTTTACTAGATATATGCAGTTTTACGGTCCGGATCCAACCGGGTCTCGAGCAAATTAAATAACGCGAAACGGTCCGATATTTTAGAATGAATTAACAGGGCCGTTTCTATCGGACGGATCCAGCGATTCTGAGATTAACGCACTAAGTTGATTAAGGATGAACTTTGAAAGTTGATTAAGGGCTATTCGCTATACAAATTGTGATGCTTCTTTCCCAAAGCTATGTACGTCGTTGAAATATCCCAAGTGACGATGTACAAACAAACATATATAGTTAATAAACAATATCAATGTCTAAAAATTGCATATATGTGTATATAACATAACTATTCCTAATTCATATGTTAAACTGAAAAACATATTTTCACTTAATTTGAGACGAGAAAAAATAATTTCTGATGAAAATAATCTAATAACATGATTTTATGTTCATAGAACATACTTTTTCTGGCATTCGGCCGGAACACATCCCCTATTGCTAAATCTTACTTGATAAGATTTTTTTAAAAAAAAAACCTTATAAGAAAATTAAAATATCATTTGTGGTTGTGAGAGTTCAATTATTTATTTATACATCTTGATTGATTGTAACAATATAATCTTGGCGCATGAGGAGAATGTTAGGTAATGTAAATATTATATTGGTGAATATGAATTCTTGAATATGAAATACGATATTGTGTCTAGGGTATTACGGTTCGGTTCGGTCCGGATGTCGGCGGGATCGCGGACGGGCGGATTATAATCGTCTGCCCGGGGGCCGACCTCTGGGACAAATTTTTTGAGCGAGGAACCGGTCCGATAACCATCCGGATGAATGTCGGTTCGGGTTTTCGGACCCGGTTCGAGGTCAATCTATAAAACCCCAAAACAAAAATCCTAAATCAGCAAACACCGAATCAAATTAAAATCCAAGAACTTTAATTGAAATCGAATTCAATTAAGTAATTATAAACGAAGAATTAAGTAATTATAAATCCCAAATTCAAGAATTAAGTAATTATAAATCCCAAATCCAAACTTTAATTAAAATTAGAAAAATCTAATTAAAAAAATCTCAAATTAAATAATTAAGTAAAATTATAAATCCCATATAAAAAAACAATTAACTTCTAAATTTAAAATGAATGGTGTTGGAGGGAGGATCACGTACAAGACAAAATGAAGAAAATGAGAGAAGGGAGGTCGGGGGGGGGTGTTCTTGAAACTGCTTAGAAAGGGGGAAAAGGAGGATTAACAGCTGTGAAAAATGAATTAATGGGGGGGGTTCATTATATATGGAGTATTAATTTTGCGGATATGCAGAGTTCGGGTCTGTCCCGAAATAAATAGTGTCGGCCGGAGATACCGTGCGAATTAAATAACGAGGCGGTCGATATACTTTAACGGATGGATTAACGGACCGGTTCTATCAGATCGGATCTCGGGCGATACTTTAATGGTTTTCAGACAAACCAATCTTAAACCTAAACCCTAATTTACTTGACCCCGATACCCGGACAGTTCTTGTGCTTAAGCGTACGTGCCGTAACCTAGTGCATATGCCAAACTTTGACGAACTATATAACCAATTAGAAAAAATAGTATGTCTTACGTGGAAAAAAACCATAATAAATAAACGAAATCTCACCGGTGAGTATCACATAATAGAAAACCCACGGGCAGGGCAGCGGAATTTTATTTATGCTTCAAGAATCGATTAGTTCTGTTACCATGTAGAGAATGCTAGAGTAATGTAAATATTATATTAAACTGAATATGAATTGCTTGAATATGAAATACAACGTTATGTCTATTTATATACACACATTAAGCGTAAAAAATTTAGAGTAGCCTCGAATCTGCTCGTAAGAACTATCTTACGCTTTCAGCTCTAATACGCTAACTTTATTGCTGGTAGTATATAATAACACAAGCTCATTGACTCCTTAGGTTCATGTATTGCATCACATATTCATCATCTTGAGATCAAAATCAAAGGTTTAAAATAAATGGCAAAAAAGATCAGAAAAACACAAAGCAATATGATGAGATAGATGATAGGTTATTCTTGATATTGATCATCATCATCAAACTAGTTGATAAATAGAATAGAATAGTATTTTATTTAACGAGTATCAAGTCCGTACATGCTGATTTCAATGGATTATTATCCGTGCATTTTCACGAAACAAACCATAATATGTTTGCACAATCTTATCACGAAGTATATATGGTCACGTAATAATGTCAAATTTGGTAGCTATTTAAATGTTTCGTCGTTATTTAATTTGAGCTTCTCGACAATCTTTACCTCCCTTAATATCCGTATACAATAATACAAACATCTAGTTCTCGAGCACATTTTATTTATGCTACTACAATATAGATTAATTGATTTCTTTTTGAAGATAATCTGTTTCATATAATGTGAAAGCGTATAAGCGGACATTTTATGATTATCTATCTATGTATATAGGCTATACTATCATACTGATATTTTGACTTTGGTGACTTCATTATAGAACAAGCCAAGTACAAATGATATAATACTCTATGTCATTCACTTGACTTGTCAAATGGATGAACCGTGAAAGTTGAATAAAGAGTCTAAATTATGAATCATGATAATGCAGTGATGCTTCTGTTCCAAATCTATGTAAAATGTTGAAATCACACGTAAGAAATTAAATCTAAAAATACACACATTAATGCAAGTACTAAATTTAAGGTACTTCAATCCATGTCTTGAAAATAGTTATTCCCCAAACATTATTAGTTAACCGTAATAGAGGTAATTGTCGAAATGGTCTCAGTAATTGGGTGACCGTTGCAGTTTGGTTCCCGTAAGTGGCACCGATGCTCAAATGGTCCCTAAATTAACACCTTCTTTAAATGTTAACGGAGAAAGAAAATTTGGGTAAATTTTTGCATCATAATTGCTAATTTATATAAAAATTTGGGGAAAAAACATATATTTAATAAAATTTAACGAAATTGAAATTATTGATTAAGCTAAATTAGTTTTTTCTTGATTAAATTTATTTTTTGTCAAATTTATGTTTTCCCCAAAAATATGCATTAAATTATTTTTTTGGCCAAAAAATAGACCTAAATTCTCTTTCTTAGTTAACATTTAACGGAACTGTTAATTTAGGGACCATTTACGCATCCGATACATACTTATGGGGACCATTTGCGCAACGGTGCCAATTATGGGGACCAAACACTACAAAAATGAGCTTTTTGTTACCGCAGCTAAATTGTAACAAAAGCCCAAAAAGCGTAACAAAAGGCTTTTGTTACGCTGTTTGAGGCGTTGCAAAAAGTGCCGACGTAAAAAGTATTTATTATGCCCTATGTAACAAAAACCTTTTGCCACACTTTTTTCCAGGGGTAACAAAAAAGTCTATTGTTTTGGAAGTAACAAAAACTTAATTTTCTCGGACAAAAACTTAATTTGCTACACTCCGAGCGACGTAACAAAAGATATTTTCAATTGAAATAAAAAAAATTATTTTGATTTATATTATTTCATATTCATTAATATTTAATTAATACGAAATATAAATAAATAAAAATCAAATAACTCAACTCAATTTTGATTGTAAATAATTTATTATTTATATATATGGATATTTCGCAATTAGAAAATGAAAATAAAATTTTAGAAATTCAACTATCATAAATTTACAACAACAAAATTTAGACGCTAACATTAGATAAGTATATTAATAAAAATTGTTCTTCATCCTACAATGTCATCATCACATCCAAATTCCCCAAGGCACTTCCTTTAAGCTCTGTTATTAACTCGAAAAGTAGAGCATTCAACTTCCATGAAGGCCAGGACTCGAAGCAACATGCTCAAGCACATATTCCATAAAAAGTCTCTTCTTGCAACAATTTAATGAAAAAATCTTGTGGTGGTGGAGGCGGACAGGCGGAGGACGAATCGTGGCGGAAGAAGAAGAAGATAGAAATGAGGTTTGGTGGCGGGTTGAGGGACTTAGCTTGAGGGTTTTGATTTTGAATAAACTATTGATATTATTTGGGTGAGTTTTGAGGCTAAGCTTATTATACGAGGGAGTATACAACTTATTACTGTACTAAGCATTACTTAAGCTAATCAATGAAATAGTTTTTAGGCTTAGCTTATTATAGTATCTAGTTGTTATTAGGATTTATGATTAATATATACTCCTAGTAGTTTATTATTATTAGATAATTGATTTTAATTATAAGTAATATTATTGTAGATAATGAATAACATTGATTTGGATATCCTATTAGCTTAATAAGTTAAGTATAATATTTTAATGTAATATAATAATATTTAAAATATATTTTATTTTTTATTAGGAAAAATAACAAGAAATTATGTTATAGTAAATTTTTTTTTTGGAAAAATCCAACAATATTATTTGTGACGACATATTAGTGTAACGAAAGACAAACCTTTTATTACTATGTAATAATCATCGTAACAAATAAGTATCATTTGTTACAAACTCGAAGGGGTAAGAAATACATATGTCACAAGAATCATTTTTGTTTTTGTTATACCATGATTATCGTAACAATTGAGTTAACTTTTTGTTACACTACAAAAGTCGTAGCAAAATTAAGCATTTGTTACGATTTCTTGGACGTAACAAAAGAATTTGTAACAAAAAGCCATTTTTCTTGTAGTGAAACTGCAACGGTCACCCAATTACTTGGACCATTTCGGCAATTCCTTCACCATAATACACCAGTCAAAAATGTGTGATGTGATA
Organism: Lithospermum erythrorhizon; assembly: GCA_019722365.1. Lineage (NCBI taxonomy): Eukaryota > Viridiplantae > Streptophyta > Magnoliopsida > Boraginales > Boraginaceae > Lithospermum > Lithospermum erythrorhizon. Next base: position 70,410 of record JADFUC010002180.1, read on the forward strand.
AGATCCTTAATATTTGATTGATACTATTTACATTATCTTCTTGTCGATAGTCGAACTCTTAAAAACTCCAAACTTAAGCGCACTTGATCTGGAACAAATTTGGGATAAGTAACCCCCTAAATGTTTTTAAGGGAGCATGTGAGGTAGAACAAAACGTGTGGAAAGATCTATTATGGTTTGTGAGGCCAGTCCATCAAATCTAATACGGAGTATAACATACCAACCCCAGGGTTCTGGCACAAGCGTTACAAATATTATTAATGCGAAACCTCTTGATGCGTAAGAGCCACCTCTTAAACTCACACAGATGGTACTATAGTCATGATAATATGATATGGCTCAACGAAGGCATTGAGTGTTTAATTGGAGGAGATTACAATAGCCGACTCAAAATGGGTAATGTGATAGTGTTCATAAGATTTGATTGATATTACTCATACATCAAGATGTATTTTTTTTGGGAAGTCCAACTCTTAATACATTCACAATTAAGCATGCTTGACCTGAAGTAATTAAAAATGACTTACTCTCTGAAAGTATTTTAGGAAACGCGAGACATGTGATTGTTTATGATTCCACTCAATCGAATTGAATAATGTACCAATTGTGAGGTTCCGGGATGAAGCGTTACATTAGCATCCATCTATTTTTGCTAGTAATAGATAAAACGAAAATGTTAAACAATGGAAAACCACTATAAAGTTGTTTTGTTAGCTATAAGTCGTTTGTACTATGGAAAATACTAACCATATGAACAATGTCGGTATTTTCTCTACGAAAGTTTGAAATATGCTAAAAATTGAAGATAATAGATCTGTTAACCAATTGTTATACATGATATAATGATATAACATTTGATACGACATATATATATTTGACAGAATAGCAAAAGCCTATTACAAATAAATAATAGAAAATAAAAACATCTAATCGTTTTCTTGGGTTAATCCCCAGCCGTATACTACGTAAGTAGGGCTCAACTCTTTGAAAGAAATTCGCTATAGTGAGAATGTTATAGAAGGAGTGTTCTAACTAGAGAACTACATAAATATATATACTACATTATTATTGTTATGGCTTACATGTGTGATATTGATGTGATATTGTTCAGGTATTTCAGATTCATCAAATTGATAAAATATATTATACTCTTTGAATTTATAATGGTCAAAATTCATCTTAATTGAATCCCAACTTAAATTTGGACGAAACCACAATTATTGTTAGTATAAAAATTTATTACATTGTCAAAAAAATTAATGTACCATCATTTGGAATAAGCTAGATCCATCGCTATAACTAAAGAAGGAAGATAGTGCTACATATCTTTCAAAAGATATAGTGTCACTAATCACATTCAGGGGATGGACGAAATTAACAATCTTTCAATTTTAAACACTATTCATAGTCTAAATGTTTCTTCTACAAGGAACATGTCACAAAATATGATTCAAGAAGACAGAACCTTCTGATTTTAATTTGGAAGGAGAATCAAATAAAGTTCTTGTCGATTTTAAGCAATGATATAACTATCGAAATTTTTTAAGGAACATGAGTGCCAAATTGGATGTTAATGGGTTAAAAAAAATGTGCCTCGAGAGTATAGAGAGCAAAATTATTTTAACGAGATTGAGTTACACAAGCCTCTGTTTAGCTTCATCCATAATGTTTCTATTACGATTTGTTCCCATCTAGGCCTTTTATCGAATAATTTTAACTTGTCATACACAAATAAAGTATACACCTGATTGGAAGATAATTTTTCTATTATTACATAGACAGTGGTGGAATCATGATTTTTATATAAGAGAGGTGGATATATAAGAGAGGTGGATTACTTGATATCATACCTATAAACAAAATATAAAAATTTAGAGACAAACAACCTAATTTTAAAAAAAATAATTATTAGAGAGATTAGGGAAGGCGATTGCTCCCATGGCCCTAGTTCTTCCACTGTTAACAGAGATTAGTAGTAATTCAAATATTATAAGACTAAATGTTAGCTTACCACGCACTATTAGTAGTTTTTTTCTTTTGTAAAAAATATGTAAGGTTGTAAAAAGATTATTAAAGTATATATGAGTACCCTCGTTCCATTTTCTATGCATTAACTTTCTAGTGCAATGGACTTTTCAACTATGCTTGTTATGCAGAAAATCATGACTAATTTACAGGGATTTAAGAGAAATGGACAAAAATATGAACACCCGTTAGAAAGAGCCAAAAGAGGGACGATGTTGAGTTTTAAGCTATCGTTTTCCAAAACTAAATGAGATGTAAAATCAAATAAATGTACTACGAGTACAAATTAAACACCACTCTCAATCAAACACACCCCATAATATTATTGAATCTCTTGAGCCCCAAATAGCTTACACGTATAGGACACTTAACCTATGATTCCCATAAGGCCAATCTCTTGCCATATCGAAAAAAATGGACAAATAAAAGTCGGCAGAAAGGAATGGAAGAAACTGAAATGATAAATATTTAAGAGATTGGACGGCTTTTTAATGCAACCATTTTTCTCTTATCGTAAGTACGGGATGTTATAGATAGAGGGATAAAGTTGTAATTCAATTCCAAATAGTTATATTATTGTAAATTAATTTCTAAAAATAACGAAAAATAATGGTATTACTTTGAAAGTGACTAATGTGACATATTAAATCATATTTTGGACCTTAAGAACAACAACAAATAAATGTGCAACATTTTGTTATATTTATGGACGATTGTGCAACATTTGTATTTTCGGAGACTACAGTGCACCAATGTAATTATGTAGGACTAAATTGCAGCTTGATTACATTATTAACAATGTAATATATTTTTGAAGAAATTGGACAATTAAAGTTGGACATTCAAAATAAAAATTAGTTATAACTAAAGTTGGATGAAGGGAGTAGCTTGTAAGTATGATATAAACGTTGATGATCAGTGAAAAAGTCAGGTCGACATTATTCAAATAGGTGAAATATTCCAATTTAGGATCGGGGCATTGAGATGATTGATGAATGTTTTCGAAGTTGATAGACTGATTAACCAATTAAGAAAATGATCGATTATTCCATCACAAATATTATAACACCCAAGTTAGTACAAGACCGAGAGAGTATATATTAGATTAATAGAAAGTACATATTGGTGAGAATTGAGATTGCTCTAAGTTGCATCCACATGGTATTTGAGAGGAGATATTTTGGTCTTTTAATTAATGCTTGGTAATTGTTGGAGTGTGAAGTCATATTTAAATAATTTGGTGATCAAGTCACACAAATACAATATAAACAAATTTGGAGCCCAAGTAATATGTAGTTAGGTAGAAGACTTTTTGCACTATATAGAGGTGTTATACATGAGATGGTTATCATATGACGCAATGTAAACGATAATGTCATAGGAAGAATATTAGGGTTTTAATATTCTTGAAGAACTTAGAGTGTTTATCTTTGTTTTTGGTAGACTTTGTTGTTGAGATTTTTGGTAATAAGAAAATACTCAATTGATAGACTAGCTAGTGCTAGGTCTTGTAATAATCTTCCTGGTTATAGTGGATTAACGTGCTTGACGGGGCGATACGCCGTGAGGGGAACTGTATAAATATGTGTGTACGGTTTTCGTCTTTTAAATTAAGTAATAGATTCTTGTGATTCTTTGACTCAGAGATTAAGGGATATTAAATCTAAGAGTTGGTATGAGGAGCCAGGTTGTTGCTGGAATCGATGTGAGGCAGGAATTGTGACACGTCTTTGTAGAGAAATTTGATGGAATCGAGGTTTTTACATTGGAAGATGGACATGGAGGATTATTTCATAGGGAAGGAGTTGGATGCAGCTTCTGGGGGATAATTTGGATAAACATGATGATGAAACTTGGAAAAAGATGGATAGGCAGATGCTTGGAGTCGATCGGACCACGTTATCGGGGAGCGTTCTTTGCCAATTGCAAAGTAATAACCACCCTGAGAAATTTGATGAAGGCCTTGTGTGATGAAGGTGGTCAATAATGGTTCTATATTTTAACAAAAGAGAACAGAGCTTGAGGAATTTCAAGAGCGGTGGGAGGTGGCGGGTTGGGAAAGGTAGTCTGAGTACTCTTTGTGTGTTGGAATTGTGGCAAAGCGAGATTCAGCGTGAAAAAGCACTACAAAGTGGGATGAGACTAAATGCTGAGGTGAGTGTTTATTTTATTTTGGTACTAGGCGTGAATGTATGGATTAACTTGGGTTGTAGATGCAGGCATTTCATGTGCTCGCTGATAGGAAGATATATAATGGTAAGATTATATTCTTATAATTTTGGGATTTGTTGTTCATCTTCTTATTTGTTGGATGTAGTGGGTATGAGATATATATGAATATGAGGGTTCTACGATGGTTATTTACGGAAGTTGATAAAGGTAGGAATGTTCTAGAAGTTAGAGAAAAAAGTCTAATTCGATTGAGTCAATTTGGATGATGATGGTTATTGGACTACTTTTGAAGATGAAATCTGGAAGGTAGTTCGGGGAGCTATAGTTAGCTAAAGGCGAGGAAATCGGTACTCTAATACTTGGGTGAGAGTTCGAGAGAAGGAATACAAGTAGAGGACTTGTGAAAAGGAAAAACCGGTGAGTTTCGACATGGGAGTTTCTATGAAAATAGATAGGAGTATGGTGGTGAAATTCCTAACATTGTCTTGGCCGATTCTCGCCGTTTTTGATGGTAATGCGAAATGAAGCTGCATTAAAGGTCAGAAAGGTACCCCAACTGAGAGAATGTAAAACTTCGTTTGGTGGATGAGTTCAGGAGAACTCTGGGTAAGGATGCAACATGTTATGTGTTGCATGAATCATTTGAGTTAGCGGGCGTGTTTCAAAGTCACGGTGAAATGTATTCCCCAGCGTCAGATTGTTGCTAGCATTTGTTGAAGAGGGTGTTAACACATCGAAAGACACCAAAGGTCGATGAATTAGATGAGGGGAAGTCGTCGGCCGTGGAATGGGAATCTGAGCAGTATTCATTGATGACGATCAAGCTGGAGGTTTCGAGGTCCTTGGGTTGAAGATCATGAATGTCAAGAGGTAAAAGGCGAGGCATGGTGATTGTCGAGACAGGGAGGAAAGAATCGGCAGGATAGAAGTATCTTGTGCAGATTATAGCCGTTAGTGATTGATGTCATTCGAGATGTTTTGGGAGTTAGTAAAGACATTGAAGTTGGAGTTCAAGCTTGGGGTGGGAGTCGAGAATGATAAACTCGAGTCTTCTTTGAGGTTCAAGACTAATAGTGAAGACGGTATCTCAAATATGTCTTCAAGTGGGAGATTGTTGGAGTGTGAAGTCATATTTGGATAACTTGGTGTCAAGTTTAGATAACTTGATGGCCAAGTCTTTGAGGTAACTTAATAAATAAGTTTGGATAACTTGATGGACACGTTTGGATAGCTTGGAGGTTAAGCAACTTGGACCCCAAATAATACAAAGTTAGATAGAAGCCTTTTGCCTATATATAGAGAGGTGTTCTCTATGAGATGTTTATCACGCAAGCCAGCATTGTGAGCAGTAATATTAAGAATATTAAGAACTGTAAGTCTTGACAAATTTAGAAGTTTATCTTTGTTCTTGGTAGGCTTTGTGGTTGAGATTTTTTAGTGATAAGAAAATACTCAACATAAATAAGCTAGTGGTAGAGAAACATGTAAATGCTTTGATTATAATTAGTTTCTGTGATATGATGAAATGCGCTTTGGCATTGAAGGAAGCTTTATATAAAATATTGTATTTATTTATTTATAATACTTTAAATTTGTCGTTCTTATTAGTATTTAAAATTTTGAAAAAAATTTGATGTCATTCACAGCCAATCTCCTGAAGTAGCAATTATCCCGATTAATGATTCATAAACCTTTTGAGCATTACTTGAAATATCTTTATTGAGTCCATGATTGCTAAATTATTGGAACAGGCTGGAAGGGATTTCACACCATCCAAACTGGACTCATTTATTTGGTGATTGTCTATATTGATTCATTGTGAGAATGGTACAACCGGCCAATACCATCAGTTATTATGCATAAACCAAAACTTTATGTACGGTGCACAAGTGTTTTTATGAGTAATATTTGAATTGGACGTGAATAATAACATTTGTATTGATTATGAATAATATTGTATGTTGATTGAGTAGCATTCGCATTATATGTGTACAAGAGTTTCGATAAAAAACATTTACAGTATTTGAAGGAAATTTGTTTTATCCTTAGAAATGGGATTTCTACATTAATTGCCTTTCGGTAAAATGGTTAAATTAAAAAATTTTCGAGGAAACTACAGGGATGACTTTGAAATTTAGTCTTAGAATCATCTATTCTCTCTCTTGATGGAAGACGGGGATTTATCTGAGGTGGGATTACGACGCCGATTGAAATACTTGCTTCCTTGGCTTTAAGGTCTCGAGATGCGGGTAGATGTAATTCGAGGTAGTTTTAGGCGTGCATTTCGCTTTGTCAGGGGATATTCTTTGCGATTACTCGCTGGCTCCGTGTTCTCCGTGATGAAGTATACGGGGTTAAGGCCACAGACCACAGTCGGTGAAGAAGTAGCGACTTCGATATGCAAGATTAGTCTCGGGTGTTTCTAATTTATTGAGCGATGGGGATTAGGTTCGCGTCCCATGAAATGAAGCGAAATGATGGGTATTTATAGAAATCTTGCAGGGGGTCAGTCCTTCAAGATGTGAATGATGTCGCGTCACAAATTTTGAATTGATAGCGATTTGACTTAATGGCAGGCGTGTCTTACGTTAGATTCTTATATAATGTTGTCAAATCCATTTAGGACATTCTTGTCGATCCATCGATTGCTTACTTTTAATCTCCAAAATTTCAAAAGCCATTTTGAATGGTTGTGGAATTTGAAGGTTAAAATTACCATGCATCACTGGAGCCAATCTTTATGGCCTAGGAATCCCGAGAGAGATACGTATTTAGTCAGCAAGGTATGTATTTTTCATTCACTTACTTCCTTAACAATTTGCGCAGTGTTATAGCTACTTACCCAAGCGAAACCTATTTGTACTCTTTTGTTCCTCTTTAGATCGTAACTTACTTTGTAGCCTCTCCCAATCTTTCTCTTTATGGCGGATCGGAGGCGTGGCTTGACCGAAGAGCTACGTGCTTTGCTTTCTGATATTCTGAAGTGGGTGGTGTTCTGATTTTAATTGTGATACCCTTTTCTTTTCTTTGACTCTAATATAATTTTTTTCTAATGTAGATTTTCTTGGTTCTGAGGGGTGCTGTGTATTGATCTACATGTAGCTACTTACCCGGCTCAGGCGCGAGGCTTCGCAGGAGTGTAATGTCCCCGAACCTCGATGGGTTTAAGTGCAATGCTTGAGGGTGACCAGAGATTCGCCCTCCCGTTACTTCTACCGTCCCAGGCGACTCGAGTCTCTTTTTGGATATCCTGATACTTAAATTCGAATGGGTCCTCCTCACTCCCGACATGTTGCTCGAACTCTTCAGGGGAAGGCCATAAAAGATCAACCGACCCTCGAGGAAGTAAGAGCAAAGACGGTTCCCGGAACCATTACCGACTTCCAATTGAGACAGATCCGGAAACATTATGGGTTTCCTGACGAGGTTAAGACTTCGCGTCCTTAGGAAGGGGGGCATTGGATGACCCCGCGATGGCCAGTCGATCCTTCCACTTTGAGTGAGAAGTGAAGATGCTTCGACCACTCCTAGAGCTGTTTTGTTCTTTGGAGTTTTCAACCAGACTCAGACTCCTGTTTGATCATTTGTTGGCCGAGGTCTTAACGATAGTGGATCAGACTAGTCGGTGATGCCCTTTTCTATATGATTACTCACCGTTTTCAGTAGAACTTACACTAGTCGAGGAATTAAATCCAAGCAGCCTTATTTGGGGTGATGTCTGACATTCTTCTAAAACCTTAGCCTACTTCAGTCGCCTCCCGCATTATAATTCCTAATACACGAAGAAGGTAGACAAAGTGGAGAGTCGGTGGTTAGTGTGTGGCTCTTGGTTGTGAGAACTTCGGAGTTCTGGTCAGAGGCTCGCTGATCTCTGTGAAACTCCGCTCTTTTTGGGTGAAGATTCACTAATTTCAGTGAGATAGAAGGTGAGTTGGCTTCCACAGAACCTCACGCCTACAGAGTCTTTGTGATGAAGACGTGTTGATAAAGTGAGACAACCAAGGGGTTAATAAATTCCCAGGATGTCGGCTACGTAAGTAATATTTCTTTCAGATGCATCACTTATCTTTTTCATTCCACTAACGTTTTTACTACCGCATCTTTTTTTATTCTTGATGAACTTGTGAAGAACTCCTCCGGGTAGTATTATACCCCGTAAAGTCGATTTCAAGGAAACATGACTTGGGGGAAAGACCACTTTTAGTACAAAGATGATCTTAGAGGGCGGCTTTCTGTTGATGTATCTATTGCTTGTCGTTACTTCCTCTCTTCCCTCCAACATTTCTTCCCAATAGATTCGGCTTATCTTCTCCCACATTGCAGATCGCTCCTATACTCCATTAGATATCGCCGGATTCGGGTCATCGCTCTCCTCTCTTGCCCGGTGGTATTTGCCGGTTGGCAAGTGGTTCGTTGAACTTTCCTTATCTGGCTTTCACCGGGTGTGTAATGTGGCTTGAGAAGAGCCATCTAGAGAGAGAAGAATCCCGGCTTCCTCTTGGTGGAGAAGCTTGCCTTAAGAAGGACATGGAGGGATTATGGATTCAGGCTCCTTTATCTGTCATAATGCCTTCTGTTTCAGCTACTCAGTGCTTTTTTGTTTTAATTCGAGTTTTTATTATTGTTTTCTCACTTACTTGATCTAAGCTTCTTTGATTGTTTCGGTCCACAGCAGGTGTGCTTGGGGCTCTTCTTGAAATGGAGTGAATTTGAAGAGTCAGGAGCTTCCCCAGGCGAAAAGTTTTTCTACGGAGCGTCATCCACGAGGTCTAGAGAGAGAGAGATGAAGCTCGGGCCTGGTGAGGATTCGAGCCCAGGCTGCGGATCTTGAATGCACCGCTTATAACGGCTTGTGGTCCAAATCCAACCTCTCCTACAAGTATGAAAGCAGGCACGGCCGTTTTAAGAGCTCTCTAGAAGAAGCCAAGGCGTATGCAAAAGAGCTCCAGAAACAAAATGAAGGCACTCGGAGATTGCTGTCTGGCGCCGTAGAAGAGTTAAAGAGGAGACCTCCTCCCGAAGAAGTCATAGCCAACTTTAAGGAGGGTCAGAATTATAAGGACATCTGACGGATGACCTTGTCTCCATAATAGAGAACTTTATAGTGAAAATCTCAGAAAATGCGATGGTGTTATTCGAGACCGTACTTTCCGGAGTTTGTGGAAGAACACTTCGGGAAGGAGTATGTGATCCCTCTGGTGGATCCTGAAGAAAGTGAGTCTTCTGATGATGAGAGTGATGCTGACCTCGGGGAGGATTGAAGAAGATGATGATGTTGACTCTCGACCTTTTGTTCGTTCTTATAAAAAATTTATGTTCCTCGGGCTGCAAATCGTTAGTGCGGGGTGCCGTTACTTTGTAACTTTTGTTTAGTAATAGGCTACGGCGCTTTCCTATTTTTATTTTTATTTAATATTCTTTTATCCTTTATTAAATCCTTCTGTTCTTTTACTTTCTCTTCTTATAATATTTGTAATACTTGTAACACACTTACCCACTGTCCGCGAGGTCCTCTGCTTTTGGAAATGAATTCGTGATAATTGTAACTTTGTGTTTCATGCAGGTACCTCGGGGTAGTTTTTTATACCCAGGAGTTTTCACTTACTAGCTTTGGGTGATCGGTTAAGCGAGGACCCTGATGATCGATTCACTGGGTTTCCACTTTAAGTAAATAAAGGTTGAATGATCTTGACTAATTCTGACCCCGGATGATCTGATTCACCCGAGGACCGCAGTGTCCCAATTCGTTCGGGTTTCCTAAGTTAATAAAAGTGGAATGATCGTATTCATTCGACCCGGGTGATCATGAATTTTTAGGACATTAGTGATCTAATTATGAGGGTTTTACTTTAAGTTAATAAAGGTTGAATGATGCTTATTAAATTCGATCCAGAGATTGATACGGTCCTTCCCGAACTCCTGGTGATCCCTAGTCGCTTAGGACTTTAAGTAAATAAAAGTTGAATGATGTTATTCATTAGGCCAAATCATCGATTTACCCGAGGACCAAGTGATCTAATTAGCATGGGTTTCCACTTTAAGTTAATAAAGGTTGAATGATCTTATTGACCGAGATTGATCGATTACTTAGAGCTCATGAGTGATCTAATTCGCTTTCGGGGTTTCACTAACTTAATAAAGGTTGAATAGTCTTATTCATTCGACCCGGGTGTCGATTACTTGAGGACAAATAGTGATCTAATTCACGGGTTTCCGCTTTAAGTTAATAAAGGTTGAGTGATCTTTATTAATTCGACTTGGAATTACTTTGAGGACGTAGTGATCCCAAGTGAGGGCGGGTTTTCTCGCCGAGAGGAGGCTAAGTAATCTTATTTACTTAGATTTTCTTTTTTATTTAATGAATTCTCGTTGCTCTCAAAGATTTCTTTATTTCCAGGTATCTTGTCTTACGTCGAACTTTTATCTCCCGAGTTTGTTTTACAAAGAGAGATTATATCATTTACAATAGAATTAGTATGTTTTGAGATAGATCCGTACCATGTGTCTTGATGATTCACGAGTTCCTCTAGTTACGTAAGTCCACAGGCACATGACTTTTACCATACTGTATAGTCCCACCATTTAAAGGTTGAGGCTTGTCTTTGCCTCTTTTGTGGCTTCTTTGGCTTTGAAGCGAAACACGAGGTCACGCTGCTTTGAATTCTTTGGATTGACCCTCACGGTTGTAGAATCGTGCCATCAACTGTTGCCTACAGGTCGGTATAAGGCGGTATCCACTTAATTAAATCAGGTAAAGTTGAGGCATTCTACCACTTCTGGCTACCAGTTTCCTCTTAACTTTGAAATAGCTGTCGGTAGACAAACCTTTCTACCAGGCAAAACATCTTTTTGCCTCGAATACTAAGTGAAGGGGGTTTGCTCCCGTGGCGTTGGGCCAGTGAGGCTGGGTAGGACCGAGAGGAGCGTGGGGCTTTCTCGTACCGTTTTAGACTCACAGGAGATTTTCTTTATTCTGAAAAAATGGTAATTTTATGACTTTCACGATCGTTGGCTTGGGGTATCTTTGGTACAAGCGATTGTTCTATCCCAGAGTCGTTTAAACTGAAGTAGAAGCGTCGAGCTGAGGCCATTATGATTACCTATCTTGAAAGATGTCCAGCCACTGGTGGCATAGACTCTTGATATCTTCGGCGAAATCGTGTTCCCTTGGGGCATGGATTACACCCATTCTTGAAATAGTCAAATAGCGTCTTTTTGTATTTGGTGGCGGGCTTCAAAGATTCCCGACAAATTGATTATGGCAAATGGTATGGAAGTAGAAGGACCGAAGTCATCTCATTACGAGGTTGTCTTGGGGTTGCGCTTTATCTTTAGCAGAATGCTTGCTTTTCTTTCACATTACAGAGAGTGGATTCGCAGGTGTGGGCCGAGGAAATACCACTGGGTAATCTTTAGGGCAGTTTTCCCCGATATGATGTCCATACGGTCTCATAAATGGACTTGAAGCAGAGTTTGTTAGTTTTTATCTTTCTGAGATCTGAAAATAGCAAGGATCGGATGGAAAGTTTTATCTGACTCCCCGCTTGGAACATTTAGATTTATAAGCACTTTTCTTTGCCCAATTTCTAGCCTGACTTGTCACAAAGGCGACTCTCCGATGTTTAAAAAACTTGATTATAGGGCTGCTTGATCACCATTTTTATATGGCGCATTAAATACCTGTACATTAAATGGGCTTTTCAGGTGTTAATGCTGGGCACTTGGGTAATATTCTCATAATTATGGTGGTAGCTAGCAGATATAGATGATCGGCGTGTTGGTTTTTCTCCTCAGTATATGCTCAAGACCACGCATGTCAAAACTTTGAGACTATGTTCGTGGCTTGCCCAAGTGATACTTCCACACGAAGTTCCGTTCTTGGCTATGATGCTACGATTTGTTCAATTACGGTTTAGAATCCCACTTTTTACGGTTCGGGTTCTTTCTAGACAGTAGCTTGTCGTCGTGGCTTACGTAGAACTTTGTTATTGGTGGCGTTGAACTGGAATCTTAACGCATATTCGAAAGTTGCCCCCTCCGGTCCCTGAATTAAGATCCCTGCACCTGCCCCTTTCGGGTTGCTGGCTCCATCCACGTATAACGTCCACGAGGGCCTCTCCTGAGGCGTTGGCATGGTTTCGGGGTCTTATCGGCTTCGGTCGAGACACGTTCCATGGCCCAATCGGCCCAGGCTTGGAGGCTTTTGTTCCCCAAAGGTCGGGAGTGATCTCGAGCTCACTTGGTACCATGGCCCTTAAGTGAGCCTTCCCGTTTATCTTTGGATTGGAAGTATTCTTTTCGGGGCTTACACACATGACCCTGCAGTTATAGGGTGGTTTCAAAGTAGGCCTTGAGGCACCACTGGCCAGGAATTAGCCCAGAGCCGGCGTGAACTTGTCAATTAGGGGGTGGCTTCTGCTTGTCCGTGAAAGCGTGACTGCGTAGTAGATAGGCTTAGTTTTCTGTCCCTCTTCTCTTATAGGCACAACGCTACTTGCTCCTCGGGATACAAGCCCAAGTATAAGCATAATTCCTCCTTTGCTTTTCCCGATTACGTCGGTATTTTGGAGACTTGGTATGCTTTAATTAGGTAGCTTTGGCGCGTTAACGTCAACTTGAATTAGCTGCTTGGGAGGCTTGTCTCGTTTTCGGAAAAGGGAAGGTTTCACATCTCAGTTGAGATATGAATCGGTGAGAGCCCTGAAACACCCATACGTCTAGAAACTTTCCTTAGAGGTTGGGGAACTGCATTTATACTATGGCCTCAATTTTTTTCGGGATTAGGTTACATGTCTCGCTCAAACATCATGAACCTAAAATTTCCCAGTGCTTCCAAATGAACAACTTCTCGGGGTTAATCTTTAAGCGGCTTGCCTTTTAATCTTTCGAGGTCTCCTCAGATTTTACGTAAATGCTCTTCGCTTTCTCTTTAACGATAAACATATCATCTACTTAGATTTCCATGTTTCTTCCAATTTTTTCCGAGAAGATGCAGTTCACCATCCTTTGGTATGTTGCCCCAGCATTTTTTAACCCAAAGGGCATTACTGTCCAACGGTACAACCCATACTCTGTGATAAAGGTGGTTTCTTGGTGGCTTTTTCGAGAGTATTTGATGTCTACAAAGGGAGGCGTCACAGGAGTAAAACCTCGTACCCACAGCTCCCGTCTGCGATCTTCCCCGAGCAAGGTAGCGAGGAAGGTCAGGCAAGCACTTATTGAGGTTGGTGAAGTCGGTGCATTCTCCCTTTCCCGTTAGATTTCTTGACCATGACGCGTGCTTGATCACTCCCGAGGGGAATTGTAATTCTGGATGGCCTCGCCCCGTTAATTAGGTCCATAGCAACTGACCGGATAGCTTGATTCTTTTCTTCGGAGAAATTCCTCTTTCTTTTAGCAGCGGAGTTTATGGGCGAGGGGTCCACATGTAATTGGTGTAGGGCTATTTTGGTATTGACTAAAGTATGCTTGGGGTTTCCGTTCGAAGACACCATCATACTGAGGAGTTTATCCATGAACTTTGATCTTTGCAAGTGGTTCGGATGTGTTCCTATCAGTTGTTTTCTCGAGGTTGTTTTTCCACTTAGGGAGGTAATCTGATTTCTTCGTGAGGACATCCACTTGTTCACGCTCTCCACTTTCTTTGGGAGTTGTAAGAGCTTTACGGGGAGTGTTCTTGTTTCATTATTTCCGGAGGAGTTCTTTAGATGCTTGTTACACATTCGGTGGTTCTCTGAGGGAACTTCCTCGGGGTACGGATAGCTGATAGCAGACTCGAGCCCTTTTTTGGTCCCCCGACTCCTCACCCACTCCCGTGGTTGGAAATTTCATCTTCAAATGGAGTGGAGAAATGATTGCTCTCAAGGTTGTGAGGATTGGTCGCCCAATGAGCCCGTTGTACGAAGGGTCGGATATATGGAAGGCAACGAGAAAGAAAACTCTTTATAGATCCACGATTCTTGTGGAGGCCTCCCATTGTAAGATCGAGGATCTGGCATCCTACGGGATATACTAAAATGCTGTAAACCCAGGTGAGGTGTGCAGTGGAGTATTAAAAGGTTGGGGTAAGCCCAACCCGTCGTATACCTAAGTATAAGATATCCATTAAGAACTCTCCGTGTCCGCTGACGTGCTCGCTGAAAATTTTGCAATTCTGGATTGATTATTGGCGGATCGTGAGATATACGAGATCCGCTTGATGCTGCTTGAGAGAACTTTTTATCCCGTCCTTGTCGATGTTGCTTTCGTTGGGTGCTGGCTATCGTAGCCGCTGAAGGCATGTGCTGAGGGGTGAGTATCTCACTCCTCGCGATCCTCAAAGAAATGGTATGTCATACTGGCTTCGTTGGGGGATTCGACTCCGCTGCTTTTCCGTTCTTTGAGGGTGAGGTCGTGCGTTCTTGGGGAGAGTTCTGCCAGAACTCCTTTAGATGCCTCCTTGTGGGTTTCTGTTAGGCCTTGGCTTCGGCAATCATCGTTGTGATCATGATCCTTATGATACTTTCAAGTGCTTGCTCCCGACTTTATGTATTTAATCGTCGATTGGGCCGGTGATGTCTTGGTGGTCACCGGTTCCGAGCTCTGACCCTACTCGCTTGATGGTCCATGCAAATCATGATAGAAGCCTTGATTAACACCACGCTTACCTTCCGTGGCACATATGTTAGTCAAAACTCTTTGGAATAGGTGGAATAGTCTGAAGTGTACTTGGATTTTATAGCTTCATATTCATCAACTCCTCCTCCGCTTGTTCCGCCACAATGGATGCTCGAATTTATCCATGAAGACATCCGCGAAGTCACATGACGGTCGTGGTGTCGGGGTGGCGGCTGTGTGGAACCGTTTAGCAGCGGTTCAAAATGAACTACTCGGAAACCCGCTTGCGTAAGCGTCGTTCACCGAGCTTGCCCGAAAGGACAATTCTGAGTGTAGGCGCTGATGTGATTGCTAGGATCTCCATCTTTGTCGTACGTTTTAAACTTGGGCATTCCGAAACCGCCCAGCGTATTAGGTATGCCGATGCATGCGAAAGGGCGAAAGTATTATGTTTTTAGGGACCTTGGAGAAGGCGATATGCTTTAAGCACATTATTTAACTCCTCTACTTGTCTTTGGAGCTTTATTTATAACGTCCTCATTTGCCCCGACATTGTCCTCGCCGTGATTTTGATAACTGCTTCCGAGGAGTATGGGTGACTTATTGGTTGTTTAGGAGGCAGATTCGTGGAGTTTTACCCTTGTTTATGTAACCCCTTCGGTTGTCCCTATATGGGGACCGACTAGGGGTGAGGGATCCAGAGGAATAGTCTTCCTGGTTGTAATCACGACCCTCCTTATGCTGCTGGCGGAAGGGACTAGGTGACCTTTCTTGTCTTCTTTGTGGTCGATATGGTTGCCCTTTAAGTGATACTTCCGTCATTGACTTAACACCGTATGTTACATGCAGCGGTAGGATGTAACTTCTTTGGTTTGTCTTGTGACTATTTTGAACCCGACTCCATGGATTAGTCGATAATTTTTATCGTTTGGATCCCCTTGAGGCGGCACGATTGATGAGTGCTTGTTACCGAGATGCTGCAGGGGATGAGACTTTAGAAATTTGAATTCTTCGACTGTATTCTCTTGATGGAGGAGGAATAGGGATTTATCAGTGCAATTCCCCAGGCTCACTTGATTGGAACTTAGCGCCGCAGCTTTTTAGATGCAGGGATGCAGGTGGATGTAATTTCGAGGTAGTTTTAGATACTTGCTTTGCGAGTGGTTGATAGCAGGTGCCTCGCTTTACTCCATGTTCTCAGTAGTGAAACCAGTGGTTAAAATTCTAGACACGTCGAAGTCGATCGCGTCCTTTCAAATGCCTAAGTTAGTTTGGTGTTTTAGAAACATTTATTGAGCAGTTAGGTTTAGATGCACATGGAAATAAGAAATGAATGATGGGTATTTATAGGAAATCTCTTTGGTGATCAAGGGTCCTTAAGATATGGACAAGTGTCATTATCACGAAATGCGAATTATTGCGGTTGACTTTTATGGCAGACGTGTATCCATTGGATCTTTTTATATAATGAATTAAATTGATAAATTTAGGCATTCTTAATCCGTCGTATAAATTGGACCCTTGATTGGTCTCTGACTCCCACTGGCGAGAATCAACACGTTGATTTAGTATCGGATGATCATAATTGAGATAATTGTCAAATGATTAGAAAAAATGTTGACATATTGAAGCCAGGCACGGCCCTTGGCACTGACGGGGAAGGGTGCAACCGTACTAGGCTCTTCAAGTTAAGGGGATCCCAATTCTTTTAGAAATGTACTTTCTCCTTCCTATAAAAATTGTGTCTAATTTTAACTTTTTCAGAAAATTAAGAGAACTATTTTAATGCCAATCCATGAATTGTTTACTTGACTTTTTATTTATTATCTCTTGAACTTGACAGGTAAATACTTTTTATTGTATAAAAGCATTAGCTTATCGATAAAAACTACTATTTCTAATTGTTTTTCAACGACATATTTTTTTTATAAAATATTATACTATTGAAAGTTACAATTAGCGGACAATAGGATGGAGAGTACAAGTTAAAGTTGACTTATTTATTAAAATACATATAAAAGGAGATAAGTTATTGAGAATGAAAAAAAAAATTTGAAAGCAGACAATCGTCATGAAAGGAGAGAGTATTATATATTAGCCCATAAGTTTATTGTTGAGATAATAAGCATCTGCTTGTCGAAAGTCGATATCCTTCAATTCCGATATATAAAGATCTTTGGTATTCATATTGTCGATTGGTTTTAGAGTGAAAGCGCCATAGGCTATACGTTGTATAGAGGCCGACTCGGTTAATGAGGCACGTGCTTAACCGCCCGATGTTATTAAGTGAGTAATTTCGGCGTAAATTCGTATAGATGATTGGAGACCCTGCATTGAGGAAAGTGTTAGAATCTCGCTGTCCCATGTCAATGATGTAGCCAAGATTGATATATAAGATCTTTGTCTTCTTACTTATTGTAGATTGGTTTTAGGGGAGTGGGCATACGTCCATTTTATTTAGTAGCCTAATATTTTTTATGTTGTTCAGCAAATATGTTTGTTTATGCATGCTTGACATCTTAATATTTATTAATTAAAAGTAGACAATCAAAAATCAAAATGATTGATCTTCATAAGACATAATAAGGAGAATAATTAATGATTTAATGGATTATTAGCGATCGGTTTCTCCAAAAGTCCATTAGGGTTTATTTTCCACAGTCATTGTCATAGACTCATAGGAAGCTAAGCATGCTAGTTTTTTCCTTTTTGGGTCAAGCAATATCATGCTTGATTGCATACTATTATATGAAACCTCCCTCCCTAAACTATTGTTTGATTTAATTATACATAATTAAAATTAACTACTTTCTCCATTTTTTTAAGTTGTTTTAACCATTTGTAAATAAATTAAGAAAAAAAAGTTAAAAAGTACATTTTAATGTAAAATAACAATTAATTAAAATATAATTATTGGTTTGGTCTCATTTTTTGATGGGACCAAGCAAGTTAGTAATTACACTATTACATATTAAGTTTCCCAAAATGTTATTAGGATCCTTGATCAATTTTAAGTTACATATTAGCGAACAATTTTTCTTTCAATTTCACATTAGCCTTTTAAATTTAGTAAGTAATTAGTTCATAGTGACTACAAATGCGTAATAATGTGGCTAACATGAACCTGTACTTAAAAATTAGTCTTTCAATGATTTGAAGTTATAATTTAATCCAGATAAATTATGATAGAATTGGCACTTTATTGACCATTTATTTACAATAACTTGTACATAAATTTCTAAATCGAGAAAAACATTAGTTTTCCTTTAAAATAAAGTTAAAACATGTACATCAGCTTTCATAAAAAAGTTATAACAGGGTAAAAGAAATTAAAAATTGATAAAATGATATTTTTGACGCTCTCTAAAATAATTTGAGCTTTTTAAAAAATTTATAGCTCACACACGAATTTATGCGTGTCACTGCCTATTGTTCTCTCTTACTTTTTAAATTATTGAAAATCTTTGAAACTTGAAACGATTTTTATGTTTTTGGGTGAATAATAGGAAATTTGTTAAAATACAATACGTAAAAGTTAACACAAAATAAATAAAAAATTGATATCCTTAGTGCATTTTAGAAAAAAAATTAGGAAACTATACATGCTCTAAAATGTTGGCTTAAGCACTTCCCTTCAGTTTAGTAATTTTTACATTATTAGTTATACCAATTACTTAAAACAGAAAAACTATTAATTTTAATTCATTTAAAATCCAAATAAAACATTTTTTTCAATTTGATGAAAGAACCAGTGTCGACAAACTACTCAAAGTTCTAGCAGTATGTAAAGCCTAAAGTATTTAAACGGTAGTTTAGATTGATCTTATCGACATCCTTGAAGAGCTTAGCTTCTTCAATTGATATGTATAATGTATGTATGTTACTAACCTCAAGATAGAGTTACATATTTTGGAAGTATATATATAACTAGATATGACAAAAATATTTTCGTAGTCAATAATGATGATTATCAATAGGGAGTTGAAACAGAGGACTCAAAATCAACTGATCAGAGATTGATGTATATATCAACTAACAATATGATGTTTACAAGAGTTTAATACTATAGCCAAAATGTGAAATTAGTTACAAATTCACCAAACTATTTGCGTAAAACAAATCTTGTGCCAATATCAAGACATATCTTCATTTCTTTTGGTCAAATGATTTCAAAATTTTAACCAAAAAGATTGAAATAAATTTAATTTGTATCTCAACATTTATTGTATTTTTCAATCTTCATATTTAATTTATCGGTGAGTAATAATAAAAATTGTCATTGGATGTCACGCGGTTTTGTGAGGGACTGAAAAAAGATTTTTAAAAAGACATCTTTTCTCACCTCACTAGACACACAGTTGACTTTTTTGCAAACAACAAATGAGTAAATGCTTATTGCTGTCATTTTGACTCTTTGAGATAAACCTTCTACCTTTTATGGTCAACACAAAACCTTGGTCTCTCATATTTTTTTCTCTATAAACCCCTCCCCACTAATATATAAAGAGACAGGACACCCTTTTAGCTGGATGCATGCCTAAGAATTATTTCTCTCAAATCTCAAGTAGAGAGAAAAACTTTTTAGAAAGTTAGATATAGGTAACTAGAGAAATAGAGAGAAGGAGAAAAAAAAAACACCCAAAATAAGATCAAACAGCCAAGATTGTAGCAAATAAGGCAATATGGGAAGACCACCTTGTTGTGATAAAATTGGAGTCAAGAAAGGTCCTTGGACTCCTGAAGAAGATATCATCTTGGTTTCATACATTCAAGAACATGGACCTGGAAATTGGAGAGCTGTTCCTACTAACACTGGTAATAACCACTTTTAGTCATTGATCAAAAAATTTAATGATTCTTTTATTTTTTATTTTCTTTCTTTGGAGTTTTTGGTGGTTGGAAGTATTAAAAGCTGTATTTATTACACTTACAGCACCTCCACCATCTTCTTCAATGTAAACACATGGAGGAATCAGCCTTTTTTCAACACTTACATTTGTCCTGTTTGTTGTACTCATCAAAACATCTTTTTCACTGAATTTTTACTTGGAATTTTTTTCAGGGTTGCTTAGATGCAGTAAGAGCTGTAGACTTAGATGGACTAACTATCTCAGGCCAGGAATCAGAAGGGGTAATTTCACTGAACAAGAGGAGAAGATGATCATCCATCTCCAAGCACTTCTTGGCAACAGGTGAGGAAAAAATTCCCATGTTTTTTTATTAGGGTTAGATCAGAAAAGGGTTTATTTTTCCTACTAAACCAAAAAATCAAATTTTTATATAGATATGATGTTAGGTATTAACCAGCCATATAATGTACAAACACAATCACTAGATAATATGGCTCTTTTGAATAATATCTCAATTCCTGCAACGATTTCGTTATATATTACAACTAGAATTACTCCTTTTTCCAATCGAGTTTCTCCACCACTGCGAGCCCCCTTATTCTTCGAGAAGTTAAATAATTTGTTGTGTGGAATTAAAGTGAGACTATTAAATACTCAATGTTCTTGAAAATGATATTTTTTGTTCTTGTTGTTTGCAGATGGGCAGCCATAGCCTCTTATCTTCCTCAAAGAACAGACAATGACATTAAAAACTATTGGAACACTCACTTGAAGAAGAAGCTGAAAAGGCTTGAAGGAAATGATGATGAGACTAGCAATTCTCAAGAAGGTTCATCATCTATCTCTCGTTCTTCAAACTCAAAGGGTCAGTGGGAGAAAAGGCTTCAAACTGATGTGCACATGGCTAAACAAGCTCTAAATGAAGCCTTGTCCATTGATAAATCAACCAACTTCAACCACATCAACAAAATGAACAACATCACCAACAACAATAACTACAACTTTGTCATTGAATCGAAACCTGTGCTTCCAATAATGAATCAACTTCAGCCTATTCAGCCATCAACTTCTACTTATGCATCAAGTTGTGATAACATAGCTCGTTTGTTGCAGAGTTGGATGAAAACTCCACCAAAAGCCTCATCCCAAACAGCTTCAGAAACAACTGTTCAAAGCTCATCAACGAACCCATCAGGCTTAACTGGTTCAAGCCCTAGTGAAGGCACACCAGAAGGTGGTTTTGACTCACTTTTCAGTATCTTCAACGGTTCGGGTATGGTTCAATCCATGGCCACAGTTCATGAGGATGTTAATTTCACTGAACATGGGTTGTTCCAAGAAAGCAAGCCAGGTAATCTTGGTTCACAGATGCCTCTGTCTGTGTTGGAGAAATGGCTGTTTGATGATAGTGCTCCTGGTGCAGTTCAAGGACATGGAATGGACAATCTGATGGATATTTCCAACTTGGGGGAAACTGCTAATTTGTTCTGAAGAAAAGGGTATTCTTCAGAACAACTAAGCAGTTTCTTTGATCATTTGATTGTCAATCTTTCTTTTTGGGGTTATAAGGGGAGGGGAAAAGGATATTAGGGCTTGAAGTGTTAGAATTAATTAAGTTAATGTTGTCTAGATCTCAAAAAAAAAAAAAGAGTTCTGATTACCAATCTTACATAGAAGGGATCAAGAACCAAAAGTGTAAAAATTAATTACTTAGTAGTGTTTTATCAATATATGTAATAGACTTATAGGAAGGCATAAGTCAATCTCTTTGAATTGTTACTAGATTATATGAGTCAGTTTGTTCTTATGTCCACCTTTTGGTGAGTGAGCATTAGGGTTCGCCTGTTGATGCTTCCCCTGCTCATAGTATATCTAATTTTATCATTTGGATCTTTTTAGAGTCTAGTTTATTATCACTATCTTCATGAAAATTGTTTGGTTAGTTCTTCGTGCTTATCATATACTCCGTATATTAGTATTTTCATTTCCAGATCTATGGTCCGTTTATTGTTACATCTTTAGGAAACCATATTGAATCTTATTGATTTACCTATACTTTTCTGAGAAAAATGATAAATTTGTGTGAATATTTAATTTTGATCTTGATCTATCACAAATCGTGTATTGGGGTAATATATTATTAATATGCTTTGTATGAAATACTATTTTAATGTTGAATTTTCCATGTAATATTATTAACATGAGGTATAATTGAGAAAATAAATAGTTCGTAAATCGAGAATTGAAGTATCGATTAATTTGGGAACTCGGTGATGTCTTTGTCATCGATCTCTCATTAATAACATAAGGTTCTGTCACTTGTGCTCATTTTTCTGATAGTGATACTATACTCCATATATAATTTTAACACATTGGACAATGATTAGTTTGAAACTTTTAAACTTAGGGATAACATAGTAATAAAATTAATCTTATGAGTTCAAATATTATTGAGTGTGACAATGAAGTGCATCATAATAATAAAACATTTCATTTTTAAATGAAAGATCAAGGGCTTGATGAATAGAGCGCGACATGATCATGTTAATTCGGATATCAGTTCTGTCATAAAAAATACCATGTGTAAGATACAAAAAGTAGTAGATGTCGATTATGTTCGGTTTGACGGATGGAATAATGTCCTTAGTGGGATGGGGATTCAATTTTTTGCAGTCTAAGAAGTCTAATCGGCCACTTGCTCTATTTTTGAATAAGCCTAATACAGGATGTAAAAAGCTGAACGTGGATGGTTCCTATTATCATCAAACTCTTGCTGGAGGTGGTGCAATTCTCCGTGACCATAGGGGTAAGTTACCGAGGCTTGCGCTCATGGGTTCCAGCTCTTTCCACACTTTCATTTGGAGTTGTTGGTTGTTAATGATGGGCTCGGTGTGTTCGGACTTGGAGTTTACAACGAGGTGATCATCGAAGGATTAAAAGTGCAGTGGGTGATTGTGAGCTCAGCGGAGAGGCGTGGTCTCAATCATTTGATGGATCCGGATAACTCGCTTGGCTAGAGTAACGGACATAATATTCGGCGTGTCCCTTGAGGCGAGAATCTTTACATTGCGAGATAGGGTGAGAAAAGCAATATTGAGGAGGAAAGGATACACTTGTAGATAAGTTAACATGCCATATTTATTGAGAAGCTCTTTGATGTATTTTCTTTGGCACTAAGAAAAGAGAATCAGAAGATCGAGTCACTTCAATACCTAGAAAGTAATTTAAGTCGCCCAAATCATTGAGAGAAAACACAGAGTTTAGTTTCGAAATAAAGGTACTGAGAATAGATGATGAAGAGCCGGTTACTATTATGTCATCAACATAAAGTAAGATGTATATGGTCGCATTGGTTGTATGATAAATAAAGAGGCTAGTGTCGGACTTGCATTGTTGAAATCCTTGAGCAAGAAGAAATGACGACAACTTTGTAAACCATGCACGTGGGGCTTGTTTTAAGCCATAGATAGACTTTTGAAGATGACATATATGAGTGGGATAATCTGGATGCACAAACCCAGAAGGTTGTTTCATGAGTACATGCTCAGACAAGCTTCCATTTAAAAAGGCATTCTTATGTCTAATTGATGCATAGGCCAATTGTGAGAAAGAGCAATAGACAACACAACCCGAATAATTGTTGGTTTGATTACTGGAGAGAAAGTTTCCTCATAATCAATACCATGCATTTGCTTGAATCCTTGAACAACCAAATGAGCTTTATATCTATCAAAGGAACCATCAGAATTTAGTTTGACTCGATAGATCCATTTGCAATGAGGGCATTATATTCATCAGTCATAGCCTTCCTCCAATGTGGAAAACGTATAGCATCAGAATTATTTTTAGGCGTGTAGAAAGGGGAAGAAGAGTCTACTGAAGATTGATGATTTACAGCTAGAGAGGGAATAATTTTAGGTTTCTGAATTCCACACTTAGCACGAGTGAGCATCGAATGATTGTTTTGGTTAGGGGTTGAACAAATTCCAATAATCGATGAAGAGGTTGAGGAGTTTGTAATAGGCTGATCAGAGATTGGGGAAGAAGAGTTTATGTGAGGTAGAGGTATTTGTGAGGAATTAGTTGTCTGAAGGAGAGATTGTGTGGGAGCGTTAGCTAGAATAATTGGAGAAGATACATTGGGAGCAGTTTGAGGATTAATTGTTGGAGGAGAAACTGTATGAGGGGATTGACTTTGAGATGATATGGTAGATGAGATATTCTTGGTTCAAGTTGGTGATTGATTAGAAGAGTAATCATACATAGGAGTGGAAGAATGATGTAATGACTTATTCAAGTTGGAATTAACTATGAGAGATGAGGTGAAATGAGAAGAAATAGGAGGATTTCTAGTTGATTTAAATATTTCCATTGAAGTTGTTGAACTAGGATCAGAAGAGAATTGATAATTTGTTGGAAATTATTTGGATCTTGATTGAGAAATTTTAGAATAGAATAATTTATATGGGAAAACTTGTTCAGAAAATATGACATGGCGAGAGGTGATAACTCTTTTAGTTTGAGGATTAAGACAACAGAAGCCTTTGTGATTAGGTGGTGTACCAAGAAATATACACGGTGTTGATCGAGGTTGAAATTTGTTACTTGTGTGTTTAACAATATTAGGAAAACACAAACAACAACAAAATTTAATTAGTGTATAATTTGGTGCACTTTTGAAAAGAAGAAAATAAGGCGTTTGGAAATTGATGGAAGAACAAGGAAATTAATTGATTATTTTCAACCCAATAAAATAAAAGGTATTGGGCTTGAAAAAGGAGACATCGTATTTTTACGTAGCGACCCGCCTAAATTCGGCCACTTTGAGGTTAGAATCATTCAAATCACGGACACCGAGGTAAGCTGTCGATGGATAACTCAATTTATTTAAAGACACTTTGTTTGAGATAACCCTGATAACACAAAATATAAAAGAAGCAGTTTTAAGAAAATAATTCATGGGTAATTTGTTTCCTAACCCACGCCTTTGGCGCCACCATATATACCGCGACAACGACAAAGTATAAAATGGCAACGCGATCACAGGCGAATCGGGAAATCTTTGATGCGCGGCACGTGAACTAAGCGCCTTAAATAAAATGTAAGCCTATAGCGGCGATAAGGGTGTAAGTTGCGAGAAGCTTAGTGAATATTATCTCAGCTTAGTGTCATTTAAAATCATTAATTTTGCATAGCATAGATGGGTATTTCAAAATATTATACAATGTATGGCCATGTACCAAAATCATCCGTCTGATCATTGTCAAAATGCATAATTTATAGGCTCAAATCCAGCGGATATAAATATTTCGAATAAAGGACATTCAACAAAAGATAATCATGAATTTCCCAAAATAACGACAATACCCAAATAAGTCCTGATTCTATTCTATCGATCGACATGGTAGGGCATACAGTATACAGTGAGCCGCTGGCAAACACAACTGTCCGACTTCGGAAACAAGCTGAGTCCAACTCAATCAACTATTATCAACTCGTATCAAATCATATCCGGTTTTACACAACTAATGCACATAAAATCAACCTGACTGCGGGGAGAAACTTATGCCCGTCGACATAGCTATCACAAAGATAAGTAACAAGGTACGAGAAGCTTAAAAACAACTTTGCACTTATACCGGTATAAGGCAAACACCCGGAGATAATAAAACTCAACATACATCATCGACTCACACTTTTCATGCGAACACGGGTAGTACTGACCCACACGTATATCCATGACTCCTCATGACTTCATCTTTATGCCCGTCAAACCCAGCAAGGCCATTTCTAGCATCAAAATGACAGGGCGGTCACGAGACGACTAAATCTCAAAATACCTATGGATCCCATAAAACAACACATACAATCCAAATACGCAAATAAGCAACACATTCACGAAAAGTAAATTAATCTCCTTTAGTGAGATAAATACTACTTGAGCTTTGCAGCGTAATATCGCCTCGTTACTTAGCCAGCGTGTCTCTTTCCACGATCGAGCTAATCGCTTGTACCCAAAAGCCTACAATTACTACTCACTCTGATCATAACCCGTTTTAATTATTTTTTAACTATCCATCTTTACAACAAGTACCTTAGTTATCGACTTAACAACTACAGGTGATAATATTTTCGCGTGTTTAGCGACTAATAAAACAACAAAACTTCAACCATTTCAATTCTCCAATTTAAATGTCACCCTTACTCCAACAATAACTTACTCTAATCAAATTCTAATCAATCCAACAATCAAGCTTTCCCAACTAATTAATCCATTATAATCGGCCGTTAATTCAAAAAACCCAATTCTTACTGACTTGGAAATAACCTAACTTCAACGATATCACACGATCAACATCAAAACATCAACTTATACTCCAAAACATATATTAAAGTCATAACATCATAATACAATTTAAGGAAATTTGGGAAAAAGTCAAGCAAAAGTCAACCTCAATAATCAACACATTTCGACCCAAGGTGATTATAATCACCTCGAATCTCTTAATCGAGAGTTAGATAAAACTTATCTGTTTAAAGTTTAATTTCAAAATCTTAAAGTCAACAAAAGTCCAACTTACAAAATCTTAGAAAATATCACCAAAAGTTTCCAACTTTACTTTACCTTAATAGTATAAAGATGATGATGAGGGAAGATGAAATCGGCTTTTAAATGTCTTGAGCCACAAATAATTGGAAGAAATTGAAGAAAATTTTAGGGTGGGAGGGGAGAAGAGAGGATTCGTACTACGTAGGGAGAAGAAGATAGAGTTTTGTTTTGTGAGATGTTATGTTGATAAGGGTAGAAAATATTTAAGAATAGCTTAGTCGTTTGGTTAAGTTTATATCTCATTTTTCGCGTTTAAATGCTTAGCCAGCGAATCGGAAATGTAAAATTTTTTCTTGACATAAATACTACTCATATAATACTAGCCTCGGTATATCGATTTTATTAAGGAAGAATTTAAGCTATTACGGGTCCCGCGCGGCCGATTATATAAAAGACAATTTGTCGGCTTAGGTGTAGCGAGTTATTTCATTTTCTCTCTGATATGATGATATTTTCTTTCGACCACACGTTTTGTTGCGAAGTGGTAGGACAAGAATAACGATAAACTATACCGTTTTTTTAAAAATAAAAGCTCGGTTTTCAAAAGTGCCGCGCCGTCTCGCGAAGAACTTTTAATAGAACAATTGAATTGATTTTTGGATGAGCATGAAATTGTTTGCAAAAGCTTGATTCAATGAGTCGGATTTTTGTTTGAGTGGATAAACCCAAGAATATCGACTATACACATCAACAAATAATATATAATATTTGTAACCAGAAAGAGAGGAAATATGTGCTTCCCAAACATCTGAATGAATTAACTCGAAAGGAGAAATTGCAGAATTTATTGATGAATCAAATGGTAACTTTGATTGTTTACCAAGTTGGCATACATTACAAGGTTCAGTAGCAAACTTCGATGAACAATCAAGACTCTTATTTTTAACCAAACAAGCTAGAATTGAAGAAGATGGATGACCAAGACGAGCATGCCAGATTGAGGCTGAGGATGTAGGACATGATGAATCAAATAAGCATAGCGGATAAAGGGAACCATATTACTGCACTGAAGAAGTATAGTCTGCATTCTCTGATCCTTCACAAGAAAATCAAAAGGTGAGAAGACGAAAATACAATTATTATCAACACATAATTGTTGAATGGAAATTAAATTTTGAGTGAGTTTCAGAACAACTAGCACATTTGACAGAGTAAGAGAAGTGTTTTGAATGGAAAAAGAATCAATGTAAGTAACAGAGAGAAGATGACCATTACTAACCATGACTCGATTGTTATCAGTGTATGGAATGAGAGAGGCAAAAGATTAGAGTTTCCAGTCATATGTGCCGAAGCACCGCTATTGGGGTACCAAACAGTAGAAGTGGATTCCTCAAGATTCATCGCAGTGAATGACTTATGCAGTTGAGGTGATGTAATAGCATGGTCGAACCTCGACCTACAATTGAATGATGTATGGTTTGAAAGACCACAAATTTGACATGCCACAATTTCTTTGTTGGAAGAATTATTAGGGGTTGCGCTAAGAATACCATCTGAACGGATGGGGGAAGAGAATCTTGGGTGCGGTGAGGAGAGTGATTTAGGTGGATATGCATTTCTGGAGGGTGGTTTGGATGATTGGTGATAATATGTAGGCTTGTTTTTGGATTTATATGGAGTGAACGGTTTGTGGGGGGTGCGATTAGAGGTGTATTGATGTGAATACATGACCATATGTGGTGCTTGTTCAACTTGTGCAACAATGAAAATACGGTCATACTCACTAAGTAGAAGAGGACAAAGTGCAACAAAAGATTAGTAAGGGTGGTGGCATTTATCACATTAACAAAAGCAGCATAAGGAGCTGGTAGTCCTAGAAGTGTTTGAGCTACCTAATCATGATCTTTCAAGTCCTCACCAACAGATCTTACTGAGAATAAAGAGTGGAGTTGTTGAACGTAGTCTGACATTTTCATATTACCAAGGGAGAAATTTTGAAACTTCTTTCTAAGATGAATCTAAGTGGATGCAAGATGATCTAGGAATAATTTTTCAAGAGTTACCCAAGCAGAATGCGTGCTTAGACAGTCATAATTTAGTAATATTTCCAGTACAGGGAGGGAGATGATGCATTGGTCCAAGATTGAGCAGTTTTGTTGTACTTTTTCAAGAGGGAATACTAAGTATCATCAACTGGTGGACAAGAAACTGAGCCATTGACTACTCCAACGATATCATGGCTATCCAGGAAAGTAGTAAACAATCTTTTCCAAGTATAGAAATTTTCATAAGAGAGTTCAACTTGGACAAAAAATTTAATGTTTGCGATATGCGGCACGGTAAAGGGCATCTATAGGGTGGCAGGTTTGAGTATCCGAATTTTTGGATGATGAGAACGGCGAAGGAGAGGCTTTTGATGGAGGAGGGGTGGATGGAGGGGAAGAAGTGGCTAACATTGTGAATGAAGAAGAAGAAGAAGAAGAAAAAATTAGGATCGTTAGGCTCTGTATATCATGAAAGTATTTAGGCAACTCACTTGATCAAGTGAGGTTAGCTTTGTATTTATAGGTAAATTTGTTCAAGCATCAAAGCATGATTGTAGCTAACCTATGTAAATGATATGCTAACTTTACTCTATGTAACTAATATTCTAATTGATTTACCGTTACAGAATTAATTTATTAAATTAGTGTCTAGTTGTATGATATTCTAATGTATACATGAAGATATGATATTGCTAATTATTACAAATAATAATCCAGATGGAATAAAGAAAACTATACTAAACTGTGTAAAAAATGTCAGATTAACAAGATCTAACACTTTAGATTATTAAAAATAAAATTAAAATATTGAACGGGGAAGAAAAAATACCAAAAGTGGTGGTTATTACTCCCCAAAAGGGTAGTTCTTGATGATAAGTTTTTTTGGGGAGAAGGAGACGTGGAGGTGTAGGGAGTTTATGTGTAATTCTTAATTTGTTAAATTTTTCATAAGTTTATAATAATAGTGGTAATTACAAAAATTAGAAGGAAAAATAATACTTAATCTTCTCTAAAATGATCGTCGTTTACGTATAATTTGTTTTTCAATAATAAAAATGATGTAAAATTTGTGATTTCAATTGAAAACAAAATTTTGATTAAAATTAAAATTATCATTTTAATACTAAAATAGATTGAAATTGCTAATATTTGTATATTTTTCATCATGTAATGTAGTATATGATAGCATATACAACCGATTCAAGTTCAAGAATTAAAAAGGTAATTATCAAAATTTCAAGTAAAATAATCTATTATGAATGGAGGGAGTATTACTTATAAATAAGATTCTTTCTCAGGGGTGGAGAATTTGGTATACTGGTTAGAATACTCATTTGTAAGAATAAATGTCAAGGTTCAAATTTTGGCCGTTAGGTTAAAAAAAATTGATTTTAACATTCTAATTATATTGATAATCACACTTTAAATTCTCATTTTTCCAGTTCATTTTTTCCTATGAAAATTTCATTTAACACAAAAAATAAAATATATATAATTACCATGTAAAAATCTAATTCCTACAAACCAAAAAATTCTATTGTCTCTTGGTGTGTGCTAGTAATGTAGTATTAATGTTTCACCATTTTTTCATAATCCAATTATATATATGAAAAATAGCCTTGATGACCAAATTGTTCGAGGGTCATGATGATACGCCACGTTCATTTTCAACAATGGAATAAAACTCTACTCCTAATAACGTCCTTTCTCTATCCCTATTTTTAAAGACTATGCATTTTTGTATAAAGTTTAATAAAAATTTGAATTCATCTCACAAATTTAATGTTTCCTTCACTTTTTCTTACCCAATTTGACAAAATAAAACCTTAAAAAGAAAATTCTATTTTAAGAAAATGATTCTTAGAAATAGGAATGGAGGGAGTATCATTTTCTTGAAGAGAAACTTGATTGTTCATTACTCGTAAAATTATCTGATACATAGTAAATTTCTCTGGCTAGGGTTGTAAATGAGCACTGAAAGGCTCGATTCGATTCGAGGTGTTCGAAATAGTTTGAGCATTAGGCAGAGCATTTATTTTTGATATTATTTGAGCCAGGCGAGCGATTCAATTATTCGGCTCGATTTAGCTGTGTCCATTAATAAATAATAAACCCCCACTCCATAATAAGTAAATAGACCTGAGTCCATTAATAAATAATAAGTCCATAAGTAAATGAATCTGAATCCTTTATATTAATAAATAATACCCCCTCTCCCATTTAGTGAATCAGTTAATTAACTCCCCCTCCCTAAATCAGTTACTTCCTAATCCCTATCACCCATCACCCCCAGCTATTAATGCACTTGTCAGGAATTACTTATTAAATTATGTGATTTATAGTTTTATTAATCAGCATTTTAGCTTTGTACACTAATTAATTTTATTTTGTTACGTCCTTAATTAGTATATTTATCAATGATAAAATTGTTGTATCGAACATGTTAATCATGACCTTCAAGACTTTCTCATACACCGGCCATCAAGCAACTTCAGCTTTTACATCTTCGAGCACTCCAATGCCACCAACTCTATCTCTTGACATGAAAATACAAATTACTTTTGTTGAAAATCATTAGTATATGATTTAATATTTGAATCTGAAATTATCACTGAGGGATTATGCAATTTATCGATTGTGTGTTGTGTATACACATAACAGAGAGTACAAAATAATTCGAATTCTAAGATTGAATGTAAGTGGATAATGGGCTTGATTATCACGAATAATAGATTGTGATGGCCAGGGGCCGATTCACACATTATTTTAGCTAGTTGGAATTTTATTGTACATATATATCATTGTATTGTGATGAATCATTCAATTATTGTATTGTAACTTCTATTGGATTGAATGTCATTAGTGTGAATTATGGTGTGAGTTATGATTATTAGTAGTTTTGAATACTACTAAATGTGTCCTAATGGCATGGGAGTTAAAAAACTTTTCATTAACCTGTGAAATATATGTTATAAGTGAGACATCCTCCAAAACTCCATGGGAGAAAAAAAAAATGGAAAAAAAAACGCAGGTTTTTAGTTTTATTTTTGAGACTATTTTTGGTACTTATTTTATGGTGATAGTCTGAGCTGCGGAGTTGTTCGAGTGAGGCTTCTGATCTTTAAGACCACACTTGGACCATTTTATCTTGGGAGGCAAACACCTTACGTGATCCTAAGCACCGAAGGGAGTACGGGTGAATTTGCTTTAAGAAAAGTGTCGGACACGACTTGGTCTGGTATTTTTACATGTTTTAAATTGATTTTATGTTTTACTACAAATATTTTCCCTACACCTTAAAGCAAATTGGAGTAGTAAAATATAATCTATTTTGAATATAATTGTGTTTTACGTAGGTATGATTTCGATGGTTGATTATATGGTAATAGAAGTAAAAAAATTGTTCTGAACATGTCTGGTATTGGTATGGACAATTGGTGTACTAGAATTTAAAATATCAATTGCATATTATACTACTAACTCTAGACCTGTTTATTGGTGTTTCGTGCCAACTTTTAATGAGTTAAAATGATCAATCAATTTAGAAAGCTTCTGGATATTTTGGTGGAATTTGGTATGCCATTATTTATTTATTGATGTTTTGCTTGGTCGTCAAATGAAAGGTTATTTGATCCTATAGAAGTACAACAATGTTTACGTTTATAATTGCTAATAATGAGATTACGTACCAAGCACCGTATCAAGTAACAATCGATATGGCCCGATAAAGTTGGATTTGTAGTTTGGATGTTGTTGTCTTACGCTTGAAAGTTTGGGGAAATGATCGAACAACGCTTGTTTCTCTTGGGTTTTTATTAATGTGAGTAATATGATGATTGAGGAATTTGACATGTTTTTGGGCGTGTGTGGTGATACTGGTCATAAATAAAGTGGAAGTATGTGGTTTAATTTTTCCCATTTTGCTATAAAAAGAATTTAATTGGTCTTCGAAATAATATGGCTAAAATGATTGTGAGATACAACCATTGGGAACTAACTCTTTCATATTACCAGTATAAGACTGCCCATTAAGTTTTCATATTAAGAAATGGCTTTTCCTATTCTATGAAATGAATTTATTATTCACATTAGGAGTATGGTTTTATACCCTTGGTTACATTGTACGTGTTCATTTCGTGAACGATATGCTATGACTAATTTTCATGAGAATTTTTACGTTTGATGCATATCCAATGGTCGTCTTGATTATATCAAGTACGTAGTAAGAGATGGAGATCATGGCAAGTGATCTATTGTCTCTTGATACTTGGGTGTATGTAATGGTACTTGATTGCTTGATAAGAATGTTGAATACATTAGGTCAATTAATGATGAGGATGTATATTAGTATGGAGTGACTTGTATGATTATATTTGTTGGTCTAACTCATTATTATTTCATTATCACTAATATAAAAGCGTTCGATGGTTTGTCTTATGAAGACGGTGGAAAGTGAATGTGTTGGTTTATTTGGTTTCGGATGAGGTAGAATTTATAATGCATAGAATCTTAAGGGCGTTTAAATATATCAATAACCATCTTGTTATATGAAAATCGAAACATGAAGTGCCATCCAAAAGATAAAGAGAAATAAAGACCTCGATATTGTAGCGATGATGTTTTACGAAGCTATTTCACTTTAAGAGTGAGATCTTGTAATAGTTGGGCATTATAAAATACATTGTCGGAGTAGTATATTTGATTCCAAATAATATGAGAAGGCATGACTTTCAAAGTCAATTGCTAAAGTAGTAGATTCAACAACTTTGGCAGTTTATATTGAATCATATATATTGGCCTATGGCTTATCATTTGTTGATAAATGTAATCGGTGGTGTGTGAGGATACACTTCACATAGCGTGGTCATGGAAATGATTAACTGTATTGACCTTTTGAAACGGTTTCGAATTAATCAAGTAAATGTCGTTGGACATCAAGATTAATTTTGAGAAATTAATCATTTGGAAAGGGGAAGTACACAACTATCGTGGACTTGATTAATTATGAAATTAATCAAGTAAATATCGTTGGACATTAAGATTAATTTTGAGAAATTAATCATTTGAAAAATTTGATTATGTGACATTCAAAAGGTTGTTTTCAATTAATTGAATGTTTGGTGAACAAACAAACTAGTAAAGTGTTGTTTCATTGAAGAGTGTGCTGGTCTCGAAAAATGATGTTGTTAAGTGATCTCATTTAAATGAGTATGATAAAGGCGGGTTTAGAATAACAACCCACCTTTAGAGATGTTGAGGCATCCCGAATTCAAAATCAAGAGATGAATTTATAATTATGATAACATGGTGTAGTTTATATTGGAAAATATGAATATTGATTTTGATAATAGGAGATTCATTTTGTATGAAATCTTCTATTTGTTTGGGCATAAGACAAAGATGTTTGAACCAATGAGTTCTATAAAGTTAGAACTTGATCACTTTGGTAGGTTATGGAAACCAAAATTTCATATGAGACCAAAGAGGTGTACATGTGTATGTGTATGTAGAAATATGTGGTAATTTTAGTCAAATGATTTGAGATATGTTGATAAAAATGCCTTAATAGTCAAATAAACCAAATATATATCAAGAATTGAATTGAGAATTTTGAAAGCCTTACGTCTTATATATTTGGGTATAAAAGTTGAATAATGGGGGTGTAAAACTGCATTTGAAATGCTATAGTTCTCGAATGTGGAACTAAAAATAGTACTAGAGATACGTATGAGGGAGTAGTGAAGTAATTGAGGAGAAAACAAATATGTTGGAGTTCATAGTTGGATCTCAATTATAAAAGGAGCAATCCAATGATACTGGATGTTTAACCCTCTTTTTGCAATTAAAGTTGGGATCACGATAAAAGTGTAAATTTTTTAATTTGGGTGATGTTTTAGAACAATATAAAGAATAATGTGGAAATATTATTTGGTCAGGTATGTAGTGGTGAATGCTTTGTGCCTGATTGGATGGAACAATTATGTGTGGACTATACTGAATAATGAGATAATCTTAAAAGGTAAGAGAAGCTGAGGTATTACTAGGAAATGACAATATTCATTCGTGTATACCTATGAGGAAATTTATATCCAAGAGTATCGTAGATGCATATGCGATAGTTGGATGTTAAATTTTTAACATGAGATTATTCTTGTGATTGAAATAATCTTGTTTTGAGAAATGAGATGGTGGTGTCGCCTAAATGAGATTATGATCATGGAGTGTATATTGGTTAGGGTCAAATCAAAGCTACAAAATAATGACATGTTTGGTGTCATATGTGATATGATATTTGAAAAATATTTCAATCGAGAGATGAACACGTACAAATAATGAAAGTGGTAATGTCTAAATTGCACTCTCGTGAATCATGGTCTATTATGTGTAAACATTAGTAGACAAAGAATTGGGTGTTATGATAAGTGTTGTAGCCTGACAAACTGCTTATATTTTCTTTGTTCTACTAGGCGAAAATGTTTTAGTGAAAATGTAATATAAAACACAAAAATACCAGATGGCAACTTCTTTGATACAGTAATCAATTTGGCGAGATGCAGTCAAATTGATAACATGGATCTAAAAGAAAAAAAAAATTGTGACCAATAGTGAGTTGGAGGAATGGGATAAAATACGAGTAAAAGGTGCATTAAATTACTACCTAGTTATTTGGAGATCCGGAATCCCAGGTTCAGGGGACAACGAACCCGTACCAACTTAGTGAATCACTGTGTGGGTTCAACCCCCTACCCATTCCTCAAATTGAAACAGTGATACCCGTAGGTTAAGGTTAAGCGTTATGCTTTTAATGGCTCTGGAGATCAATTTGAGTGTCTGAGGGTTTTACTCTTAAATGAGAAGTCGCTTTATGTGAGGTTGAAGTAAAGGGGGCATTTAGAGAAATGTTCGAATTGCATATTTCTTTCGGAAGCTAAACGAGAACCAAGGTGTCCACTGGCCTAACCGGACACGATAGTGAAGCAACCCAGGTAAGTGATGCTGTCATGAGAGTAATAATAAATAAATACGCTACTAAAAGCAGATTAGTTCGAAGAGACATCGCGTCTCACCCATGTACGTTGGTGAATAATAGCAATATGTACACGAGGTTCAAAGGCATCGCGCTACCTATCCCTAATACACGAGGAAGTGATGATCGTTGTCTTGTCACTGTCGAGTCAAAATCTTTTTACAAAATTTTTATTCATGTGGGGGATGTTGGATGTTGAATCACGAGAATTTTTGATTAAATGTAAGGGGATGTTGAAAATCATTAGTATATGATTTAATATTTGAATGCAAAATTGGCATCCTGAGGGATTGTCTAATTTATCGGTGTGTGTTGTGTATACACATAAGAGAGAGTACAAAGTAATTCCAGAATTCTAAGATTGAATGTAGTGAATGTACGACCCAATTATACGAATGTCGATTGTGATGACAGGGCCGATTCACACATTATTTTAGCTAGTTGGAATTTTATTGTACATATATATCATTGTATTGTGATGAATCATTCAATTATTGTATTGTAACTTCTATTGGATTGAATGTCATTAGTGTGAATTATGGTGTGAGTTATGATTATTAGTAGTTTTGAATACTACTAAATGTGTCCTAATGGCATGGGAGTTAAAAAAACTTTTCATTAACACATGAAATATGTTATAAATTGAGACATCCTCCAACTTTCCAAGGGAGAAAAAAAAAATGGGAAAAAGCATAAGAGTTTTTTAGTTTTATTTTGAGACTATTATGGTACTTATTTTATGGTGATAATCTGAGAGGAAACTCTTGAGTTGTTGAGTGAGGCTTACGGTGTAGGCAAGCTGCTTGGACCCGTTTATCTTGGGAGGCAAGCACCTTCTGCGATCATAAGCACCGAAGGGAGTAATGTGAATTTCTTTTAAGGAAAGTGTCGAGATAGCGGCTGAGTGCAGTATTTTACATGTTTTTAAATTGATTTTATGTTTCACTGATATTTTCCTCTGTTTGATAGATGGTCATGTATGTCAGTGGTCGGTATCAGGAACTGTAAGCTTACAATTTTAGAAAATGTGGTTGAAATCAAAATATCAATGATAAAATGAAACTGTTAATAATAAATATATGTGATCCAATAATAACAACACAAAGAAAAACATGTCTGTTGCTAGTATCTTTTACCCTCTATAGAAATGATGTAAAAATGTTTTTCAGACAAACTATTAGACGTTAAAACAATCTTATTAATTTATTATAGCAACTTCTAGGTAGTAGTGGAGGAGCATGTACTTCTCTGGTCAACCCCTACAATTTCATGTGTTTTAATTGAACATTACTTTCGTCTATTATTGTTCGTCATTGAGGCTCTGGGTTTGCATTACTTTCGTCTATTATTGGTAGAGAGACAAGACAAGGTTAGCTTTGGTCCAATGAGTCACATTCATTCTTTCTTGTAGCATTAATATCTTTGGTCAATTTGTTAAACATTTTTATTCGTCTACTTGTCCTTGATCTTCTCGATAATCGAGATCTCAATTATCTTCGATTCAGAAATTAATTCCTATCCATAGCCGATATTTGCAAGTTTCAGCTTCATTTATTAAGGTTCAGAGGTGACGAAATATTTTTCAACTCGGTAATTTGTAAGTTAAGCTACATCATAATAAGATTCCACATCGAAAATTAGTTGTATATGAATTGATATCAAAGGGGTAAGGCCGGACCGGGGCAGCCCTTCTTCAGTTCATAACTGGGTTATATGATGCTAGCCAATGGACTTCTGTAGCTCTGGGGTGATCCAATAAACTGAGTTTTGGATCCGTATAATCGGGCTGAAGCCTGGAGGGAATCGACCTCCTGCTGAGTTGTCTCTAGAAAAATGGTTGCCTAAGTCAACTATTGAAGGTAGAACACTCCGTATATTGTAGTTCCTCACAGTGTTGTTATCGGTCGATTTGGTTCGTACTCTCTTGGCGATGCAAATGTCGGGCCAGGTAGTATATGGAGTTACTTCGAGATAGGGCCGAATAATATTGTCGGATATTTTTTTGGTAGGAGCCGTCGATAGCTTGGTGAATACTTTCGGTCGATTTTGAACTTGATTCGGGGCCCGGATCCACCACCAAAATCAAAATCAAAAAAAAGAAATCCGACAAAAAACCCTTTAAAATGAATTGGATTAACAATTTATCAACAATGATCAACAATTGAGGCCCGAGATAAATGCATGACAATTCAAAATCAAAACAAACATATTGAAACCAAATTTAACATATAAATCGAATCAAATTCCACATAAGAATCGAATTAAATCAACGATTGAGGCTTAGATTCATCGACAATCATCATTTCCTTAAACATACAAATCGAAATTGAAATCAGTTAAATAAAAGCAAAAGTCAATCGAAATCAAGATCGAGAAAAAGAGTAGAAGATGAAGATGAAACCGAGATGCAACAATCATCATTGCTAATTTGCCATGAGATTTAATTTAAAAGTTGAAAAACGGAATGGAGAATCGAATGGGGAATGGGGGATGTGAATGGAGGCGTGAGTGTGAGGGTTATATGGTAGGGTTTTAGGTTTAGTATATATATCCTTTATTTTTTATCGGGTAATCGGTCCGGTCCAAACCGGTTCTAGGAATAAAAAAATAGTACCGGTATCGGACCCGATAATCTTTCGAGGCGAGGTAAAATGGTCGGTTATTTCGGGCCAGGTTCTCGGATCTCACTGCTTGCATATAATATTTAGTCAAGAGAAAATAGAAATATTATATTATGTTCCTGTTTTGACTTTTTCTTAGTGATTGAAATGAAAAAAAAATAATATCTAAGAGTGTAATTTGAATTTACATTAAAATTGATTCAAATGTAACTCTACTTTAAATTTTGGGATGAAGGGAGTAACTTATAAACCACTCGGATAATTCATAAACGTCATGTTTTTTCTCTTGGGGTGTTGTAATTTGAGCTGAATTTGTTTTGGCCTTAAATTGGTGTCCTTTCCTGATTTTTCCCGCCTGGCCGTTTATGAACTCCTTGACAATAGAATAAAGGGTCTTTGTTGGACCCGAAAATTTATACTCCAATTAGAATTCTTAATATTTCTTGGTGAAGGAGACAAACTTGTATTTATTGGATCAAATCATTGAATTGAAACAATATGTCGTATTTTATGCTTGTATGAACTTATCTTATATTCCATCAAGTTGAGTAACTATCGCCAGGGCAATGGCATGTGCCTTTTATATTTGTGTGCTCACTTAGTCACTTTCCTATGGCAGAGGCAATCACCATGTTCATCAAGTTTAGGCCTCAGGCCTCTCTACTAAGAGTAAGCACTTGCTATATTTAATTGTAAATGCTCCATGGGGTCCAAAATTTAACCACCATTGAGTGATGATAGTGGTCCTCCGTAAATGAAAATATTTCTCCAATTACTAATTTGAATAATTCAGCTTACAAGGACAACATGCTTACATGCCACAATACATAAAAAAATAGACTAAATCGAATGTAAGTTTACCCTTTAATAGCAGAGAGATTGTTTTCGAATTAATTCAAAATAAAGTATAAAGACTATCTTGGGGTTTTGTTTCGTAAGAAGCTATATAGTGAAAGGTTTTTATAGAATAGTTTTGTGCTTTTTATGTATTAAAAGTTATCTTAACCATATATCTTGGTGTATGATGAAGTTTTATATGTACCAGTGATTGTATTATTCATGGTGTGTTTTGTTTTTATAAACGTGAATCATCTATTATGTCAGCGATTGAGTGAGTTAAGTGAAAGTGAGGAGTATCTATTTTAGAGGACTCTAATAAGTTGAAGTTCATTGGTAGACTTATGCAAAATGCACAGGAATGGAGAGCACTTAGATAAGTGTGCTTCTTGATTAGTGCATTTCCTTTCATAGTGGTGAATAGCCTCCATAGAGGCAGGTCTGGTTACCTGAACTATGCAAATAAAGTTATGTATAATGTTGTTATGTCCAAGATAACATGGCACATAACTTAAATTTTGTATAATATTGTTACGTCCAAGATAACATGACACATAACTTAATGAATTTTTGTATAATGTTGTTATGTCCAAGATAACAACATGACACATAATGTTGTATAATGTGCCATGTGTAACTTAATGATTTTTTGTTAATGAATTTTTGTATAATGTTGTTATGTCCAAGATAACATGGCACATAACTTAATGAATATTGTATAATGATGTTATGTCCAAAATAACACAGCACATAACTTAATAAATTTTTGTGTTGTAAACTATTTTTTAGTACAATTCATTATTCTATAATGTTGTTATGTCCAAAATAACATGACACATAACTTAATATATCATCATGTGTGACATCATGAAACTATATCAACTTAATAGAAATTAGATTACAAAATTTATTGTTGTGAACAGGTTAGGTAACTAATAATGATTGAAACTAAATCATTATATAGATAATTAATAATGATGAAAATTAAATCATTATTTTCCTCCAAGATTTTTCAAATATCATAATATTAAATCATATCTTCTACATTCATCTCAATACTCGAATATCTCATGGATTCATCTCAATACTCGAATATCTTCTACATTCGTCTCAATACTCGAATATCTTGTAGATACAGCTCAATAACGATATTTAAGGGCACATATTAGAATAATAGATGAGTCCGGTCCAAATATAAAGGGAGTATTTTATTGAGATAATTGTTTGGATATGAATTATAATAGTGTGTCCATTTATAAATACTTTAGTCCTAAACTTAGAATATACTCCAACATATCTAATAAATGTAGTCTGATACTTGGATCGGACTCATCCATTATTCTAATAACAAATGTTAGGAAAATAATAGGAAAACCCGTGTGAATGATGGATGCTTTGACAACATTCATACGTATCTGCAAAATTACTTTAGTTATATATGATGATTGTTGTAAAAATGATACTTACTTGTAGACAAGCTCGAGGGGCTAATGTAATATATGTATCTAATTGTATTTGACATTATCTCCTTTCTTTTATCTATAGAAAAAAATATTATCATTTCAAAAGACATGACCCCTATTTTGTATTTTATTTTTGGTACCGGCTTTACATGTTATCTTTGGCCCCGAGTACTATCTATCATTAATTAAAACATAAATATAGAACTATATCACCTTTAGATTGGGCCTTGCAAATTATATAACGTGTCGTTTTCTTATTGGACAACCTTGATAGCAGTGTCAGTCTCACAAACAGATTTGAATAGAATCTTTCCCAACTGCCTAAAATTGCTTATAAAGCAAAGTTTTAAGAAATTCTCTGACATTGCCTGCAAAAGCTCCACTATAATTTCTTCAGGTTCTTCTGTATATATTCTTCCATTTCATACTAGGGTTAGGGTAAAATTCACAAAAAACCTAAATTTCTTAATAACATTTTCTTGAAATTTATAAGGTTTTACTAATTTAATTTCAAGAAACAATGAAGAAACGAACAGTAGTTGTCCGGAAAGATGGATCTCGAAGAAATTCAAGTTCTTCTTCAAGAACAAGAAGGGTGAGGTATTTAGAATGTCAAAAGAACCATGCAGCTAATATTGGAGGGTATGCTGTTGATGGTTGCAGAGAGTTCATGGCGAGCGGAGAAGAAGGAACGAATGAAGCTCTTAATTGTGCTGCTTGTGGTTGCCATAGGAATTTCCATAGGGTTGAAATTGAATCATCTGGGGATGTTTGTGAGTCTTCTTCATGAGTTTCTTGAGAATTGGTGTGTTTTTAGTGAAATTGTAGGATGATGAAACAACATACAAAAAAAGAAAAAAGAAAAAGAAAATTGGTTGTGTGTGTTTTTTAGAGTTTGGATTTTCGTTACTCTGATCTATGTTATACTTGTTTATAATCATGATAGATGTTATCAGCTTGTTTATAATTCTATTTTAATTTCTAAGCATGTATGTAAACATGACGCATGTCATGATCTCAATTAAGTAAATGTAACAAATAGTAGCACCTAAAGTGTTGCATATGATCTGAAAGAAAATTTCAGATGGATTTGCTAGGAGTTAGGATTGATTGTGTGTTGATAATTTGCAAAATTGTAATCTTAGTTGAGCTAGTTGAATCTATCGAATGGAAATGTATATTTACTTTAAAATTGGATTATACAGTATATATTTACTCCTTAGGTTATACGGAGTATGTTGTAAAATGAATCAGAGTCAACCTTGTCTGGAGGATTCTATTAGTGCAGCTATAAGGTCCAATGAATGATGTCTTGCTCGGAAAAGACATTTACACAGCTTCTATCAACATTTGTTTGTTGAAATTTAACAGTATTCCTTAATTATCATGAAGGATGAAACACATTTTTTGGTGGAATTTTAGCTATACTATAATTGTGTAATCATGAATGTTACACAAATTTAATATAATTAGTAGTGCGTTTATAACAACGACGATTATTTCAATTTTGTATTAGAGTTAAAAATTGATTGTATAGGTTTTCTCGTTTTGTACTGATGAGCACTATATTCCTGATCCTAAATATTTTTATTTTTACTTCAATATCCTACTTCTTATAATCCGACTTGAATCGTTTGAGGTAGCTAGCTAGTGACCCTATCATATTGAACTAAGCAAATATTTTTTTGACAAATGAATTGAATTAAAATATTGTTTCGTTCCTTCAAGAAGAAAGCCTAAACTGTCTATTATAAGTCCAATTATTGATGATTTTTTAAAAAACAAAAAACAATTATTGCTGGTGATTTTAGAACAATCGAAAGAAATTGGTCAAAGAAGTCCAAGTAATCCTAGCGGGTTGTACTTCACTCCCATCTAATATTGAGGTTGATGATTATTCGTAAATCTTAATAATAATAGTTGTTTAAAAACAGTAAAATATGACAATGAAATACAACATATATATAAAACGCTTCACTTCTAACTACTGAATAATCAGAAGTTCTAATACCTGAAAGGTATTATCTTTTTTTTAAGATAGTGAAAGTATTATATTTTTAACTCTTATTTATTATCTTTTTTTAAGATAGTAAAAGTATTATTTATCGAGAAATTTACTATTGTTTATTATCTTTTTTTTTAAGGTAGTGAAAGTATTATATATATGCCTTCGCACTAAGACGTTGATTGTTTAATGGGAAATGTCAAGGTGCCCAATGACCAATTGTTATGGTCTACTTTCCAAAGTTAGCATCTCTGTGAAGTTAGTGGACAATTTCACAACTTTTATACAATTACTGGACATAAGTGCAATCTTGACATCATTTGAGACTAAGTTGACTAAAATCATTTTAGCAATTCCCTCACAACAACATAACAAAGACGGATTAAAAATAATGAAACCTATTATTTCAGCAATTTGATTTACAAAGTTTATTCTTCAATAAAAATCTAGCATCATCATTGGTACATTTGCAACTTCATCTTTATCCTTTTCCATTATTCAAAAGCATCCCTTATTTAGGCTTTCTTGTCTCCTTAAGAAATTGCTTGTGACCAATGTTGCAATATATAGTGATTCAATCCAGTTAGGCCAAAGAATATAATAAGATGAATTGGTTGGAGCATTCGGAATCATGAGGAACCAGAAGACAGGATAGGGAAAGAAACCACTTAGCTTTTCGATCTACCCATTTCCTTTTGCTTTCCATAGCCACTCTCACCTCTTTGTTGAATAATATATATATACATATAGTCACCATCTTTGATTAATTAGCGGCAATGTTTCATTCTTTTAATCAAACACTTACATGTCCCACATATCTAGTCATGTTTCCTTTTCATAATTTTCAATTTCGTTTTCATCACATAGGAGTTGACTCAATATTGAATAATTGATAGTAGGTGTAGATGATGAGATTTTGCTTCTTTAGAGTTTTTATTTACTCAATACTACTATATTATGTAAAATGAAGTTGTGCATTTAGTTAGCCTAACTGTTTCATCCACAACCTACTTTCAAAGCAGGGGCAAACGCCAGACGGTGGTCAGGATCAGGCTTTGTCCAGCCCTAATTGTTTTATAAATTCATCATGACTCATGAGCCCTTTAAAATTTAAAGTTCATAAGATGCTAGTCATTATTTGGTCCATTCATCCTTATTTTTATTTTGTCGATATTGTCGTAATTAATCCCTAATAAATTTATCCAAGTTGCATTTTAGTCCTAATAAATAATAATATAACATATTTTGTTTCTAAAAATATATATACGTATGCATTTTGATCCCAATAAGTAACAAATATTGTATGGTATTCACTTTTGGGAACTATACATGCTGCAACAATTATACCTACCATTTCATGTGACTAAATATATTAAATTGCCACTTTGCTTATTATGATTAAAGTGTAACTTGACCACATTTATTGAAATTATATCTACAATTAATTTTCTGATTTAAAGTCTTTATCAATAATCACACAATTCATTGAGTTTCCTTTTTGAAAGATTTGCATATATGTTGAATGTGTTCATCATATATATTCATCATTGGGTTTTTTCACCATTCATCTCATCATCAGTAATATATTTCTCCCGGCCCAGCAAGTTCGACCTTTCTCATTTTAAATGTAAGGGGGGTGTTTTCAGAATCCAGTGGTGAAATTAAGAGGGCGTAAAGAAGTAACATCTCCTTTAATTTTTT
Organism: Lithospermum erythrorhizon; assembly: GCA_019722365.1. Taxonomy (NCBI): domain Eukaryota; kingdom Viridiplantae; phylum Streptophyta; class Magnoliopsida; order Boraginales; family Boraginaceae; genus Lithospermum; species Lithospermum erythrorhizon. Next base: position 114,302 of record JADFUC010002180.1, read on the forward strand.
TTAAATATAATTTTTAACATATTTTTAAAAAAATTATATTGATTTATTAAAAAAATTATTCCCCGACATGTGTCCACTAAGATTATCGTGAACTCTACGGTATTATAAAAAATAATAATTTAATTAGATTGACACATGTGCCTTACACTCAAAGTCAAGTGTTTAATATGACCTAAGCAAAGCCGAACAAATCCAACGAGATTGCCTCTAAGATTAGTCCACACTAACGACGATCAAACCCTTCCGCCGGTTTTACTGTAACAATTTAAAGTAAACAAATGAGGAAGAAAACCTGTTGCTTTCTCCATTATAGTCGAACAAGGGAGGGTGGTGAGAAGCCATCTTTCTCAAAAGATGAATAATGAATGATCAATTTTCTTCTAAAAAAAGTGGGTTTATATAAAAGATCAAATATCCTACTTTGAGCTATAAAGAGTTACGAACAACTCTACTCACCTCCTTTAGCTTGTTTAGTCGACTGTATCAGGAAAGGGAGTTCAAGAATACTTTTTACCTTGGCCCTAAAATAAAGGCATAAGCTGTTAGGAATATTCTGTAATTCACCACGCAGAAAGTTAAGCATTCAACAAACTCTATCCGCTACATTATAGTTGACTATGGGCAATTTCCACAATTGAAATTTGTCCCAATATTTTCTTATAAGCATTTAACCTGAAAGTTTATAATTCAAGACAGGCTGACTCCATGTTGTCATGGGTGACCTCTTAGGCCTCGATTGACAAGAGTAATATACTAATTTATGTTAACATTTCATACACATACGCATTATGAGCCGGACTCTAGTAAGCCATCATAACCCCTAATGTCAATGCGAAGTTAATCCTAATATGTCAATTTTCTAACAATCGAACATATATCCGAACTTATATTATTTCAATATAACAAAACGTAAGTAAATTGCTTGTACAATCAAATTATTCAACGGGAATATTTAGAGATCTAATATCTCATATTTCCAACACTCCCGCTACTCCTCGACGACATTACTTGTAACCGACATTAATTAACCGACATCTAAACGATCCTTGCACTTATTTCTAACAACAAGTTTATCGTAAGATTTGCGTCACCAAACTCTCAGATTCCGTTTTTCTTGGGCGTATGAAATAATGTGATTCCAAAGAGGTGTATCGAAAAGCATCATAGTCATCCTTAATTTCACAAATCTAACCTGTCATATATCCGGTCAGACAAACTCCATCTTGTGTACAATATTTTACTACAATTTATTGTATACGTAACTCAAGTCTTATAATCCTCCCCGTTAATGGAAGATGTTTGTATTGTGGTCAAAGCATTACCTGTAAAGAAATCGTGTCACGCATGTCTAAAATCAATTATTTAAGTTGGTGCGAAACACCTTATGACACGTATATACTATCTTCTCTAAGTTTCTCACGGCGGTCAAGTCCACCATGCATTCGAACACCGGCTTCTGATGATGCCCATGCGATCAGAAGTCGATAATCATACTCTCTTTTGATTCAAGGAACTGGATCCGCATTAATCATTCAAGCAGACTAACCAATTTGGTGCCCGATGGACACCTAGTTGGGGTGGACAAGCAATCTCGCATCTTTCAGTTTCGAATGGGGAGGATTTCTTTATGGATCCTTAACCCAAAAGCACTTCCGTAAAATGGCTTATTGCTCGCGTGGAACTAATTTTGTTATTATAATAAATACGCATCATTGTTTAATAACAAATGATAAGGGCAAACTTGCTTTTGAATAAGAAGATATATTCAACAAGTCTCACGGAAGACATTAAAACCGAAGCCTCTCCCACCGAATCATCCATTTAGGTCCATTAGACACGAAACAAAGATGATCACGCCCTCATCCTTAACCATCCTTTGAAAGATATGACGTTGTTACACGCCTATAGGCTTCACTATGTTCGTAACATGACCGGCCCCATGCATTCTTCCTCAAATTTGAGTCACGGACGTGATATCTTATATACTAGCCAATCCCTTTAAGCATTCATCAAATAAACTCTTTACCTATCAAGATAGAAATCTTCAAGGACTACCTCTTATGTTATCCTCATGGCAGATAGAATCTTGCCGTATCACTATGGTCCATGTCGGGAACAATTTCCACAATTATAACTCCGAACATCAGAAGGATCAACAATTGATCTTCAGAGAACTAACCTCGGCACTTCGCAATACCCCTATTCTCTTTCCATCACTGAGTATCACTCATAACAATTCATGACTTCTTAGAGGAATTGTTCCGCACGGTTAACATGACATTCTATACGATCCAAGTGGAAGAGAATCTTCATTAGATATTGCCAGTTCAAACGTAGGAATCACCCACTCCTAAGTTATTCACTTTAAACCCATAACATTATCATCATCTATAACTTTATATTCTAGCTTAATCCATATTTATACTGAGCTTGGATATTTAATATCCTTATTAAGGTAAACGGTTAGCATCATACCACCAAGTAACCTTGCATGTAAGATCATTTTCCTTAGTAACTTGTATATATCACAAGCATACAATGATCTCTGTCAGTAAGCCTCCCACCGAACACCTTCTTTGAACTCTTAGTTCATCTTCTTTCTCCAAAGAAGACTTTACTCCTTTTATACTCAAATATCTCAAGTCTACAACTTGAATATTAATAGTATACTAGCTTCCAATTTGTTCTAGCTTTAAGATGCGAAAAGGTTCCACATAAATTCAAGTACCTATCCAAGGATCATTACCTAGGAATATTTTGCTCAATATAAATGCGTATGTCAAGTATCCATTCACGAACGCACAGAACATCCATTCTCTAAACGCTTCATAACCAAGAAAACTTATGAAATGTATCAACATACCAGATTTGTCTACGACTGCATTTAATATCTTAATGATTTTCTTAAAATCATTCAAAAAGAGTCCGATCTATCCATATCGCAGAAGAATCAGCCATGTGAGTGTAATCTCTTAAATGTGTATATAGAAAGTTGTTTGTGTACTTGAACCGGGTTCAATACTTCATGGCGCCACCATATCTGTAGCTGTAGAATCATTCCCAAATGATTACATCACCACCTATTAATCTATAATCATGGACATTTCCATGTTATTGTTAATCGATTTGTAATCTATTCAAGCTGACATGTATTTGACGAGAAAATACATTTATCAACTATGATTGCAACCTCCACTAATTCTAGCGAGAGTCGACTCAAATTCATCTTCTCAAGATGCACATCCAGTCTCCGATTCAAGCGTCACAACGTTATGAGTATCCTTAACATTGTCATCCAATTCTTCAAGAAGAGAAGTTGAATTGCTTGTCAAGGTAATCTGCTAAGAGCAATTCTCAAGAATCAACCACTATTGATGAAAGATTCCAAGCAAAGCAGTGACTGCTGGGGCTTGAAAAACCCATTTCAAAAAATCGGGGATCACTTATTTCTCCTTCAATTTACTACTTTATTTGTCGCATATTCTTCAAAATATGTGTCAAATCGTTGGTTGCACGGTAGTGTGGCTTAACTATTAATAATCAAACAACATTTTACTTAGTAGACTCCAAGAGTCTCCATTTTCTATTTCTACTACATTCCCTTTACTTATGCTCGAAAGGAGGAAACTTTTCATCCATTCGAAGTATTAGTTCCTTGTACTTAATATCACAACTTATTGTGTTATCACACAAAGAAAAAAGACATCGTCGCTTATAGGTTGCAAGAACCATAGGCTTAATATTTTCATTTACATGAAATGAAAAACTACCAAGTTCAAAAGACTTGTATGATAGTCATCAGATATTATACGAGACATTTCCTTTATCGCATCATCAACTTTCTCACAGACTAACTACAAACTCTATATGGATAGATGATATGAAAATAATACATACAATTATACTATTAACAACCATCTTTGATTTCGAGACTCAATATCTCAATCATAAACTTGTATTATTGATAAGTTACAAGCCCTCCTTACGAGATAATGCCTGTATGATGATATTATTTAACATTCTGTTAAGTATGTCACACATCTCCTCTTAACTTTTAACACGTGCCGACATCAGCCTCAACCTGTTGTGCTCACAAGAACGCCTTGAATTTATCATGACTTTAAATAACTAAGCATTAAATGCCTCAACAGAACATCAGACAAATAAAAGTAAAAGCTATAAATACTATATGCAAAGATAAAACTAACAAATTTCATATAACTTATTGTCATTAACGACGTAATTGAATACTTATGCTTACAACCCCACCAAAACTAATTATATACCAAGACCTTACATGACTAAAAATTGAACGCGATATTTAACTTTTGCCACATAAGTGCTTATTACTAATTATGTCAAACATAACTCTTAGCATCACTAAAAGTTCATCCTAGACTGTATTAGTGACCTCTTTTGTCAACGGGCCCAAGTCTCGATCCATCGAACTCACCGCTTATAACCAAGTCTAACGACAACAGTCGATCGACGCTTATACCAAGTCCGATCAATCGGGGAATCCTATAACCACCCCATCGAAAGACACCTTAATTGTGATATCAACCAACTGCAGGGTCCGCATTATGCCCAGTTTAATCCAACTTTAGAGTCGTACGACAATACTACTTAAGTTGCTGGGATTACATTTATCAATACTCAATGTCATGCAAAGTCGCACATATTCAAACAAACAAAATACATATTACACTAAGATTAAATATAACACATACCGAAATTTGTGATATGACTTAAAAAGAAGAAAAATTTAAACTAAAACTAGTTCCAAACTATTAAGTTTCTCAATTTTCATTCTCGGGCCAGCCCTTTGATAGGCTCATTTTAATTAATTACTACTACATTTAAATAGAAACTAATTAACATGCTGGGTCATTAATAATCAAAAGGCAAAATCATCAATCGGGTCGCTTTCTCTAAAACAACTTACGTGTCAGATTTCTAAAATATAAATAATTCATCATTAGTCCTATGTATCCATCACAATCTCAACATATATTATACATGAATAACTAATTATATTTAGGTACGTATAAATATGGATAAAGGAAATGTATAGTAATAAATACGTATCTAATATATATGTCATTGAATATTCATCAATATGAATAAACAATTCAATTGTATTTGTAAAATGTTTATTTTTATTTGAATCTAATTCAGCCTATATCACTTAAAAACGTATTTTAAGTGTATTAATGGAATACTGATAAATAATTAGTAATTTCCTAGGCATCGAGTAAAACATATATTTGAATCTAATTCAACATATCACTTAAAATATATTTTATGTATTATTATTTAATATTAAACAATGAAAAATAATACTATTACTACACCATTTAATTCAAGATATTATTATAAAAACTTTAATTTATCAAATAATTCAAAGCTTCCAATTAAATGAATAAATTTGAATTAATAATTAATCATAATTTTAATCGATATTATAAATTTAATTAAATTATCCTCTCAATTTAATTCAGATTTCAAATTAACCAAACGTTATTTGTCTAAATTAAAATTATTTAAATGTATTTAACATTGTCTAAGTTTTAATTATATCAAAATACAATTAAAACTTCCTCCACCAAACTAACAAATTAAAATAGATAAATTTAATTTGATTTGAAATAATTTTCAACTTAAAGTTGAATCAAATAATTTAACGATATCAAAATATCAATTTTGACAAAACTGTAAAATAAAGTCAATACTAATTTTAACTCATTTAGAAAATAAGTCATTTATCCTAATTTATCAGAACTTGGTCAGAACAAACGGAATTACTAAATTTTATTATTTAATATAATTTATAATTTTAAACAAATTAATATTAATTTTAGACATAAAATCATTTAAATAATTAATTTAACAATGATCAAATCTTGGTTCAAAATCAAATTATAATGAACTTAAGAAATTACTCCTTCCGTCTTTTTATGGTATTTACGGATCAACACATTAAAATTTCAAATTCAACTCACAACTATATATTTTCCTCCAAATATTTAGAATCAAATTAGGATTTGTTAAATGAAAAAATGACCTCATCAAATAGATACAGAGGCTGGGCAATACCTAAGACCCACCCAAAAGCAATCAACCCATTAATCAAGCCCAACGATTCCTCAACTGAGACTGCTCAAATAACCGGGTCAATGGTCCGTCAAACCGGGTCCAACGGATCTAACTGGGTCGGCGGTTCATGTGACGGGTCGGGTCGAATTTCAAACAGAAGCCCACCCGAGTCAACTAGGTCAACTCGAGTCAACTGCACTTAGTCAATCTGGCCGACCGAGTCAAACCTCGATCAACTGCTATTACGTGATATGCCAGATGCCCGCCACGTGTCTCCCACTGCTCCGTAACCTTCCTCGCTCACTTGTTCGAAATCGATATAAAATTTTTATCGATTCAAATCGAACTCATAAAATTTGCTCAAAAATTCTAGTATAAAAATCTCTAAGCAAAAATATTTCTAGTTTAATTATATAAAAAATACAGATTAAAGACTATCAATTAATCTGAATCAACGTATTTGATTTTATAATCAATCGATTCAAATATTTTGTTGATACAGAAACTAATTCAGAAAAATTCTAAAAAATTCTATAAAATCAAGAAAAATATTTTTGATTTAACTATATAAAAATAACTGATTTTTTATTAACAATCAATCATATTTTATTCAATTAATCATATATATCATATCAATTGAATTAAACAAATATCAAATAGCAATTCTTAACATATCAGATTCAAATTAAGCATATAAACAATTTATATCTCATAATTACGTAATTATAAAACTCGAAGTCGGCTCTGACACTAGTTTAATGGATTAAAATAACAATTATCTAACCGATTATCAACAAGAACCCCATGATAATAAAAACAGAATTAATGAGATTTTGTATGTACCTTACAACCTTGAAGTTGCGTTTAAATATGACCGAGAGTCAACAACCAATGTAGGTTTTCTAAGATTAGTCCACACCAACGATCGATCGAAACCTTCCATCGGTTTTACTAGAAAACTTAAAGTAAACAAAGGAATTTTATGGTGTTAAAAGACAAGGTTTTTTCTTCCATTATAGTCAACAAGGAGGAAAAAGGTAGAGTTTTGCTTTAATCTTTCTCAAGATGGACTGAATTGTTAGTTTTTCTTTCTCCAAAAAGTGTAATGAGATAGCATCAAATGTCCTACTTTTAGCTTATGAGATACAAAACTCAATTCTTTATTGTTTAGTTTGATTTAGAATAGGAGAGAGGGAGTTCTAGAATCTTCTCACTTATCCTAAAATAAAAGCACGTTAGCTAAGTAATATTCTAGAATTTATACTAAGTAAGATTCTGTTCCATTCTTACTCCATTATAGTCGAACTGGGTGGGCGATTTCCAACAATTGGAAAATCACCTCAATGCCTCGTTCCATATTAAACTCCGATTTTCTATCTATGTTTCACTTTAAAACCGAAGTTATATTACTATATTATTAGTCTTGCCATCAAGCCAGGTGGACCTCTTAGGACGGATCGACAATAGCAATAGAGTTTAGACAATATTAATCGATTATCATCTTAATATTAGATTGTTTTGTCTTGCAAAGCTCATCATAACCCCTAATGTCGATACCGGTAAATTCTAAATACTAATTGTCTAACAATTAATATATATTGAACTTATACTTTTGAATATATAAATCGGTTGATCAATCAAATTGTTCACCGGGCATTTTATGAGATCTAATATATCTTAGTTCCAACAAAAAGGTGATAGAAATAGTATAAATTAAAATATGTCTCGGCATAGCCACTGCAAATACTGAGTGCTAAGTACTATCAAATTTCTTCACGTGTGGGTCTGAAATACGAAGCGGCGCACTTTTATTGGCGGGCTTGGGAAAGAGAAGCTCAAGTCCCCACCGCTAGCAACATCCCGCGAAGTTTACCTCCTCCTACATGTAGCTCAAGGCTATAGGTAATGAAGACCCTTAGTCAGGGTTGTCAACCTTTTAAAAAAAATAGTCTGTGAAATAATACATATGATTTGTTACCTTCTCCGATGTACGAACAAGCAATTACGAGTCTTAAATTCTAAATTAAGAAATGGAAGTTTAAGTCCACAAATGAACACAGTTTTCCAACTCCCAAGAAGAACACCATCTTTGCACTGATATGCATCAAATCCACGTAAATACTTAAACCATTAAGAATGGCGGTTGAAACTCACAAATAAAAACATAGGGACGAAAATTTTTTAAACGAGGCAAAGAATCATTAAACAAGGACTTCATGAGAAACCTGCCACAAATACCGTTAGGCTGTAAATATATTTGGCTCCGCAGGCTCTGCCCCGGGGGTGGCCGACCGCCTAGGCCCCCAGATTTTTGAGGCCCCAAAAATAAAAAATAGTTTTATATATAGTATGTAAATGGTTTCTCACAATGAGTTGATCTAGTTTAGTGGAAAGATAGCAATAGTGTAACTATGAGTTTGACGGTTCGAAACTCCCTTCCGTGTTTCTTTTCTAATAAATGTATATTTTATCTAATTATTTCTAGCTACCTGAATCCTCGGACAACATATATTTGATCCATTTCTGCTAGCTTTATGAATCCTCTCTTGGATTGTATTCACCAATGAAATATCTTTTAGAACTAATGGATTTGTCAAACAATTCCAACTCATTTTTTTTAGAGGTAAAAAGTTATATTTTCATTATTCTCTTTAAAAGGATATGTATAATGTATGAGTGTTAGCTGTGCTTACCATTTACATTATCTGTTGAAAATTTTATAATATTGCACAAAATATTTTAAGATATATCTATTTATATATTTTTTTTTCAAATATTCAAGAATATATTAATTGTCAAAGCATAGACCGTACAAATTTAAAACTATTTTACAATAAAAATTGAAATGAGTAAAATTTAATGGGGCCCCATTTTTTGGTTTCGCCTTGGACCTTCGAAATATCCGACCACTCGCTTGTGTAACCATCAGCCTAATCAAAAACAAAACAATTTATCAAAACTTAATTGAACACTTATATACCTACATGGTTTTCTTAAAACAAAAGTTGATGCCAAATTCACAATATAATTAATCCACCTTCTTAAAAAAATAAATTGGGTTCAAACGAACTAGAGCCTGCTAAAAAATAAGTCACTAGTCTAAATGCATTGGGATGTAGATCAGAGTTTGGCCCGTAAGTTTTCTGGGGCTTTTTTCAAACATTTTGGTTTTAAGTACGTTAAGTGGAAGACGGAGCAACAACGCTGTCTTAAAATTGCTAAATGCCGGTCTCAAAAATTTGGTTTGACTATTATATCCTTACTACTTTTTATATGAATATTAGTATGAATCTTTTGTAATAGGAAAGATGTATATTTTCTATTTAGATACATTATTTAAATTGGTAACAACTTGAATAAAATAACTATTGGAAATTACTTATTCCTAAACTAAAACGGTAGTTGAATTATGCCCAACAAACATGGAAAATATATTGAACAATTTTCACCGTAGCTTTCTTAAGGAACTTCTATGACAATAGCTTTCATAAATCTCCATATTCCCATCAAACATTAGTACTACCTTCTTTCTCATGAAAATAGAAGATATATAGACGATGAAAGAATCAATTCAAAGTGACCACTCCCAAGAAGAAAATTGCAATAATTATGAACAAGATGAACAACCAATATTTGATACTACTAGTATGTTCACGACAAATATCATGTTTGATTCTCATGATGCCGCTGTTGATTGTGCGACAAGGCTGAAATAAAGCTTTTGTAATGTTTACAACTCATGTAAGTTAGAAATATAAAACCAAATAGGCATATTGTTGTTGCTTTCAGAGTGTTCGAAAACCAAGGATAAATTTGCGCCATTGAAAAGGAAGATGGCAAGATAAGTGGCAACAAACACAAAGAGAACTAATCGCTCTTTCGGGTTGAGGATATCTCGAAGAGGGAGATTATGTGGAACTTGAAAGCCAACAACAAAGGCCTCCATAACATAGTCCTACTCTTATGCATCCGGGCATTCTTAGCATGCAAGCCACAAAAACACGTAGACGCCACAAAAAGATCGACAAAGGCTCCGAAAGAAGAGCGAAAGCAAATTATCATTTCCAATTAAAGATTACTGTCCCTCTAACTTGTCCAAGATGAAGACAATTTATAAATTACAAGAGATGATGGAGGATCGTTCGTTGTTACAACAATTTGTTAAAGTATTAGGAGATACTGGTTACAAGTACGAGCTCCAGAAAGAAGTTGTAACTAACGCCAAGTTAAGTGACGCATTATTTGTTCATCCGCATTCGCTGTTGTTGCATGCTTTTCCTTCACATTCTTATAATGGATTCAACTTATACAAATCGGGTATATGTTCCTTTTATTTGAAATTGTTGGTATTACATCTACTAGAATAGTTTTGTTCGGCTTATGCTTTCTTAAGCCTGGAAGCACAGATAGAAACTTACATTAATAAGTAGACATGCTGGTAGTATACGATAAACAACTACATAATCAAGTATTATTCTCACGTATCGAGAGATGGCCTTGATTAATGCAATGATACAATATTTCCATCCACTTTTCTTCATATAAGCAGTAGCATATAGAAAAGGATGTCGTAGGTATGATGGTTTTAAACAACTCAAAAGTCAAGGATCTCGCTTTTATTAATTTTTAAATTTAGTTGGAAGCATCTTTAAATTCAAGTGTCACCCCACTACGAAGTCTGGGTGAATTCCGCAGAATATAAATTTTTGCCTCAATTGTTGAAATATGGAGGCTACAGAAGAATCTGCTACTCACTCAAGATTGTTTCAAAGATGGATGCATTTATCACTACACTTCGAAATTACACAAACGAATGTATATGGATACAATGAAGTATTACGAGGATATAACAAAGAAGGATTTTAAGTAGATGTATAAGTCTTACTTCTATTTCGTTGCCAGTATAAGTGGCGTGGGAAATAAACGTATTAAATAATATTGGTTGATTCGGCCTAATGCAATGTTATTAAATAATATTTTGATAAATTGCGTAGTGGAGTGAGCACGCAAAGACCGAAGAGTAATATCGGAATGTATACGTGGCGCTTATGACTATATATGGGAGGATTAACATTTGTGTTAAGTTATGGTCATTGAGATTAAATCAAATTTGAACAATCACGCTTGTCGATTTCACAAGTGCTGATCATTTATTTATGTTAAAGGTAAAGTTTCGAAAGCCGATATCAGACGCGAGTCAAGCATATATATTTTGATAACACCCAAACGTGTGTGTGTATGTTGAGAAAGTCTCATGGTTTGTGTACATGAAATGTTTAAATATTCAAATTCTCGAATTTTTATTTCAATCATTCACTTAATTACCGGAGAACTCTAGACATGGAGAGATCAAAGTTAAAAGAGGAATCATTCACGAAGAAAGTTTGGTCCATGATGAAATTGATGAGTTATTCGACCATGTTATAGGCGAAGGTTTGGATGCCAATAAGAGATTTGTGGAGAAATTAAAAGATGTGGTATTTTCATATGATGTTGAGTTGAACGAGCCACCAATAAAAACGGTAATTTAGGGTTACCGGGCATGATTCTACTACAAGAGATCCTTCGTCATGGGAGTATGTAGATAAAAAGTATCAAAAGAGGATGGTCGAGGTCAAGGCTCACCTAGTACCAAAGGTCAGGACCACAAAATAATATTCCCGAATATGTAAAAAATACTTTTGATTCACACTCAGCGACAAGCGAACTAGCTAATGTAAAACACAAGTGCCATCGCAAGTGCATTCCCATATTTGAATCAAATAACAAGATTTGTTGGACCATTTATCATGATTGGCATAAAAGGTGATGGAAATTATGGATACAACCAATAGCCAGAGAGAATTATGGACCGAGGAAGTATAGCTACACGCATAAATAGATTTGTGTGAAGAAATTAGAGTCGACTTGAATTGTATGTAGACAAGCATGTGTTTTGGACATTCCGTATAATGTTCAACATTTACTTGAAAGGCATAATATTTTAAAAAGCTGGCAGATGCGCCACTGAGAAATGGATGAGTGGATGCGTTAATTGGTCCTCATTATATTACATGCTACCAACGCCCTTTTGTGATATTTTCTTCTGCCACATTTCCTTTCATTTTTCTTTCTATTAGCGACTTTCAAACACCACAAATCAGCTCAATGCGCAGATTTATAAATTGTCATCGGAATAATTTGGAATTTTAAAAAATTTGAATGATGTACTTTCAATAATGATTTTATTCAATTTGTTTTCAATTTAATTAGTGTATGTATTTTAAATACAAAATACATTTAAGTTTTTTTTATTATAAAGAGATTCATACTAATATTTATATAAAAAATAGTAAGGATATAATAACAAATCACTTTTTGCACTCCGCTGCTTAGGAAATTTTGAGACGGGCATTTAGCAGCTTACGTTTTTTTATATAATAAATTGTACTTTTATATTTTTCAACGCATTTCGATTATTTTTCTCTGTAAATATAAATTCAACTAAACTAAATAGCTTTCTAATCGATTGTTATTCTGTTACTATACTTTTAACTATTTTTAGTTTTTCTTTAATTTATGCCAGTAGAATAAATAAAACGATAATAAAAAAAGGAGGAAGTAATAAAACCTGTTCACATCACTCGAAGGAAGCGTTGCATGACCAACCTACAAAATTAAAGAAATGCATACTCATTAGTGCTTTCCAACTGCAAAGTAAATTTCTTATTACAAAACCGAAATCATTAAAAACAAACTTATGTATTTCAAAAATTGATACTGTAATTAGCATAATTATAGATCTCCCCCATTAGTTTTTCACAAAAGTAAAGTACTCTTGAAGGAGGCAAAAGAAGCATTAAAAAGTCATGTAGGCCGCACGTTCGGCCTTTGAGCTGAGTAGCTGACCACTTCCTTGCATTAATATGCAAAAACCTTATTATAATCACTAATTACATTATTTTACTAATAAATTGTATGTACACTATCTATGTCTCAATTTATTGTGACATTTAACTAAGCATAATGAAATATTTTAATTTCACAATAAATTTGTTTATTCAAATAATCTGTACTGTTCAATATACTAAAACTCAATTTATTGTGAATGGTACAACAATGATGTCTTTCATAGCTACCAACTAAAGAAATAATGGGTCGGTTGCCTCGCACTATCGCTTAATTTTCAAAGTTGCGCCAACTATCATTTTTCCTCGAGCATGCTCCTATAACGTTTCTTTTCTCACGATTCTTGCACTTATAAATTATTACTTTACCCCTAATACTAAACAAAAATATAAGAACACAATTAAAATATTTTACATAATTAGAACAAAACTCCCACCACCTCTCTTTTTTTCGACAACCCCACCCTACCCCCCACCCCCACCTCTCTCTCCCTAAACTCTCCCCCTAAACTTTCATCTTCCTGTCTATACCCACCCATTCTCGCACTCCCCAATTTCAACCACCACACTTTCATCTTCTTCCCGACCCCTACCCCACCAACCCCCGCAGACCTCCCCAGCCCCCAACCACCATACTAGCCCTTGCCCACCCTCTCAAGACCTACAACCCCTCATCGGGGACTCCTCTCCGCCACCACCCCTCTCTCCACCACCAACCCACTTCCACTTACTTCCTCATAAATCAAAACCATACCCTAAAAACCCCCCAAATCCTCAATAATTTATTCATGATTTGTCAAACCCGTATATGAATTCCGAGCAAAGATCCAAACTTTACGGATTTTAGTTTTGACGTGGTAAAGCGGATGACTTAGAGCGGCAGACCAATTGAAAGTGTACTAATGTAGAATGTCAAGATACTTTAATGTGTTGTGTAGGTAACTCGAGGTTGCTGTGTTGTTCAGCGATGGGTAATTATAAGTATTCAAAGCCTTTCTGGGTCAATAATGACCTTTTCTAAAGCCTAACCGTTTCTTTCTCGTATTAAACGAATTAAGAATAATTAGGGCGTAATGGTTTACATATGACTAAATTTGTGGTCTTGCTGCTACCAGTAATCCTTAAATTGATTGAAGCACTAAAATCACAAAAACGTAGTATCCTCATTAAGAGATTTTTCTTATAAACACAAAAAGAATTTTTTACCTATTTATATCATCAAGAATGTATTTGTGAGTGATTTTTATATGGAAAATATGGATCTTTAACATATGCAGAATGCTACCAGACCAGATAATTGCAAACACGCTGGAACTACTTTTTAAGTATAAACATGGACTATTCACATTACCGCCACGGTGATGTTTCAAGATGACACTGATCTATAAAAAAGACGGTGGCATATCGCCTGCTTTTTCCAAAGCCGCTGCCCATGTTCATCATACCATCGCATAGGGTGCAAAGCGGGGAAGAAGATGAAAGTTCGAGGAAGAGTTTGTGATGTGCGAGTAAGTGCGCATCGTTAAAGAAGCTAGCGAGTTTTATTCTAATTATATAAAATATTTTAATTATGCCCCTTACTTTTTGTTTAGCGTTGTGGATAAAATAATCATTTATGCGCCCGTGATCACGATAGAAAAGTAACACAGATAAATGACGTTTAAAAAAAAACCCGATAGCTTGGGCCGACCTAATCAAAATTAAACGATAAGACATTTAGTCAACCGCCAATTAACCAAAAGAATAATATAAGTTACATCAATGAGAATTTGTTCTTGATCTTGTTCTAGTATTGGAATTAAAAGATTAACATAAAGATGGTAAAGTGATAACATTTTTACAAAAGAACTTAAATTGGCCAAACCCCGCTATGAGTCCTCATGTCGTTCAATGACGTTTTTTAAGTTACATTGTTGCCAACTTAAAAGTATTTTATAAAGTAATTATGTATCATTCATGCTTGTTAAAATTTTTTATCTCGACTATCCAATTTTATTTAAGCTTTTTAGACATCGAAAACTTTTATGTAGTAAGTTTCTGCTATCGCATTTAATTTCAGCCTAAAATTATATTTTTCTATACTTTTACAACATGTACCATGACTAAAGCTGTACTTTTTTCGCAGTCGGATTACGTGTGCCCCCAACTTTTATTACCTCAAACCTCAAACTCAAAACCAGGTACTAATATTTTTGTGTTGCAAATATTTGTTAACTGAAAATTATTAATTTAGTACTCCATACAATAAAATCTTCTATAATATCATTTGGATTTTCTTCCTTTTTTAGGGGATCCATTTATCCAATATACACACACCCAAATGTGAAATGACTCCTGAGCATAATTTATGTAACTACTACAATTTCTGTAACTACTACGTACAAATAGGGGGCAAAATATGTTTTGGTGTGTGTAACAGTTCAGCTTTTTTAGTATGACATATTTTTATGTTAATCTTTTTATTTCTTTCTAAATTCTTGTTTTTTCCTCATTCTTGAAAAGTTGCTTCTTTTTTCATAATAACTAAGTACTAGTTGACAAATTTGAAGGTGGGAAGCTTTTATTTATAGTATGATTTGTCAGGTTGATGATTTGTGGTTTGCAGAAAGTAATAAGCAATAAAAATACCAACTTTACTCTATTTGAATAGAATTAAGTTGAGGGGTTTTAGTTTGGTTTTGGTGGGGGTTTAGCTTGGTTTTTGGTGAGTTTTAATTTAATTTTGATGGGGTTTTAGATTTGTTTTTTGTGGGTTTTTAGTTTGGTTTGGTATGTTTGGTTTGATGGAGTAGATGATTTCTGTTGGACTAATAAGTTGTTTGATTTCACCCCTTTGCAAGTATCTCAAGACCTGTTTTTTCTCACTGCATTGTTTCTGAAACTGTGTTATTTGATAAATTATTACTCAGTTTGAGTCCACAAATAGATGATTTGCTTCAAATATCCTCAAATTGTATTCTTGGGAAAGAGTTAATTGATTCCTTTTTCAGTTTGGTTGATTCCAGAAGGATTTCCAGTAAATTTGTGTCTGTAAAATCCGCTTCTTGAGAATGTATTTGGTACCAGAAAAAGGGATGCTGGCTTCAAGGTTTATTTCTTGCCTCATTGCCATATCCATGTTGTTTCTGATCCTTTCGTCGTTGGCCCTTCTTCAGTTCAGTAATAGTTCTTTTGTATCGCAATCGTTTTTTAAAGAAGTTATTGTTAATAAAACATCTGTGAACTGGAAACTGTATGACAAAGAAGACAAGTTCGAGTCAACTCTTGTCTCTGAGAGTTTACCACAAGAGAAATTTAGAAATCAAAAAGTGGTTTCTGAAGGTTTCAGTGCAATTGAAGATTTAGCTGTAGTAGGAGATGGTAATACAGTATGTGG
This sequence comes from Lithospermum erythrorhizon, assembly GCA_019722365.1. Classification (NCBI taxonomy): domain Eukaryota; kingdom Viridiplantae; phylum Streptophyta; class Magnoliopsida; order Boraginales; family Boraginaceae; genus Lithospermum; species Lithospermum erythrorhizon. Next base: position 130,661 of record JADFUC010002180.1, read on the forward strand.
TCCAAATCAGGCTCGTGTTAAGGCATATATGTACGATTTGCCTCCCGAATTCCATTTTGGGCTATTAGGTTGGAGAGGGAATGGGAGTGAAAAATGGCCTGATGTTAGTGATCCTACCAAACTTCCTAGACATCCTGGTGGCTTGAATTTGCAGCACAGTGTCGAATATTGGTTAACTCTTGATCTGTTATCCTCAAACGTTCCTGGGATAAGTAGACCATGCACTGCAATCAGAGTGCATAATTTGAGTGAAGCAAATGTTGTGTTTGTTCCATTCTTCTCATCCCTGAGCTATAACAGGTTTTCAAAACTCCGTGGCAAAGAAAAAGTTAGTGTCAATACAATGCTTCAGGAAAGATTAGTAAAGTTTTTGAAAGACCAGGATGAATGGAAACGTTTAGATGGGAAGAATCATATTATCATGGCACACCATCCAAATAGCATGCTGAATGCACGAACGAAGCTGGGATCTGCCATGTTCGTGCTTGCTGATTTCGGAAGATATCCAGCTGAGATAGCAAACCTTGACAAGGATGTCATTGCTCCTTACAAACATATGGTGAAGACAATTCCTGCTGAAAATTCACCATCCTTTAAAGAAAGGCCGACATTGATTTACTTTCAAGGAGCAATTTACCGGAAAGATGTAAGTTGGACGCTCTGGATTCCCTTTTAAAATTTCAATCTTTGTTAATGAGGTTGATCCCAATATATTTTCTAAAGAAGATTACTCACCCTGCATCTGCCAAGTTTTTACTAGTTCTTGATATTTTTGCTAGTTCTGTTTTAGTATAATATAGTTTTCCCTCTCGGTGGTAACTAAAAATGAAATGAGCCTACATTCTCTAACTATTCCATCAACCTATAAATTAAAAGGGAATAGATATTAGACGGCTACTTAATTATCAGTCCCATTAATTTCAATTATAACTTCTTGCACATTACATAACTGAAACTCTTTGAGATATTTCTGGCTATGGTCGTGTAGATGAGCATCTATATCTGAAGCGTCAGGGGTTAGTCAATATATTTTATTATTCTATTGACGGTTAAACTAGTACAGCCCGTACGGGTAACCGCAGCAATGAGATGGATGTAGACAAGTACACATAACCAAGTCTTGTTTGGAAGGTGACTTATAAATATGGTTAAAGAACTTGGTGATCATCTGTTTTTCCTTTTTGAGTATTTATATTGATGTAGAAAGTTATTTGATGTGAAACTAATTCCGCGTTGATATCTTTTAGTTTAAATCAATACTAAGTTGCTAACTAATGTTATCCTCTCTGTTTATCTTCAGAGCGGAGCTATTCGTCAAGAGCTGTACTACATACTGAAAGATGAGAAAGATGTGCATTTTTCTTTTGGAACTATTAGATCACATGGTGTCAGCGAAGCTGGCCGAGGAATGGCCACATCAAAATTTTGCCTAAATATAGCTGGTGATACCCCTTCATCAAATCGCCTGTTTGATGCCATTGCAAGTCATTGTGTTCCAGTGATTATTAGCGATGAGATTGAGTTACCATTTGAAGATGTACTGGACTATTCAGAATTCAGTATATTTGTTCATTCATCAGATGCAATAAAGGAGGGGTACCTGCTAAATCTTCTACGAAGTGTCAACGAAACCAAATGGGAGAAGATGTGGAAAACTTTGAAAACTCTGACTAAACACTTCGAATACCAATATCCATCTCAGCCTAATGATGCTGTTGATATGATTTGGCAGGCAGTCGCACGTAAGATCTCGTCAACCCTCCAATTGAATGTTCATCGGAGGACTAGATACAACAGGTCACAACTTTTCATTAGTGGTAATTTAGATTTGTGACTGCTTCCTATAATCGTATGTCATAATATATTACTAAGTCAACATTTTTATACCATCGTCCTTTCTTTGAATTATTCGCTCCGCTTATTGTAGATTTCTCAATTGACTCTGTTCCTTGAACTAATAAATTTCAGAATAGGTAGGTAACCAAATCTTTTTATGTTACAGAAATTATAACAACAAAAAGTCTACATAGGCGAAGAATTCATGTTTATGTATTATATTCAGATTATGTGTGTAGTTATTAATATGATGATATGCTGCACTTCATTGGATGAATAATTAATTGAAGCCATTGTACTTATAATATCATAAGAACAAAACTTGGCAATCTCTGAAAGACACTATCAACACTCAAGAATATGACAATTTCTATTCTTATGAGGACATCGTTGGACTTTTGGGGTTTAGTAAAAGAAAACGAGCATACAGAAAGACAAAATTTTACTTCAAAGAAAGAAATCTTCCATCTATGAAAAAAAGCAGAAACCAAAGTTTTTAGCCAAAGCCCAAAGGTTAGAAATATGTACATAAATTGAAGGTGTTCTTAGCTTGCATGATCGTCTCCTTTGTAGTTCAACTTACAGTTCTGCAGTGAGATGACCCAAAGGCATCAGCCACTGAAGCTGTGCTTCATGTGTAACTTTTCTGCGTAGGATGTCACCCCCTCGAACATCTTCTATGAATAGATCCTAACGCTTCCGAATGTAAAATGCTTAACCGTAAATTTATGGTGAGAAAGCGAATGAATTATTGGGTTATACTCCCCTCCGTCAGTAAAAATAAAGATTTATTCAAAGAAAAAGTGTTTTATTAAGGAGTTATGAAATCAATGAAAAATTAATAAAGTTTCACAATTTTCAATGTAATGTAAGCATTATTAATCAACGAAACAAAAAGATACAATGATACAATTTGTAAATTTCAATGCATAAAGTTACATTAAAACAAACAATCACTTATTTTGAAACAAGTTATTGTAAGATTACTATTTTGAGTATTTATATAAATGAAGGAAAATATACAAAATTGTTTAACAATCCTAATTTTGAATAATAAAACGAATAATAAAATTTTTATTTTTTAGGTTAAATTTCCCATCTAGGCACCGAATCCACAAAACATTTCAACAAAAGAGATTCAAACATTTTAAATAAATCTATGGCCACTGAACTTTCGAAATCATTTACACTTGTTTTTTTAGTACATAATCAAATTTTGACAAGGGTAATTTTGTCAAACAACTTTCATTAAATTCAACCAACTATTTTAATTAGTCTAACCATACCTCATTTTTAATCCACCCAACTCTATTAAAATATATTTATTTAAGAGTCAAAATTGAATTTCAAAAATTATCCCCATCATCTTTCCTAATCCACCCTACTCCATCCTAACTAAGTCTCCAACACCCCCTCCCCTCATGACTCAAGCGACCTGTTTATAGACAATGATATAAATTTAGGAGCACCAAAAACGTAGCAAAAGTAGAACAAAAAAAAAGTCTAAATGAAGAGGCAACAGTTCAAATCAGAATTGCAAGATATTTTGTTTATATACTTTACATCAAGTCACGGAGGGAGCATTGAACAGATAAACATCACTGCTATATCTTTGGGTGGGTGCTAATGTATGTAAGGGTCAATTAAACATCATTCAGATCTCTGCTAATCTCCAACTAATTTTAGCCACAGTGAGCTGGTGACGGGGTCGGGGTCATGTCTTTTAATTATCTTAGTTAAATATATCAATAATGGTTACAAATAAAAAATATTTTTGTAATGGTACCTGAACTTCTACTTAATATTGGCTATAAAAATCAATTTTATTGTATTGACACCGAACTTTTTTTCCCCCAAAAATTAATATTTTCATTTAGACTATTAACTTTGCTCACACATGATGATCTATTTAGTCAAACGAAAGCCAATGTACCAAAAGTTGATTTAAAGTTCAAGTATCAAAAATACATCCTAGGTGCATATTTGTTTGTTAAAATGTTTAGGTGCTTATTTGAAATGCTCTAGAAAAGCGCTGACGTAAATTTAGCTTATTTTTTAATATTAAAAATATAATTTTCAAAATTTTAAAAGATGACCAAGCCTCATACCTCCTAAGTTCCTCCATTGCTGAATCGTTTCTCTGCTTAATAAATTTGGATCGAAACTTGTCATGAAAGGAGCAGGTACTATCATCATGCAAGACTCAACGATCGGTTAACAGCAGCTGGTGGCCAAGTAAAATTGCATTCGCTTGGGGCTGGCCTACGTGACCTCAGACTATTTTAGTGTTCGCACCCCCGAACTATTTCTGGCCACCCCTGTGTTATTTTGTAGTGTTCAGGCACCCCTCGACTCCCATACACCTAATTTTCATTAAGCAAATATAATGAAACGACTATTGGGCTCTTAAAATATCAGTCATCATAAGAAACGACTATTTTGTCCCCAAGACACTAAAGTATAAAGTGAATTAAAATATCCAAACATCTTTCTTTCTTAATACACCCCCACCTCCGTACTCCCCACCATACTCTCCATTCACGCCCCCCACCAACCACCTCACTCATTCTCCACTCATCACACCACTCCCCTGACGCTCTCAACACTCTCTACCAAACAACACCACCACCAACACCCAACTGAAGTAGTGATCACCCTTCACCACCAAAAAAATTGAAACCAACAATTAAAATAATTTAGCGATCAACACCGAACCTCGGCTAAGTGATTAATTGGGACACTGGCAATGAACTAAAATCGATCTACCCATTATTGTCCATTATTTTACTTGTGGTTGACAAGAACAAAGAAAACAATGAAAACCAGCAATTATCTCCTTAATTTGACCAAAACGCTAGAAATGAACTAAGGTTTGGGATTTTCGCTTTAAATTTTCTACAAATGACCAAACCAATTGCCCAAAACGCCGATTTCAAGTTTTAGTGACCAAAACGCAACGACGAGGTGTGAGGTCAAGGCCGATTTCGTGGATCGGGGTGCGGATACCCATTTTGCCGGACGGTGACGGGATGGCATTATTTTGTGGTCGTGCGCATGGGTGGCTGCTACGCGTTACGGGGGCAGAACGGGCATCGGGGAAGTTAAGACGTCGCGAGGCATTAGTGGTCAGCAGCGGGGAATAAGATAGGTTTGGGTAGTCAGATTTTTAAAAGCACAATAGTGGGTGCTGAAAGTGTGTGCAAGGAGTAGTGCAGAGAAGCAGATACGAAAAAGAGCTGGATATTTGGGCCCACTTGCCACTATACTTTAGTCTATGATAAAAATAGCTATTTTGACTCAATGCGTGATTTGCACATAAATACTTCAATATATCAGAATTTAAAATTGTTAATGAATGTGTATGCCTAGATAATTAAAAAATAACATGAAAATTTGAAATAGTTCAGTCTAAAAATATAAGGGCTACATAAACACTAAAACCATAGCATTGCGACCCAACAACCACCATGCCGTTAACAAACACATTTTCCCGTTTATGCTAAGATCCCACATGTCAAAGCAGAAACATGCTCTTGTTGGATGCAGAAACATCCAGTCTTTGAAACATCATTGTACTTGTTAACCACTTCACCTCATTCTTTTCAGGTGGTTTAGAGCATCTGTTAACCATGAAAGGGGCTAAACATTTTTGCCATATTTAGAGGAAGGGAATGTTAAGGCATATCTGAATTCTGAAATGTAGATGACTAGTTGGAATTAATGAAATGCAATTTATATAGCACTTGGATGAATTTTGTTCTAATGAGCCTCATCCATTTGCATTAGGGTGAATTGAAAGGAATTTCAGTACATCCCATCTATCTTTATTTTATTGCTCACCTAGTTATCTAGTCACCTAGTCCACCTTATTTTCATTAATGGTCCGTTTTCTGACTGTTTAACCTAAAGCGAATTCAGATAAAATTTTAAGTTCATCCCGCTTATTTGGTTCATAAATTACTCTAGGTTTAATCTAAGTTAAATGATTCACCTCCATTTACCTAGATTCACCTTATTTTCATTAACCCCCAAATCGAGGTGTAATGTAGGTTAATGATATTTTTAGTTACATTTCACCTAATTTTACCTAGATTCACCTCGCAAATAAAATATTATCCAAACAACATTTTAAAACATTAACCTAGATTAACCTCAATTACCCTCACCTAGATTAATTTTTAAAATTTACCTCACCTGGGCTCTACCTTCAATCCAAGCTTAACCATACTCAAATCTGTTTAATGTATGTTTAATTGTTTTAGTTATATTTCACCAACTTTCACCTAGATTCACCTCACAAATAAAATATTATCCAAACAACATTTTAAAAGATTCACCTAGATTAACCTCAATTAACCTCACCTTGGTAAACTTTTAAGTTTTACCCTCACCTACATTCACCCCAATCCAAACGAACCTTAGAATTGGGTAGTATATTATATATATAGGATGGAGAAAGATGGATGAGAAAAATACACGAAATCATAAACTATTTTAAAAAGATGCTCATATGGAGTAGTTTATTTCAAAATGTTTCTAAAAGACCCAACATAAATGTAATTCTGATTTTGTCTTCATGTTAAAAAAAAATTCGTCTAATTTTAACGAAAAACTTGAAGGTAGGTCAATTTAAAATATTGAAAAATTGAAAGGCTAATTTCAAAAATTGAAAATAAGATGTAACAATTTATAATATCGAAGATAGTATGAACAACTTAAATAAAGACTAATTGAATGAGCGCTACATTTTGAGTTGCAAATTAAACCATTTGTTTATAAGTTGTAATCACGAAAAAAGGGCAAATGACATAAAAAATTAATGATATCTGTTAAAATTATAGGTTTGATCATCGTAGTTTAATACATATCCTCTTTGATCACTAACAAGGACAAGACAATTAAAACTCGATTTCTCGGTTAAATTCGACTTTTCCGTCTATTTTTATCAATTGCTAAATACACCTTGAAAAACATATCTAAACCTTCACTACGCCAAATGTGTCTTACTGTCAGATAAAAAGCAAATACTATTTCACACTCCAAAATATTATTTAAAGGTATAATACTGGTCAGTAGTGACCCAATTTGTTTCCTCAACCTACGATCCAACTATATACACACCCCAATAATAAATCTAGGTGAAATAATTATTTTATCTACTTAAATTATTTCAAACACCGCACTTAAAAAAAGGGGCAGGGTAAATTGTGTACATACATTGGAAACACTACTCCTTCTATTTTTAATTATCATTTTAGTCATTTGTATATATATTAAGAAAATGTAAAAACAGTTAAAAATTACATTGAAAATAGAGAATGATAATTAATAAAAACTATATCATTCGTTGGTTGATAATTTAAGAATAAAAAGTAATCAAAATTACATTAAAATGTAAAAATTCAATTTATTTAGCTAAAACGATACTCACTCCGTCTCTATTTAAATGATCATCTAACAAAAAATTTATATTTTCACTATAAGTGATTATTTCATTTATCAATATAACTTCGTGATCAAGCTTGTTTCTTCACCTAATATTTTTTTTTGGTCGATAACCTTTCTTTCTCCTTAAAAATCGTTCAATCAATAATCGTTTTTAATAAAGATAATTTTTTTCTAAATAATAAAATAAATGTATCGACAATTGTAAAAAAATTCACTAATCGCGTGGATATAGCAACTCATCAATCAAACCCTTTAAAGCCCAAAACTTTCCTCCATAGTTTTACACTTAGAACCTTGACAACTCAAGTACTTAAGACAATGTCCGAAACCCTAGAAACCCCAATTTCCGACACCATGGAAATCGACCTCTTACAAGCCGACGAAACCCAAGCCGGCTCGAAGCGGCTCCGAGACGAAGCCACCGATGAAGCAACCAAGAAGCCGAAAGCTGAAGTATCAGTTGAAGAACAAAGGCTTCAGAAACTGGACAATGATATTGAGAAAGTGGACAATGATATTGAGAAAGTGGACAATGATATTGGGAAATTGGAGGAGAAAGAGTCTACTGAGGCTGTACTTGGGCCAAAGAGTTTTGGTTCTGGGGTTGAAATGTTTGATTATTTTGTCAAGTTTCTTCGGTTTTGGACACCCAATATTAATATTAATAAGGTAAGTTGTTTACTATAAGTATTTAGAGAATTATAAATTATATCTTTGTTGCTACTAATATTTACTCTTAACCCAAAACAGATTATCCATTTTTTTATTTTTAATGGTCTAAATTAACTAAATTGGGAACTTTCTTGAAGTGGATTCTTTCTATTTTGTTTTGCTGTCCTAGTTGATACAGCTAACTTGAATTTGAATCTAATTGTCGTGTTAACAGTAAAGTATGTTGAAAATGGTATGTTGTGATATATTTTTCATCAAATATTTTACGTGTACTGAGATATTTGAGTTCTATATTTAAAAAGTCAACCATCAAAATATAAATCAAAGTAAACCATCTACTTGGAATGGAGGGAGTGTTTGTTATTGAAGTGCCTCTTGTTTCATGTTGTGTTGGTCTGTGTATTTTGAGTTGTGCTAAGTTTGATGTCACTTGTTGACCTATTGTGTAATTTAAGTCAATATTAAGTTGAAATCTAGACTTTCTATGACATAATTGTTTTGATGTGTTGTGTGACTTCAGTCTTAGACCTTCTATGAAGAGATTTTACTACACACTAAACAACATATTGTATCTTTCTTAAACTTTTTAATTGTCATGTTTTAGAGTTATATATGATTATTTATTTTGTGGATTAGAGATGTAGATTAACACTTCTTTTGGTACTGCTGTGGTCATAACTCATAATGTCTTGTCGAGTGGGAAGGGGGGAGGGACACATCATGTACATATTCAGAAATAGACGGGGCAATACTTTGATGTCTTTGTTAGAACAGAAAATGTGCAAAAGAGATGTAGATTTTTATTTTTTTCTTTAGTTTAAAGGAGCTAATCTTTATTGCCCTCCCCCATCCCATCATATCTAATCACGGATATGCCCTATAGCTTTGCCCCTTTCATCTTGTTTCCATTCATTTACCGTGTTTCTAAAACCAAGTGTGTAAGTTGCTTGTTTTGTGTTATGATGAACTGATGATCATTGGCATTGTATGAATTATGATGATGTCTAAATATGTTCAATTGGTCTTTCTGGATTATTTTTTCACCTTTACAGTGCTCATGATATAGAGATTTCCTATTTCATGTGATGTCCTGTTATAGTGAAGTATTCTATTTCCATTACTAAATCACTACAGTACATTGTTTTTGTTAAACAATTTACTTGTGATAATGCACAAAATTCTTTAGTTTGCTCAAGCTTGAGTATCTGCAGAAAGGTACCTGATTTATTGTAGTTTTTGTTTCTTGTTATCAAATCGAAGAAAGTTGTAATAGATAAATCAAAATTGAGTTAGTCTGCTATAAGATACTGTTCTTCATCTTTCGCTTCTTTATACAGTATGAGCATATGGTTTTGCTGGAGTTGCTCAAGAAAGGTCATTTAGAGCCAGATCAGAAAATTGGTGTCGGCGTTCGTGCATTCCAAGTTAGATACCACCCACAATATAAAAGCCGGTGCTTTTTCCTAATTAGGGAAGATGACACTGTGGATGACTTTAGCTTCAGGAAATGTGTTAATCATATTCTTCCCCTGCCGGAGAATATGCAACTAAATCATGATGATAATAAGGCCTTCTCTTCAGGGGGTAAAGGTGGTGGTCGTGGCAGTGGTCGTGGTCGTGGGCGTGGGCGTGGACATGGCCGTGGCGGTAAACCAAGAAGCTAAAACTTCTAATCAAGACACTATCAAGAGGAGTATGTGGCATTTTGCTTGCTATTTTGTTCAACCTATAGTTGCAACTAAGTAGCTAAACTTGGTATTGTCCGTCCAATTTTATTCTACTAAGCATAAATACGTTTTCTTTGGAGTAACATATATTGGAAGGTGCTTCTGGCTAAGCTTATTTTTTTTTGGACTTATAAATACTCCATTTTCATTAAATTTTGCTTGACTTGTTTTTACTAACATAACTTATAACGGTATTTTTTTACATGTTTGGATAATAATAACTTATAAAAGCCAGAAAAGAAAGAAACGAATTTTGCATGCAGACATTACTTATATAGCAATTTTTTTATCTTTTATGCGATATAAATAAATTAATAAATTTAATATTAGAAATAATAAAAAATAATTATAACTAAAATTTGTATTTTATGACTAAAAAATATAAGATTTATGATGTCAATAGACAATAATAGTATAAAATATAACATTTATAATATTTATGCTTTATTATTAAATAGGGGTAATTAAGTAATTTATCAGGTCAAACTAGCAAAATAAGTTTGTGAAAAAAAGTTAGGAATTGGAACTTTTTTTGACATAATTTATAAGTTGGTTAGAATTTATAAGTTGGGTGATGGAAATATTTGTCAAACACTTTAAATCAACTTATAAATTGATTTTGAATCAACTTATAAATTGATTTTGAAGAAAAATAAGCTTAGCCAATCACCCTCATTATTTATGTGACTCAATGACTTACCTATCTGTTCTATTAAATTGTTATCTCATTATTGTGAATGGAAAGGGTGGAATTTATCATAATAAGTATGGATGAAGAGTCCATCATTTATGAGGTTCTTATAATTTGGTTACGATTAGAAATCAATATTAACTTTCTGAATTAGTAAAGTATTGTAGGAGTACCGAACATACTACTTATATTTCAGTTTAATTGTGAGATTTCAGTTTAATTGTGAGATTTGACTTAACAATTAAAAATTATTTTAACCAAAACACATCTTAACTTAATTTTTTCAGTTATTGTGCAACAGGTAATATATAAATATGTAGTGTGCATTATTCAATTTTAATATTTTTGACATAAATCTGAAGTTAAACCATTCAATTTTGCTATAAAAGTAAATTGACTATTTGTTGAAAAATACGTCACAGTTAAATTACAATGGTGGAAGTAATTTACTTTTTAATTTAACCTTAAAAATCCTAATGTTTGGGACTCTATTTATACCTTTTAAAATAACAAATGAATTAAAATTATAAAAGTTATGTTGTGTGTTCATTAAGAAATTTATAAAGATATGGGACGGGTGTTTTCGGTCCAATAAAAATGGTATTAACATCCAAACTTTATAAAAGTAACTAGTTGAAGGGGCACGTCAATTGACGGGCCGAAATACGTGATTAATCATTATTATATCATCAAAAGATTTACAGTCAGTTAAGATTAATTTTGAAATAGTTGTTACATTATTAATTAATATTTTATTAATTTATAGTAAAATACTCAATTTACAAATATCTTTCAAACTTCAACTTAATTACAATGCATGTATGTATCTCAAATGAAGTGTCCATTTGAAAGAAACCTTCACTTAATGAACTTCCAATTTGTTTCACAATGATAAAAAAATTAGAGATCTAGATTCAAGCGAATTGATTTCACAAAAAACAAAAAGACACCGAGCCAAGAAAGTTTCATAAACCATTCATGTAATATGCCAGATATAAGTGAATTATTAATTTATATTTATATCCATAAAAATTATCAAAATGTATAATTTGGGGCCTAATTATTAAGATTTATCCCCGGAATGATCCGACCAAATTTTTATCCAGTAGATTATTAAAATGATCGGTATTAATTTATCGAAGTTTACCGTAGTCACAATTACCAAAACCGAAAATAATCCAAAAAAGACAATAAAGATAATGATCGAATTCTAAAAAATGAAAAAAACAAAAACACAAATTATTATTACAATCTCTATTCCCGAAATGGGACGCCAAAATATTATCTAGAGCGCGACAATAATCGAAGATAATTTATCGGTAGCATTCTATTGGTAGCTGACGGAGCAATCGCTAACAAACAAAACAAACAAAAAGAACCCTATCTCTCGGCCGGATCAACCAAAATATTATTATGGTTAAAAGAGTTTTTATTAAATAATTGAGCTTTCTATCGTTTCTGGTAATTGTAAAAAAAAATTAAAATAGAACGAAAAAACACAGCCTTATATGACCGTGAGTAGTAATGTAAAAGAAACGAAAAAATCATGAATTATTAATTTGAAGATCCTATCTCCGAAATGCGACGGGTCAAAAATAAGTAATAAAAATTATTTAAGAAATTATTTTACAATATTCAGTAATTATTTATGAAATCATAAAAATTATTTTATGAAATTATGAAAAAACTATGAAATTATTTTAAGCAATATTCAGTGATATCCGTGTTGTAGTAATTGTTGTTAAAATAAGTAATAAAAATTAATTTATGATCAAATGCAAGTGATCAATGCCCATACAAATTAGTTGCTTGAGCTGGAGAATAAGTTTTCATTATTGAAAAATACCCTATTTTGATCGTCCTACAAAGAAGCCACCTAATGGGGTTGACACAAATCACACAATGGTGAAGCCCAATAAAGTAACGTTTTTTAGTGTTAAGGTATAAGAAGGATATGAGATGACCGATGAGTGCAACAAATTAAATATTGTTGACCAAAGAATATAATACTCTCAGTCTCACAGAAGCCTGGGTTGAGTTTGAACCCAAACTGATAAGTGTTTGATGTTTCCATGGTAAAAGAATATGTTACTCCCTCATTTTTTTATTTGCCAAATAAAGAACAAGGTTTACCAACTACATTCCAAGCCCACTTTCGAACTTAGTAAAAGATGGAAGGTTTTCTTTAATGAGTAGATTGGGAATCTAATTAGAATGTATTTATAGTATAGCGATATATATTCTCTATTGATATCTTCTTTGAAAAGTCTTTTCATGCATGGGGCAACTCCTTTAGGGTAGCAAAAAAAAGGCGAAAAAACCAGATGAATTTGTCGGTAGAGGGAACACAGCAGTCAAAAGGAACATTTACACCTTTTACTCTCAGCAGAACCAGAATAAGTTGATTAGGCAGACAGTAGTAAGCGCACATCATCTTGCATCTTGTGTAGGTGTAACAATCAATAAGCTATAAACTAGAAAGCCCTCTGAATGGACTCACCGGTCTCGTTATCAACCTGTCAATCACTGGAAATTCGACAACAGCGCTCAGACAAGCAACGAAGTAGCTCACTAGTGAGGGTGACATACATCAATAGAGGGCGAAGAGAGGAAATAAAACACGAACTGAGTATCAATTAGAGGGTGGCATTGGGGTACAATATTGTTATTTAATACTAAGAGCCGCTCAAGATATCCTAATTGTGAAATGCTAGTACAAGTATACTCATTAACCTGAAACAAAAATCACATGATAACAAGGGATTCAGGGAAAACTTTGACTGCAAGTTTGTCTAAACTGAAAGCTAGTTAAGATGCAATATCCAGAAGACAAAAAATTATTTTTACCCCAAAACTTCGTCGATTGGTATATCTCCTATGCAGCCACTGGCTGCTTCTGAACAAAATCAACACCCTTCTGGATGCTAGCCTCAAGCTCTTCCTTCAAGGCTTCCAGACCTTTCTGTTCGTATTCGGTTAATCCTTGGAGATCTGATGGAATAAGAGCCTCAACTCCGTTCTTTCCAATCTTAATTCTTGATGCAAAGAATGGAAGCTCTGTCAGATTAGACTGGACAAAAGAGCATTCGTAAACATCAGTATCCCCATCAAGAGCCCGGAGAGAGGACTCCACAAATCTCGCTGCAGCATATGCCATGGAAAGTGTGGCAGATCCTGCACCAGCCTTTGCCTCAACGACTTCTGTCCCGGCATTTTGGATCCTCACCGTTAGCTTTTCTACTTCTTCATCAGTGAAAGTAACGGATGGTTTCGTCTTTGACAGCAATGGTAAGATGGTAATTCCAGCATGGCCCCCAATAACAGGGACATCAACATCTATGAGCCTTAAGTTTTTCTTCTCCGCAACAAAAGTGTTTGCTCTCACAACATCCAGAGTGGTAACACCGAAGAGTTTTTTAGGATCATATACTCCCTTTTGCTTCAAAACCTCTGCTGCTATAGGGACTGTGGAATTGACTGGATTACTGATAATATGAATAAAGGCATCAGGGCAGTTATCTGCAATAGCCTCAACCAAATTCTTGACAATGCTGGCATTGATGTTGAAAAGATCATCACGAGTCATCCCAGGCTTCCTTGGAACCCCAGCAGGTATGACAACTACATCTACACCTTTCAAACAGTTGGCCAATTCAGATGCTCCGGTGAAATCCAACACCCGAGAAGGTGTATTACAATGACTAAGATCAGCAGCAACACCCTTGACATTTGCTATATCATATAGATGCAAATCTGAGACCAATGGAGACATCTTAACAAGAAGTGCAAGTGGCTGACCAATACCGCCACCAGCTCCAAGAACTGCAACTTTGTAAGATGCCTGGGGCTGCACATAATTCAATGATCTAGGATTGTTGTTCTGAACTTTAGAAACAACAGCAGCACGAAGAGCTGCACTACTTTCTTTCCCAAAAAATGATGAATTTGTCTCAAATCTCACAGAAGATGCTGCTTTGAGACCACTGAAACTCCTAAGGCCATTTACATTACATGCAAATGCCTTAGACTGAGAGGCTGGGCTCACTACAGAGCCTAGAGTTGATCCAATTGACAAACTGTTGACTGTTGCTGCTGCCATTTTTCACCTGCAAAGAGCATCAATTATAAGTTTTCGTCTAGTAACAAAACAGAAGATGTTAAACCAAAAACTTCAAAATAAGGCTGATATTACATTTAATTAAGAAAATAAGATATGCAATTAAAGCATAACATTTCTGATCTATATGACTATATCAAACCTACAAGGCTTCATGATCATGCATTGCTTAATAGAAAGATTTAATGGTCAAAACTTCGTCTCATAATATGAAAATTATTTTAAAATGGAGGGTGTAGATCGTAAGTTGAAATAATGGAATTAAAAAATTTGGGGGAATTCAGTATCAAAAAGGACGAACGAGGAGTTTCCTTTACTCTGGAAGTCACAATAATTCCTCATTAGCAATTCACATTAGGTTAAAAGGAACATGGTACCGATAAGGGATTTTAACAGCTATATCATCCTCTAGTAGACAGAAAGTCTACACATTGAAGATAACAAATCTGTATTCATCAAACAGTATAAAACACAAACAACAAACATGTAGGTCTGGACCAGATCACTTAGGATCCAACACCAATACACCATCCATTCAGCCACCACTACAAATTTACAAAAGGTAGCTACGAAATAAACATATGAATGAACTCTTTGCTTCATCCCGAGAATCGTAACTCAAATCAACTCATAACAAGTACTCAAACATTTTACGATCACAATAACAGTCAATTCCAAACAGATATTAATAAGATCAACTAAATAACTCCAATTAGCTTGATCCAACATTCTATAAGCTTATCGAATTAATTCTTCTCCTCAATATTCCTAATTTCAATAAAGATCGACTTTTTATTCAGTAAAGCTCAAAACAATATCAGATTTAAAAACTAACACAGAATTCTACCACAGTGACATAGATCTAATCGATGTAAATTCAATCATTAAACCACCCAAGAAGATAACAAGAAATCCTTATATAAATATACAGAATCCAGCAATTCTGAACTAAAATAAACATTATAGCTACATAAATAAAACCAAAATAATCAGATCTATAAATGAGTATATTCATACATAAAATATCTCCCACTATCCCAAAATTGTCCAGATTGATTTTCAATAGTCATTTTTTTTTTTTTATAAATGTAGCTTTAATTACACACAACTTTTATTTGAATCAAAATTATAATATCAATTATAAACTACATTAAAATACTTCCATTTTATATATTTTCGCCAAATATTTTACCCCATATATAGAAATAATTTAGCTCAAACCCATCAATAATAACAAAGAATTAAAATACTACCATTTGATATTTTTCACTAAACATTTTACCCCAAATATAAAAATAATCTACCTAAAACTCATCAAAACTCAAAACTGGACAATCTTTTTGGGATAGATGAATTAAAAGTGGGACAAAAAGTAGTTACCTTAAAGATGTGTAATAAGGTGAGGTGTAATGAAATGAAGCAAAAGAGTGCCTATAAAGTGTTTGATGAAAGAGAAATCACACACACAAACACGGCTACTGTGTGTTTTGTTTACTTGGGTTTTCCGTCTCTTAAGATGGAATATTAAGAGGGCACGAAGAAAACAACGTGTTTGTGTGGGAATCTTGTATTTTGTAATTTGCATACTCTTCGTAGTGGCTTCCAACAAAATACAACCAACCGAACCGACCAACCGAACCGAAAAATAACCGAAATCGGGAGGAATCGACGGGAATCAACCGAGCCGTTCGAAAAATAAAATCGGAAGCTCGGGTTCGGTTCGGGTTTTCCCGAGATCGAATCAACTGATTGAATTTTTAATTAAAAAATTAAAAATATTATATATATATATAAACGGAAATAACCGAACCGAACCGAAATAACCTAAAAACCGAACCGACCGAACCGAAATAACCGAGAACCGAATCGAACCGACGGAATCGAGTTTAATCGAACCGAACCGGCTTCTGCCCATTCAACCGGAATCGACTGTGCCGGTTCGTTCCAAAATGCCTAAAACCGAACCGAATCAATTCGGCGGAAGTCCTACTTCTTCGCTCGGTCCATAAAAATTATCGAAGCTTTTTTTAATTGTCGCTCTAAATATTTACATAAAGTAGTAAAGGAGCAGAATGCAGCTGATTGAAAGAGCGAGGCCAGAACTGCTAAAGATCACGAAGCCGATTTCCCTATCCTTCTTTATCTCGTCGGGCGTATCAGAGGATATTACGTCAACCCGAGGTTTACATAATGCGCACTCGACAGAGCGGCTACAGTGCTCAAGTATAGAAAAGATAGAATGATAATTAATCAACTATATATCATTAGTTTGTTCATAATTTAAAGATAAAAGGTAGTCAAAAGTTATATTGAAAATGTAAAATTATAATTTATTATGTTAAAATGACAACTATTTTGAAATAATTTTATTTGGATAAACGATATCTAAAAAAATGGAGATAATATTTGCTAGGATTACGAAGCTAAATAGCATTATGATATTTTCAATTTAGATTTACTTTGCTTTCGATTATTTTACTCAATTAATTAATTGTAAAATGAACTAGGCATGAAAATATGGCTTGATTCATTCAATTTAATAAATTAATTAATCAAATAATCCGAAATTGCATTTGAAACTTATGCTTTTTAATTGAATTGACATTTAATTTTAAAATGAACTGAATATTTTAAGAAAATAATACTACAGTATAGTGTGTACTTTTGATTCCCCTATATTGGAAGATCCTGGGCGTTGATCTTTCTGGATAGGTACTCCATCCATCACTTAATCTAAAGGTACTTTTCTTAAGATAGCACCCATTTTAGGTATCTGTAACGGTCCGTCCTGCGCCTACCGCCCTAAAACGGTAATCATTATAATCCTCGAACACCGCAGCCATCATACCGATGGACGCATCACTAAAGAACTACGCATTTTATCCAAAAATTTGATTTACAATTAAAATTCTAAAAAAAACAAAATTTTTAAAAATTTCATAATCCATCACGCTGGAGACATCTAACCAACCAACTCCATATATACAACATATCTCAAAAAGACAGT
Source organism: Lithospermum erythrorhizon (assembly GCA_019722365.1). NCBI lineage: Eukaryota > Viridiplantae > Streptophyta > Magnoliopsida > Boraginales > Boraginaceae > Lithospermum > Lithospermum erythrorhizon. Next base: position 148,159 of record JADFUC010002180.1, read on the forward strand.
AATGCCGGCAAGGCTACAACTGAGAGTAAATACCGTATCCTGAATACAAAAATAATTGCCGACAAAGCCTAAAGTCCGAAACGAAATACAACAAATTGAAGAAACGGGCCGACAACACAACAAAAACGAGATCGCGAGGATCCTCAACACCACGCCACATAGCACTCGGAATATAAATCCTCAACAAATTCTCGCGATTCAATCGCCTCACTGGCTTCAACCTCGACACAACGACACCAAAGTTTTAATGGTACTGTAGTCGCAAAGCTTAGTGAAAACTTAACACACGGGGCGAAACTCAAGCCATACGAACGAGATAAATTAAAAGATATAAGAAGCCAAATACGAATAAATTTGTATATACCAGACTACCTAATAAGGTCATATCATAAAATTCCAAAGAAGCTGTCTCGTGACATAACACGCCGTTTATAATACAAAGCCTCAATAAGGCACAAGACCACTCCTAATAAAATCACAGTAGACTCAACAACGACTATAACTCTAGTCATCAAACTACTCCATCTCATATTCCACACAACTATGGCTCAACCTCTAACGCCAAGATACGCTCAACTGCCTACCTCGGCAGGAACGGGACCAATCGCTAATAAACACCGCCTTATACCGTAGTATAAGCCAACACCAACAACGCATTACAACAAAGGCCATAGATAATCACCCCCGCCTTATACCGAAGTATAAGGTTGTCCGCACTTATACCAAAGTATAAGGCCAATAGCGCCACATATCCTGCAAAGGAAGCAGCCACCTAACCCCTAATCATCCCAACTATGTGCACATATCCTAATACTCAAATCACCCTCAAAGTCGCCACAACTCCAACCAACACCTCTCCCAACAAATTCAACTACTCTATTCCCAAACAATATCAAAGCAATACTAAACGCCTCACAATAAAAAAAAAAATCAATTAGAACCGCTGCAAGGCCACAAAATACGTATGCCGACAAGGCCAATGGAACAATTTAAATGTCGACAAGGCCGCCGTAACACAAGAAACGTAGGTTGAGAGTTCAAGCTATTACTTACCTCGAGCAAATCTTCAACGCCACACAAATACAATCACATAATCGTATCATGGCTCACACAAATAAATCACACATAATGATACAACAATGACATATATACGGCTCCTCACAATCATACAATGACTTGTTTCACACACCTAAAGTAAGCACGCAATGTAGCACCCTGTGAGATAAAGTATCACCTCAAGCAATGCCTACCACAAAATCTCGCGAAATCACGGTAACGGCCCCTTCCCACAATCAACGCCTAACAAAAACACCTGGAAAGCACCAAAACCTACTACTATACTTCATGCTCTATAAGATGTATACACAACTCTAAGTGGAACGATTGCTAAATCCGGCCTAAAACCATCTAATGTAAGACAACTTAAATAACAACCCCGTCGGACACAACCCAATCGCCTCTAAATCTATCACTTTAACATTTTTCAAATCAACTTTAAGTCATCTTATTTAACCCCTCAAGTCCATAACAATCTATACTCCAAAAATCTCACTACTCAACTTACCAATCAGACTTTCTCAACCTACTACCCCCTCTAATCGATTATAAATCACAATTCTAACCTTACAACAACTACAATAAGGTCCCAAATTAACCCCTACACATTTAAAAGTCTTAAAAAAGTCAAACATCAAAAGTCAACTAACCTAGAAAAAGTCAACCTATCACCATAACCTCAAACAACATCTTAAATCAGAATTAGCTACTTATATTCTTCATACTACCCATAACAAACTTAGAAACACAATTAAATTTAATTTATACCAAAGTCAACAAAAGCAAACATTTTAAAATCAACTTAAACCCCAACTTCATACCTTAAATTTGTAGGAAAAGTGTGATGGAAAGCTTTGTAACCAACTTGATGAGCTTAACAATCAACAAAAGTGATGAAATGAAGGAAAAATTTCTTTGTTTGTCAAGTAATGGGGTCTCTGGCCGAAAGCCATAAGAAGTTAAGGAGTAAGATTTTGTATTTTGTTGTTTGTCAAGTGGACGAGAATAAAGCTTAGTCCCTAAGTTTAGAGAATTACTACGGGAGTTGTGCTCACTAAACGAATCGAGTTAACAAACCAACTTAACGATGTAACTTATTTCAATTATCCCCGCTACTACTACTAAATCATAAAATGAATTCTACCAAATAAATTATACTTAATTAATAATATTATTATCGAAATTAACCGAATGGGTTATTACAAAGATTATTTTACCAAATTATGTAAGAAAAAGTAGAGATAAAATTATGTTTATGAGATGAATTTAATTTTTGTTAAATTTCAGGCAAAATTAAATGGTCCAAAAAAGTGGACGTTATAATACGCTTCTGTGAAGATGAAACAAATACCTTTTTAGGGTCGGTGGTTTTGTTGATGCCACATCGGATTTCACCAAGTTGTTATTGATCAATGATTTGTTTTCACTTCATTTATCGATACCCATTAACATTATTTATAAATTTTAAAAAATAATTTTAAAATAATAAATAAATAAAGTGTCAATATAAAAATTAGGTGAAAACTTAATAGCCGTTTTTAGTTTTCACTTAAATTATTTGATGGGTCGATTATAAATAATATGTATGAACAAAATTAGATCTTCTAAAAATCATCCGAAAGTAAATACTTCAATTTAAATATCTATTTGCTATATTTTTTCAAAAACCAAAGTTGCTTCCAAATCCAACTTGATTCAAGATTTAAAAATGAGTATTCCCCTAATTAACTTTTATCAAATAAAGCTTCAAAAGGTGCTTTTCTATAGAGCGATAATTTATTAAATATAATGTCAATTTTTTTGATGAAAAATAGGAGAAATTATTGAAAAGAGTTACAAACGCCTTACCCCAATTATTATTCGAATTCAACCTTGGCAAAATCTATTTCCAAGGCACAAATTTGACTATTTACTTATCGACCGCATTGAATATAGTCGGAAGATTTACCCCACACACCCACGCACGGTGAATATAAATGAAAAATTGATACACAAATATTTAATCACCGATCCACATCAAACATTTGCCTTGGCCAGATAACTAACAAATTTACGATTTGTTGGTTTAAGACAACGAACAAACATTTCGTGGGTTGGAGCTTTTTATAAATGCCCAACACACAATGGATATGAAACGAGTCATACACAACGGAGTCCAATTCCATATGTCGGGTTCTCGATTTTTTAATATTAACATTTTGAAATAATTGTCCAACACGAGTCAACAAATTTGATAACAACAAAGGGAGTGACTTCCACTCTACCAAAAGCCCTACCGAAATAACTCTCAATTTTATGATTCAAGTAATAATAGAGTATCGCTCTAATTAAAAACAAACTCGAACTTGAAAAGTTGTATAACTAAGATTACTCATCTATTCCTCCTACTAAGAAAGTGAAACGACACTGCTTGCTTGCTTCTTATTAGACACCTCATACTTGCTTCTTATTAGACACCTCCTACTTGCTTCTTAGACACCTCGTGCTTGCTTATAGACTACTTCAAGGCTAAGCAACTTCATTTCTATAAATAGCATAAACTAAAGAAAAGAAATATACAAAAAATTTTCTCCTCTTTTCTCCTACTACTTAACCGCTAACTTTCCCTCCCCTTTCCTAAAATTTTTCTTTCTTCCTTTTGATGTGATCCTCCCCTCTTAAATCATAACGTTAAAGTTGCTTTCAAGTTTCAAGAAGTAAAAAGTGTTGAGATCGTAATAGGTGATTCAAGTTATGTTGTCGATATTTGGCTCGACTAGAAGCATGTGAACCCTGCTATAAAAAAAAAATTTAAAATTTTCGGTCGGTGGGCGGACCCTGGAAAGTTAGTATATAAATAATTTCGATAATATTATTTCGTGGAATTATTTGAGCATATGTGGTGTTAGTAATCACATTTATAATTTAGAAGTAATAGTCGGGGATAATCTGTTAAGCTAGATCATGTTTGCTCATAACCTCGATTCGGCTAATTTCGAGCACAAACTCCCATGCTTTCATGACTTAGTAAAAGTTAAGTAACCAAACCTCTCATCATCATTATCATCATAACACAAAAATCAAACAAAATATCTTCTCCTTTCTTCCTATCTTCGGCGACCCCCTCACGAAAGCAACAAGGAAAAATTTTCTTCCATTTCATCATTTTATTGCATATAAAGATTCTCAGTCGATTATTAAGGTTTCCCAACGCCTTCCCTATGATTTTGAGGTAAGAAAATAGCGCTTTGGTTGATTTTAAGGGTTAATTTTGGTTGACTTTTTTACATAATTCAATTTTGATGAATCTTAGTTTGTTATGGATTTATATGACGATATAAGCGGTGAATTCAAGGATTTGCAGGTCGCTTGAGGATGTTACGTCGAAGTTGACTTTTCTAGGTTTCGGGGTTGAATTTTGGGGTTGATATTTTTATAAGACTTTTAAAATGTGTAGGAAGTTTAATCGGGGACCTTTATTGTAGTCAAGCTGCGACGTTAAAACGGTGATTTAAAATTGATTAAAGCGGAGTTAGTTTAAAAAGTGTTATTTTCAAGTTGAGTTATAATCGATATTTTGGAGTATATGTCGTTAATTGGGTGGACTCGGTGGTTAATTAGAATGACTTATAAGTTGATTTGAAATGTTAAAATAATAAGGTGAAATTCTAGCGGGAGATTGATTGTGTCCGACGGGATTATTAATTCGCCGTTTTATCCACACTAGACCGCTTAGAAATAGTTCCACTAAGAGTCAGCGTGTTCTAGAACGCAGTATCGTGAGTAGGTTTTGATTATACTTTCCGGGTGTTTTTGTTAGGCGTCGATCGTGGTGCGGCAATTACCTTGATTGTGTTCAAGGGAAGTTTCAGGTAGCTGCCAGAAGTAGTACTTATCTCACGGGCGCATTTACGTATTTACTTTTAAATTGCGTGGAACATGTTATCAGGTTATGATTACGTGATAATGATAAGGCTACGTGAATCGTTGTATGATTATGTGTGATTCATTTGTGTGAGCCATGATATGATTATGTGATTATATTCCTTGTGGCGCCAAGATTACTGAGGTAAGCAAGGCCAACTCCCAACTTATATTTCTCGGACATTTCGTGGCCTTGTCGGCATCAGTTGTTCCCTCAGGCCTGCCGGGCACTTATGTATTTTTGTGGTCTTGTCGGCGATTGTGTTTGACTTACGATTGTGAGATGTTTCAAATTGTACTTGGATATTGTTTGGGAGTGTAGTAGCATATCGAGAGGCGATTTGTTGTGAGTTATGTATGACTCGAGGTGACTTCGAGTATCGTGATTTGACCCTACGTTGGGATGACAGGTTAAAGCGACTCTCCTTCCTCAAGTAAGGATATTGACGATATTGGGCCTTATACTACGGTATAAGGAGTCGGGTATGACTTTTGATCACTTTGTTGCACAGATTATCAAGCGTGGTCTACTACCAGATAAATACAGCGGGGTTTGGCCTTATACTACGGTATGTTGTTTTGGCCGAGTCTTTATGATCACTTTCATTGCAGTATCGTCAAGCTACCCTATACTACGGTATAGTCAAGAAGGGGTTTGGCCTTTATACTTCGGCATAAGAAATGCGTTTATTAGCGTTGATCCATTCCCCTGCATAGACGGATCGAGTATACGCGCATTGTAGGTTGGTATATTTGTGAGCATATGAGAGATGTAAGGTGATTTACTAGAGTTATATTGCTGAAGTCTCTCTATGATTTTATTCGGTGTTTCAGGTGCCTTATCGAGACCTTCTATTATATCTTGACATGTTATGCCCTGACCTTCTTTGGAATATTATTGTATGAATTTATTAGGTAGCCATGGATATATATATGCATAATTTATTCACGCTGGGCTATTATAATATTGTCTCTTTCTCGTTTCTTATGGTAAGTTCACCCCCCGTGTTAAGTGTTCACTAAGCTTCGCCAAGCCACTCCTTTCGCCATGGGCGGCATCTTCATTTATGCCAGTCGATGTGCGGCACTGAGCCTTGTGTTGCTCAAGGAGAGTTTTGTTCCTTGGAAAGTGGCTAAAAGTAGCATCAAGATGCGATCCTCATACCGATTTTTGATGCTATTGTCAATCAAGCTTTTTGATCAAGGTACCTTATTTTCTCAAACTTTAGCCTTGGCTCAGCTGTCACTTTGTATTCTCGAGTACAAGATTTACTCTTTTGCAGCCGTGATTTATTACATTAATGTTATTGGGGGTATGTTATATATATATATGGAGTTGGTTGGTTAAGATATCACTGAATGGATTGTAAAATTTTAAAACTATTATTATTTTGAGAATATTAACGGAAATCAAATTTTTGGATGAAATGAAAGAAGTTTTTAAACCGAGTCATCCATCTGGCTTGGTGACTGTGTTCGGATTATAATGATTATCACCTTCGTATATTTAATTGGGCGTGGTCGTTACGTGAGTACTCACGTTTATAATCTTTCATACATTATGAATACGTAATATATTTTAGGTTGTTGTGTTGGATAAGCATTAAAAGGGATTGGCCAGTAGTCGATATGATAATTAATTTAGGCGGATATATGGAAAAAGCTATTTATTGAGACGAGATTTTAGTAAAAATGTGATCTTGATTATATTAGCGTTGATATAATGGTACACGGTATGCGATGAAAGATTGCCGATTGAACTAATTGCCAAATGAGAAATTAATATCAATATACGGTATATTTGGATGTCATGAGTCCACAATGTCACCCAAATAAAGATCGCAGCGTGGCGCTTTTATGGCATGTGAAGTCCTCAACAATCATTCTTCTATTGCTTCTCTTGGTTGTGTTTCTAAAAACTTGTATGTTGTATATCGAGGGGTCATGTTTGACATATTACCACTACGATGTATATCAAAGACTATGTTGTGTATTGTTTGGTTGTATTATTCAAAGTCGATTTTATGTTTATGTTGGGATTTACGTGATTTGTGTGGCGTGCGTTGGCTCACCACGACGATGTGCGTATCATATTATTAATGTCAAATGAAGTCATTTTATATTGTTATCCATCGACAAGTACTCGTGTACAAGCCAAGCTGATGACCTTAACCTTAGGCGGCCGATTCAAGTGGTCGTTACAATCCGGTAAGTAATTTGTATATATTTTATAATTTTATTTATATATATATATATATATATTTATATATATATATATATATCCTACTCTTTTGATATTATTTTTTGTAATTTCTATTTATGTATATTTCATTTTTATTTTATCTAATTTTAGTAAGATTCATGGGCTTCAAGTAATATATGGATTTTTAAATTATAATTTTATTTTTCTTTAAATAAATAAATTGATCAAAGGTAGTTGGAAATCTATATTTCAAGTAGTAAGATAAGAATTTTAAATGATAATTTTAGTAAATCAGAGAAGCTTCAAGTTGTAGTACGTGGGTGATAATTTATGATTCGCTTGTTTTGTTGAGATTTTAGGTTGAATGTATGTTTTGGGGAAATAATATGTTTAATTTATAATTTGTTTGATTTTATTTTTGATGTTATTTATTTGATTATTCATTTTTTATATAAAAATATGTTGCTATATGATTGTTGGCCATTTTTTGTATAAAAGTGTGTTGGTTTATGATTATCCAATTTTAGTAAATTGCATAGTTTCAAGTACTAGTATGTATATGATTTATGTTTCGGGATTGTTGGCTATGTTTGTTGGTATATGATGTTTAATTTTCTTTTTTGTGTAATTCATGATTCATATTTTGTAGTAAGTAATTATGGATCACAAGTGGACGGTTGTCGATCGTTTGTCACAAGAATATGAAAATGGTGCGAAGAGTTTATTGAATTTGCTTAATAAAATGTCGATGATAGAAAAGCTCATTCCATGTCCTTGTTGGAAGTGTTTAAATCATAATACAAAATGTGGATTTAGTATGAACTGGAAGCATCATTTGATATATAATCGCATAGACATAAACTACACTTCATGGACAAATCATGGCGAGATGAAAGTTGATTCTAGGTCTACCTCGGGTTTAAGCTCGCTGGAGTAGTGGACACGAAGAGAGTGTGAACGTAGGGGCGCAAGAGATAACGTGAGAGGAAATACCAAGGATATTGTGAGGAAGATTTGATCGATCATCCCGAATTATCAAGAGGTTAAAAAGCATGATGTATAAAACCTTTAGTGGATGGATGTAAGTTTGCCAAATTAGATGCGCTTATTACCTTGTACAATTCCCAAAGACAAACATGGACGGATCTGATTCATCTTCACAAACCCGAGTAAGGTTAAAGACCATGCCTGACGATAACGTGTCGCCTCGAAGAACTTAATTTCAAAACAAGTTCTCGGTTCCATCGATCAAAACAACAGATTATTATATAACGTGCGAATGCATCGTGACATTATTTCGAAAGGAATATGTACCATTGAAAGAATGTCCTGCCGCAATGCCCTCGCATTATAAGAAGAGAGGCTTTACCCCACTAAAGTTGATGTATTATTTTCCATTTATACCTAGACTCGTACGTATGTATCGGAGTGCAAATTATGCAAACAAATTTACATGACATTTCATGAGTGGTAAAAAGATGGGAAGCTTAGGGTATCCCGTCGATGCAATGAAGACTTTTCGATGCTCAAGACTCCAAAATTTGTAAAATAAAACCTAAAACTTATGGTTTTGCTATTATCGTGACGGAATGAATCCTCATGCAATTCGTAGTGTCTTCCTCTATAGTACATGGCCGTAATTTTGGCAATGTACAATTTACCACATCAAGCTATGTAATAAAACTAAATATTTGATGTTGTTTACACCGATATCCTGAGCTAAATAATCTAGCAACTATTATCGATGTATACTTGACTCCTTTAATTGAGAACTTTAAAGTTGTTATGAGTAGCGGCGCGTATGTATACGATTGGTTAAGAAAAGTGAAACTCCAAATAAGGCTATGTTGTTTGGAACAGTGAATGACTTTCCTGCTTATGGAAATTTATCTAGATATAGTGTAAAAGGACAATATGCATGCCCCAAGTGTGAATATCAAACTACTTTGTTCGATTAGAACATAGTAAAAAAGAGGTTTTATACGACATCAGTGAGGTTTTTACCAAGGAGTACGGATATAAGAAAGCAACTTCAATAATTGATGGAAAATGTGAAAATCGTGGGACCTCCTCCTATTTTAACCGAAGCCAAGAGGTGTTTGTTAAGGTGAAGAATTGCAAATTTACTGGGAAGTGGAAATTAAGACTAGCTGCCTCAGGTTTTAAGAAGTGCTCAATTTTCTGGAGTTCACTTATTGAAGAATTTAGCCGTCGCATTTCCTATGGACCTTTATGCATCAAGAGAAGATCATTTAAAAGTTTTGTATCTACATTATTGGGTATAAATGAAAAATAAAGACACAGTGGGGAAATCTCGGAGGGAAGACTTGATACACCCCTTGGGGAATAAACAAAGAATCGACAATCTCGTAAAAGCATGGATGCAAACATATTACGCCCTAGCCGCACATATTCTTAGTAACAAAGAGGAAAAAATTATGGTCGACTGAGATCGGCTAAGGTTCCCCTCAGGGTTACCCATCAAACATCGAAAAGTTCAGTTTCTTTAAAAAGATTCAAAGACGGCGCAAAGTCATATGATTTAAGCCATTTCCTTGCCGGAGAAATTGATTGCGGGCAATGATGGTTTATTCTTCCTAAGGTGGTACGGTAACCACATCATATGTTTATTCTTCAAGAATTATTTGTAGCAAGGTGATTTTATCCCGATAAATTGCCAATTTTACGTTTAAATTATCGAGATTCTTTTGTGAGATGGGAAATGTATTTTCCACCATCTTTTCTTTGAATTATGATGTAATTTGAGGTTCATTTAGTTGAGGTGATAAGAGTGTGGACCACCGACTCAAGTGTGGATGTACTTTTCAAAGATATATGAAAAGTTTTGAAGGATATGCAATACCTTGTCTAGTTTTTTTGATTCAAGAGTATAACTTCAATAATATCTCGCTTCTATGGCTTCTCAAGTATATGAATTTCCCATAAGTAGAACGTAGCATTTAAATCTCTTAAATGTCATGCATCAATAAGCTATAATGGCATCGTGGATCATGAGTTCTCGATAACTTGCCTCTTTGTGTACTAATTAAAGTAAGACAATGATCAATTATTAGTAATTATTATTTTGGATACTAGTAGTCACCAAATCATTAATTCATGTTTATAGAAAAAATTATTTAGGACGAGTCTTGCATTACTGCCGTGGATTCACTATCATATTCTAAGCTTGGTTCGTGATTAGTATTTAGTAAAGAGGGGCAGAAAATGCAAAATGTCCAATTGAAAGCTGACCAAGTGAGAGTTTATTTTAAAGAGATTGTCCCTGACCATGAAGATACATCTTTACCATGTCCTATTACTAATAATGATCAATTATTAGTAATTATTATTTTGGGTACTCTAGGTCATGCATTGGATACATTTGTTGCATGACCTAGTAGATTGGTTTCCTTACAAAAAAAAGTACACATAAAATAAATTATATGATTAGTTGTGTGATAATCTCAATATATGACAGTCGCCATTCGCTACCAAATAGTGAAACCGATTTTTTAGTCCTCAAGATTCAATAAGCGGAAGCTACTACAAACTAAGGAGAAATCATCACCCCTTGGCTTATCCTCGGTGAGGCGACACGACCATCATACATGCTTTTCCTTTGTAAGTTTCATGTTCGCTATAATAATGGGAAGGTGATTCATCTAAGTTCAAATACGAGTCGCCGGGGCGAAGCATCCGTTGATCATTTCTATCGACAACGTGAAAAGTGGCGACACGCGATTGGTTTAAGTACTATCACTATATGCCTTTTACATAAGGTAATACTAACAATATATTCTTGAAATGTTCTTTATAGATCTGGCTTCACAATATATGGGCTATTAAATATATTTACTATTGAAGCTACTGTGCTGACACAGATGAAGCCGACGCAAGGACAACAAAAGAACACAACCGCTAAAAGTAAGTAGGTTCTCTATTTGTCTCTCCACATAGGCGCTAAGATACTCATTTGGTGGATATACTACAAAAGCACGAGGAGCTTCGATTATCTCATCATAAGTACTATATAATATGTGGTTACATTAATTTGGCCAGCGCTGTTGCCATCAACGCCATGACCGATTACATATATTATATGGATCCGTTGGCTTTCTAGTACATCACTCTCACCAACGTGATACGGTGCAAAAAAAATAAACATGTATTCATTTAATTATATATAATATATATATATTATCTTATTTTTATTATTTCTCATTATATATTTGTTTATTGTAATGTTATGAATGCAATAGTCATGTACCAAAGAAAGTATCGTAAGTAGAAAGACTACATTGTAATCATCGATTAGCATGTATAAGATATTTTATATTTCCAACAATAATTGTGTTACCGTTACATTCATGTTATAAATCCGATTTGAATGATCAGATTCAGCCTGGTCCGAAGCACGATTAGAGTGGCTGCAACCTATCAAGTGATTCAATATTTGTTTGCTTATCAAGTGATATCTTAAAAATCCGACACTCACAGCCTTTTCTCTTTACTGTGTTCTTTAATACTGAATTTTGATATTAGATGTAAACATCAAGTCATATCAGAAGGTATAACTTTTCTTCCTTCTTCAAGATCCTCGAATCATCGTTGTCAAACATTCGATAATGACGGAATTATTCGAGTTCTTATGATCACAAGGCCATTCATTAATAACGTATATCTCAAGAACATTCTGTGATAATCTATGAAATTGGATTGACAGACAGAACCTCGAAAGATTCTGGCCAAAATTTTGTAGTTGTCTTAGTTATTAGTGGTGTTTGTACAACCATACCTAGATACATCGATATCCATTCCGACTCGACAAGCCATTAAGCATTAAATTTAAATGCTGAAGAATTATGATTTATAAAATATTTTGAATTTATTTTTTATATTAGCTTCTTTGTTGAGGTTCTATTTTTTATAAGAAATGTCTATAATAACACAGGTTACTTAGAAGACGCTTTTTGACAAGTGGCCCCCAAAGAATCTCTGTAGGCTTTCACAAGACTCTCTGTAAGCCTAAAAAATACTTGAAGGGCTAATTTATAATAGCATTTTTTGTGTCCTCTTTGTGCTTTTTAAAGTGCCTTCTATGTGTATTTTTGTAGTAGTGTGGATTATTAATGGGTGTTCCCAAAATATAGTGTTATTTAAATAATCCTTACACTTTTATATGACATTCCTAAAAAAAAAAATGAGTATTTCAATATGTAGTAATTGCTTAAAAATAATGCAAAAATTACTTTTCCCAAAAATTAAACCTCGACAATTCTAATTAACACTCAAACCATCTTACGAGTTTCTCAATATGTGGTACCCTTAAATCCTCCCATAGTTACTTGGTACAGAAACACTATGCATGGTATACTCCATGGATAAAATTAAGGGATCGCTTGAATTACTTGGCAGTTTTTTAATTCTCTCTACTGATTTTCCTAATATTATCCCAATACTCTTAACACTATGAAATCTCTAGTTATGATTAAAGACGCATTTAGAAAATCCAAAGGTAATAGAAGTGCTCTAAGTACGATCGCATAACTTCATTTTCTACTTTCTTGAATCTTGAGTGTCCATGAATAAGATGACAAGTTGTAAAAAGTATAGACAAGATTTCAAAGTGGATTACTTACTTACAATAATAATTTATGAAATATATAGATTTTTATACATTGAATAGTATATATAAAAATCAGTAGAAAATGCTTTACAGAATCATAATCGGATTCCACGAATACATATGATTGTTCTCTCACAATTATGCTTAGCCTCACGTCAATAATAAATACACAAACTTTGTGAGAATTTGATCCAACTATATATTTTGCGACAATCATATTATTAATGAAGGCTGTCTCATACCGATCTCCTAATAGTAAAACATACGCCTGTATGAATTGATACAGGAAAAACAAAGGTTGTGACTAATTTTTCGAATCTGGACTATATAAAACGGAATATAATTAAAAACGGCCAATATATATGAAACTATTTTGGTTATTTGGTACAGATTGAAGCAACTACCATGCTAGCAACTCCTAACATGTAAACCCTTTATATTCTTCCTCTCAAATATAATAATAATGCTAATTATTCTTAGTATTTGTCCAAATTTGCAACATTAATTTAATTTGTCGTTGCTAAGAAAGAAAAAGAAGAAGGGTAAATTCTAGTATTCTAGGAGCCATTCTAATGTCTCCCTTTGAGCCAATACTTTTATTCTCAATCAATCCCCTGCTTGATCTAAAAAAATAGTAGCCATGTGATCTCCCTGAAATTAATTTGGCCTAGGAGTATGCCGATTATTGGCCCCTGATCCAGGATAGTCATTGAGCTCCACTACCATCCTTTTCTCCATTTTTGCCTTTGGCATATCCAAGTTTTTCTTCATATTTACCTACTCATTAGAAAATGAACAAGATTTCAGTAACCTTTTATACATCCTGCCATACATATATACATTATCCTATACTCTTTCCAAGTGAAGTTGCATTGAGACTTTTCAACTCTACTATATGAGAAAATCTTCCGATACTTGTAAATTTTCGTGGATTTGTTAACGACTTCTTGTTCCTGAAATTATAAAAAGAAAACGATTAAATAATTGTGTATCAAGAAGTTAATATGAACTTCGATTCTTTTTCTGAATTTGAATTGCTAAGAATGACTTCACAATAAGGAATGAGTAGTTTTACTTGTGAATGTATAGCATTGAGGCAGATGAGTTGAGAAAGGCAAAGAAAAACTAGTAGAGAACGAAGGAAAGTGCTCATTGCCATTACAATCTTTAAGCAGCCAAATTGGAAAGTGCAACTTTTTACTTGACTACTAGTGTACTAATGCTTTGGGATTTATATACAAATGTTGTTAAAGAATTTGATATATGAAAGTTCATGGTGCTTTTAAATCAGATCAATTTTAAGTCAAAAAGTTGGCACTAAAAAATCATTCATGCATCACCATACGCGGTTTCATTATATAGTCTCATATCCTCATCATTCACTTGTGTGATTTTCAATATTTTCTCTCTCACAAATATTTTTTTGTCGAAGGTCACCTTGCTTTCATTTGGGTGCATTCATCTTGAAAAACTCAACTTGATAGATGTTTCAATTTAAAATATTTCTGGTATGTTCCACCACTCATTATAGAGTGCATCAATATTAAATACTCTAGTTCAATTTGCATGTTGGTACATTCAAATTCTTTGATTTGATTAGTTGGTTTGGGTACTTTTTTGATAATTTAATTTTTTACTTAGTCACTTGTGGTGTTTTATAACATCAGAAAACTTTTGATTTTCACAATAATAGTTATCTGTATAATTAGATTATTTAAATATGAACATACATAACTACATAAGAATGATTTATATGAATAGGTAACTCAAATAAGGATAGAGGAACACTATATAGTGTAATTTGTTTTGAAAATCAAACATATATATTCACTATACATTCCTCCTCTCCAATTTCTTAAATTTCCTCAACCCAAACCAGGATCAATACCTGATTTCTTTATTCTGTTTTATGTGTGGAACGTTGACTCTAATTTACTTCATCGTGCTCATACTATTTTATGAGGTGGAAAGATAAACCAAGTGAAATGGGAACATGCAAAAGACTAACACGGGGATGAAGTGGAAGGTGACACGAGAATGATGTGTATCCTCAAAGGTGAATTAATTTAGCAGAAATTTCATCCGTATTCAATTACTTTAAAATATTTTAAATAAATATCAAAATATTTCAACATTTTAACAGACCAAACGATTTCGACACCTAAATTTTTCAAAAAATATATTAATCATTGATTTCCATTCGACTTAAACGATCTAATTCCAAGGAGATAAAATTACCATATTAAAATATTAACTTTTTAAAAAATACTCAAAAGTTCAGGTACCATTATAATAAAAATTGATTTTTATAGATGATATTGCAAAGTTCAAGTCTCACTACAAAAATATTTATTATTCTTTTACTAATTATATCATTAATTAAAATAAAATAAAAAACAAATAAACACTCCCTCCACTACTTTCATCATCATCACCACCTTTCATAGCCATCCCCCACCTAAACCCACAACAGCCTACCACCAGTGCCAACCTAAACCCATTGCCTCAAATTACTCATAACTTAAATGAAATTGATGTATTAATTTCTAATTCAATGGTGCTTGTTACGACAATTGGTTTAACCTTTCAACATACACCATTGGATCTGTGTCTGCATCAGTACTAAACTACTAAATTACATTTCTATTTTCAATTACCAAGTAATAATCAAACAAAAAATCTTCTTGAAATAAAATTGAGCCCAAAAAGTCCACCTATGCATCAACTGTTTCAAATGCCCAATCCTCTACTTCTACCAAATCTTCACAATATTGCTTTATTTACCTCACACAGGGAAGGATTGTTTTGAAATTGAATTTACTCTTAAAATTAAAACATATTTAATAGGGGCGGGTGAGTTAAAAATGATGTATGGTTAAGTTAATTATAATAAATGAGTCATTGAAGTTTGCTCGACAAAATTACTTCACAAATTCCGATTTCATTCCTCGAAAACTTCAGGTGATACGATTAAAGTCAAAGGCTGCAAAATACACTTTGGGATATCTATTTAAAAAGAAAATATTTGTGATCTATTTAAATGATTTAATAATTCAAATCGTTTAAAATGAAATTTAGCCATTAATTTATAATAAGCGTAAAAGAAAAAATTAAAGAAAGGGGCAAAGTATAGTGGAACATATAATGAGGTCTCATTTATATGCAACAAGAGAATTTGATGCTCCCTTTGACCATTTGCACTGATAAGTCCACCCAACATCATAATTTAAGGCAACCCACTTTAGTGCTAGTTTCTTATTTTTAAGATAAAGATGTACAAGATATTCCTATATATTTTTTTGTTCATATATTTTTTATTCATCTATATATATATGTATTTTATATCGTACATTTTTATCTCATCCATGCCTTAAAATATTCTAACGCTCTCTTTGAGTTCCACAACATATATCGAGAATTTTCAAGCATCACCACAGCCAACCCTATTATTCGCCTACACACAAAAAAATCTTTTTATTAACAAAATACCACAAATCATTTGGGCTTTAAACGATTAATTTTACCCCTAAACAACTTTCCATTTCACATTTCATTAAAAAACTAAGCTATCTCGCCTATTTCACATTTCCTACGCATGTAGCCTAATCTCCCCACTCCCTCCCACCTAACCTTTATCTCTAAAATTTTTCATATTAACTCCAAAAAAGTTCCCGTAGTAGATTTCAAATAACGAAGCTTATTCCTAAAATCTCTACCAATTTCCGAATTATTTTGTTATCATGATTATTTCAAGTAATTACTTCAAATAATTTTGGTGGGTTGTTGCCGTGCGTTATATTTCTAAGCCACGTTGTTATGTGTGTTTTATTTCACAAGTTTTGAATCTTTATGTTTTTCATGCTTACTGCTGTTATTTGTGATATTTGTGTTTTATTTGACAAAAATTTGAATCTTTTTGGCCATGTTTGATGACGTATAATATGTTGTAACTTAGTATAAGGATATTATATTTATGTTATAACTCAAGATAACACATTATAATATGTTATAACTCAATATAACACATTATTATAATATGTTATAACCTCGGTATAATAACACAATATAACTTAATATAATTAGTATAACTAATTTCATAATGTCGGGCTTTATCATTTTAAAAAATATTATTTTAAGAATAGTTGATAAATCTGTAGTTCCACTCCGATTTCGCGATCCGTGACGCCCCTTCAAGTTAAGATGATTACGTGTCCCACAACAAACCAATGGATTCGACATGCAAGCGTGATTGCAAGCTCATTCAATTGACAACGCAAAGAGGACGCGCACAAGCTTCATGGGACGAGGTTCGAGGATTATGTAAGCGAAGCTTGGCCGCGACCTCATCGTCGTACAGTAACTCCTACCGACACCATGCCATGAGGCTGCCTGGGTAACTGGCTGAAGACTGCCTCCGCTTTTATGCTTTTGATTTTTATAAAATGAACGATGTAACATTCTCAAGCTGCGGTTTTTCAACTATATTGCTATAACTCAAGAAAGCGCGACGCTGATGCATTTTGTCTTTAACGCTTCATATCTCCGTATATTTTCCTCATTCTTCTTCTATCTAGCCATTAAAATCGACGAGACAAGATAATCAAAGCATTCGACATACCATGATTATAACGTATTATAACGTATTATAACATATTATAACGTATTATAACGCATTATGTTAGTTACTGAAAATCTAATCCTAAGAATGGAAATTGGGAGTGGCAGTTATAAAAGCAGAAAGTTTATGTTAATAAATTTAAATCAAGAGTAGTTTTAAGTCGAAACAGATTGATCGATTTTAATAAGTGGGGGTAAATTAGCTTCATTTACATGAAAAGTACGATATTTTGCTAATAAAAAAGATTTTCATACAGAAAAAGAAATAAGAATGCCGACTTCGCTGTATTTTGCAAAAATTTCCCACATATATCAGACGCCCCAGATTCTCTTATTTGAATTTAATTGTGATGTTGTATTCAGTAAAAAGATAACGTGTCTTTTTTTTTTAATTAAATCGATTGATATTCATTCCTAAAATTAAAAAGTTATCCCAGAAATTTAATATGTGTAATACCGAATTATTTTTTGTGTTAAATAGTTCTTGTGCTCCGCTTCGGGGATTTCAAACTTAAATGCTCGGCTCGAGTTCGAAGTTCTCGCTCTGGGATTTCAAACTTAAATGCTCGGCCCGAGCCGAAAGTTAATATTTCAGGTCAACGCAGGCTCGACGTTCGAAAAGCCGACTGCATCCATGAAAAGTCCAATACGCCATGGCTACAAAGACCCATAGTGTTATTAAGTCAAGTTACATATCAGATCAATTTATCTGTTTTATAAGCTAACAAAAAGTCTCATCATCGCCTTAAAAAACAGTAGAAATAAAGTCTAAAGAGTAGAGATAACTCAAACAATCGAATCCTTAATTTAATTCAAAGCCTAATTAAAACTCTAATGCAAATCACAAGTCAAAATCAAAATTTAAATCGAAAATCAAAGCATTAATTTAAACCGAAATGAAAATTAAACCTCAAACTACTAACATGCAATTTGAAAAAATGAGACAAATTATCAGATTACTCACATGCAAAACTGAATTTAAACAAAAATGGAGAATCAAATTGATTACCGAGAAGACTTAGAGACTTCAGAGAGAAAAAGTGTGGGGGGTAGGTGGGGCAAATGGGTTGGGCTTATTTACTTAAAGGGGTAAAAGACTAAAAGAGCTTTAATGGGTAATGGACCGAGCCGAACATGTTCGAGCTTATTCGCCCGGTTCGTCGAATAGTGAATTGAACGCTCTGCCTCGACTCTGCAGCCACCCATCGTGTTCTCGAACCAAACTATTATTGAACTTAACTAACCTTTACGCTCACTTACTTATCCTACCTTAAACACCTATTTTCTAGTGTCTCTTCATGAATGCAGGACCACAAGAAGAACACATGCAAATAATTCAGTTGACCCCACAATAAATGTCCATTGAACTACTAACCATTAATGTGATAACTCATGATTTAGAAATGGACCTTAAATGAATCTCAATTGCTTTCAAATGTTTCAACAAAGATTTACAAATCGCATTCACGCATAACCTAAACAAGTTATCATAAGAAGAGTAAAGACAAGAGTTACTTGGTTAGATTTTTATACGTACTTCCTCAATTGATAATCATATTCCCTTTTTTATCGGTACTAGAATCTATTGGTTGAAATTTAAAACATTTCATAGTTAATTCATTATGGAACAAGTTTGTTTGAAGTCATTGGAACATATTATTTGTTATATATATATATGAAATGTTTCGGTATATAAAAGAGCCGAACCTGGATATGTTCGAGTTTGGCTCGAAGAGCACGATTCGAGGTTCTACTGGCGTCCGAACATCTAAAATCGGCGCTCATTGCGCTCGAAAAAATTTGAAGATTCGAGGTTTGATGCGAAGTTCGACCGAACAACGAATTCTTATGAGAGTATCACGGGCACTGTTTTTTATAAATTTATGCGTCGAAATTTAATCGAGCCTTTCAGCTTATTTTACTAGTTATGTGGGATGTATAGGGGGTGATGTGGACCAATGAAAACAGGTCAATATTGGATACATAATAAGGAACTTTTTCAATGAAAACAGGTGAGAGGCCATTTCCAATCCCAGGAACTTTTTCAATTTCTTCCCACATAAAAGGAGAAAATGTTGAATATAAAGTCTTGGAACAACTGGGAAAATTTGTGCCGTTGGTTCTGTTAGCCCTCTTCCTTCAAACGGTTCTCATCGTCACTGGAAAATTCCGGAAAACAGGCGACGAATAGCTATATCAGTGCCATAGTTTGGGTTGTGTTACTTATCAGCTGATGCAGTAGCCACTGTTGCACTTGGTGTTCTTTCCAGGACTCGAGAAGATGATCGTGAAAACCATTCGTCGGGATCAAATTACATCTTAATGGCGTTTTGGGCACCCATACTCCTCCTCCATCTAGGTGGTCCTGATACAATTACAGCATACGCCTTGGCGGATAATGAGCTTTGGTTAAGGCACTTTCTTGGTCTGCTTGTCCAATTTGGAGTGGCATTATATGTTTTCTTG
This sequence comes from Lithospermum erythrorhizon, assembly GCA_019722365.1. Classification (NCBI taxonomy): domain Eukaryota; kingdom Viridiplantae; phylum Streptophyta; class Magnoliopsida; order Boraginales; family Boraginaceae; genus Lithospermum; species Lithospermum erythrorhizon. The sequence continues at coordinate 168,030 of JADFUC010002180.1, forward strand.
ATTTCCTGGAATGGTAGTTTTGTTAATTACCTCTCCATTGCCATGTTTGTTCCTGGATTGATCAAATATGGCGAGAGGACTGTGGCGTTGTGGTCAGCAAGCAGAGATCGTTTCAGAAATTCGATGATTTCTCGTCCTGATCCTGGACCTAATTATGCCAAGTTTATGGATGAATACCAATCAAGAAAAACAAGAAGGATACAAAGTTACACTTGGAAACTGATGGATACTTGCAAGTGGTGGACGAGGCTCCAAAAAAGGGTTCAAACAGCAAAATCCCAAGGGCAACAGAAATGCATTATGCTAATTACTACTTCAATACATTCAAGAAACTCTTTGCGGATCTAATTCTCAGTTTTTATGACAAAAGAAATAGTCAATCCTTCTTCAAGAGTAAGTCTTGGGACAAAGTTTTCTTCATGGTTGAGGTGGAACTTGGACTAATCTATGACCTCTTATATACCAAGGCCTCCCTAATCCATTCTCCCGTGGGGGGATTCCTCCGGTGTTTCACTCTGGCTTCCACCATCATTGTTTTTGTGTCTTTTTTGATCTGTGATAGAAGCTCGCTCCACGGTATCGAGGTTGGTATCACTTACACATTACTAATAGGTGCAATCATTTTAGAAATATATGCAGTCATACTCATGGTTTCATCAGATTGGACAATGATTTGGTTAACTGATTCAAGTAATATGAGCTCTTTCAGATTCAGGGCCAAGGTATCTTACCCAATATATAAGGCTGTATCTTTCCTCCGACGACATTTGCATCTAGTCCCTTCAGAAAGGAGATGGTCCGGCAAGATAAAACAATACAATTTCTTTATGTTATGCATCACTCGTGATGAGCAGTCCAAGTGGAGTAAATTTCTGAGGGTGTTTGGCTTTTATCGATTCCCCGAGAAGAACCTTGTTCCAAATGGCTTAAAAGCTCTTATATTTGAGAAGCTAAAAGAAGTAATTGAAGTCCAGGATAACAACAAGAAAGTTTGATCAGGAGTTGTTAAAGAAAGATGAATGTTTGGAGAGAATAATGGGATTTCAACTTTGGATCAAACTGTACTGCTTCTGCGCTATTGCTACTGATCTCGCTACTTTACACTGATGATGATCCTGACATTACAATATCAGAAGCTGATAAGAAATCTTGGTTGTATGACTTTGATATTTTTAAGGAAAGGCCTCTCTCTCGAAATGATGATGAAAATTATTATAAATTTATCCGCAAAATGAGCAAATGGTTATCTGATTATATGTTCTATCTTTTGATTGTTTGCCCTTTCATGCTTCCTAGTGGAATAGGCCAGATTCGGTTCGAAGACACTCGTGCTGAGGCCATGGAGTTCTTGGAAGAAGGAAAACGTGCACGCTCAACGGACATAAAAGATTCTTGCTGTAAATTACTTGATGTGAACACTGATCACAAACCATCTGAAGTAAAGGGAGACAGAAGTAAGTCTGTGTTGTTTGATGCTTGTAGACTTGTTCATTCCTTGAATAACTCCAACCAACATGATAAAAGAAAACAATGGGAGACAATCTTCAATGCATGGGTGGATATATTGTGTTATGCTGCAGCAGAGTGCAATTGGAGTGATCATGCTGATCAACTCAGGAGAGGTGGGGAATTGCTTACTCATGTGTGGCTCCTTATGGCACATTTTGGTATGACTGCTCAATTTCAGATTTCCAGGGGGTATGTGAGAGCAAAATGGCAATTAGATTGATTAATCTTAGCTGCTTTATTGGTGGATCAAATGGTTAAAACATTTCAGAATAAATTTTGTTTTTTGCTTTTACTTTATGTAATTCATATTCTGTCTCTTATTAATATTATTAAAATTTTTGTTTGATAAAAGTTGTAGCTCACCTAAAACTAATTAATAATAGGAAAATAGTATAAATACCTTTTATATATATCCCAGCATCGCATAATTATATGGTAATCGTGATATCAACACTCTGCCGCATTTCAGAATCCGGTATAACACGTACCACATATATAGAATTCACATGTATCATTATAACAGTAGTCCAAAACCTTGTATACACACCTGAAAGGACATCGATCACTAATGTGGAATTTGGGAACATTGTTATTTATACTTTTGTCTTTGTTCTTTAACACATCTACTTATATGGACAGTATATAATGTTGGATATGTGAAGAATAATCAAATAAAGATGAAACTGAAGAAAGGTAATCACTACTTGAACCAACGACAAAAGTTCTATCTAGGGGTAGGCTACTAATGTAAAAGTTCTTGTATTCTCTAGGGACCATGATTATTTAGTCGTTACTGGTTAGAGGGATTCCGTTTTGCTACTTCAGCTTATATTGAGAGTTTTAAGGGATGGCAATCAATTAATCATTAACAATACTCATCAATTGCTTCTTAACTTCTCTAGTTAAAAGCATGAAACAACTACATGAATGCAGACTCTTCATCTGAAATAAAATAGTCCAAAAGACTTCATATTTTTTAGGTGCAAAACATAATTTCCTGAAAAAGTAAAATTAGGCTGCGGGTGGTGTCGGAGGTTGGAGTTTGACGAGCATAGAAAACTCGAATAATTCGATAGAGTTCGATTCGAAAAATACGACTCACACAAGCTTCAAATCGGGAGATATAAACATTAATTTTATACTGATTTAATCTCGAAACACATAAACTCAATCCTCGCTTTGAAAATATTATACATAATTATTAAATTATAAATGGAGAAATAATCCTCAACTATTAATATTTATGAGTAAGTATACATTAAGTTACTATATGAGGTTTAGCTTGACTAGGTGAATGTAATATGATTATGAACATTTATGAAAATATTTCGAGCTCTATCTCGTAGGGGGCGTAGTATCCGAATTTTTTGACTAATTCGACGAATTTTTCTTTCAAACAAAATTTGGAATGAGTTTTTCGGGCCAAGTCGCGTACGGTGGGTTCGTCTCGTTCAAATGACTTTGAGATATTCTTATGTAACACATGATTTGTCATGAAGAATATGTCCTAGTTTATATAGTGAATAAAAAAATAAAGTTGACTTCCTATGTGTTATTATTATTACTATTCAGATGGAAGCTTTCTTATGACACCATTCAACCCATCAATTTTGCATTCAAATCAAGTGATGTCAACATCATTTTTTCAACAATTTCGTCGATCCAAATTTATTTTTGGAGATAACTCAAATTAAATCAAGTCTTATCCCAGTAAATAGTATTAATTATATAAATACAATATTTTCAAATCTTTTAACATGTTATGAAACACATAAAAAGTATTTCATGAATTGAAATTTCAATACCATCAAACAATATCATCAAACTATAAATTATTCTTAACTAGGCACTTGGTTTATTCTAGAAGTGACACTTAATTACTATACACGGTAAATACTATATATACGCGAGTTTCCTCTTATATCATTCTAATCATCTAACAATTAAAAAGCATTTCAAGTATTAAAGCAATACAATATATTTTCTAGTCTATTTTAAATTATTCAAAGCAGTAATAGTAGTTTTAATAGTTCTTGAAATTCTATTCTTACAAGTTCATCATAATAATTCTCTAATTACATAAAATCTGAGCTTTTACAACATAACATAGTGTTTGTCCAACTCATTTTTTTGTATACCTTTGCATCCACATTTATTTGTGACCATCATGATTTCACATTTTATTTTAATGGAAAGTAATTAACCATAGCCAATCGTGTATTCAAGTACAAAATTTGCCATGAATGGAAAAAAAGCAAGTACAAAATGTTACTCCTCTCTGGTATACGCGGCAGTATCCTGAACCAATCATTTATCATTCACATATTTTTTTAATTTCTATACTTCATTATCATTTCCTTCTGCCTTTAGAACCGGTCCCAACAATTAGGGACTTGACAAAGCCTTGAGCCTTTCTTCCACAAGTAGTGATTCAACATGCATTTAGGATATTGTTACATAGTTAATATATTAGTCTTAATAGTGTAGTTATCCAGTGTACAATTATACTTTTAACGATAATTGTGTTCCGTTTATGGTATCAGAGGCTTAGGTTCATTATTTCATGAATGTTTTCATCACCCATTACTTGAATTTGAGCTTATTTCCTGTCTACGAAGAAGCATGGCAGGACCTATTGTAAATTTGGCTATAGGGGAAAGAGTCGTGTTCCGAGTCGTGTCCCTATTAGACGTGCAGGTACAGTCGGCAAGAGTGGAGGTAGGGGAGCTGAGAGATGTTTGAATTTCTTGAACACCATCAGTTGTTCCCTAATGATGAACGTTGGTTGAAAGCAAAAAATTTAGCTGATGAAGCCGAAAATCTCTCTGAGACAATCAAGAAAAAACTGGATCAGGTTTCAAGATATCCCTGGAAGAGGGAAATGACTCTAATCAAATATGGAAGGATGGGCAAGGAGCTTGGCCGAGTAATGCGTGAAATTCAACTTATTTTGACAGTAGGAAGGCTTTATTTTTGATGTGTTCTCGACTAGTAAAGCCATTGAAGGTGGCGAGTGCCAAACCTTGCCGTCTGTGAGGAATGGCACACAGAAATGCGGGTATTTAATATTATGCTTTAGAACAGTTGAGTTTGTTCTACAGAAAGCTGAGATTTCCTGTTCATCATGAAGTCTACAAAGAAATCACTAGCCTCAAAGCTCAACTGCTGCCTATGTTAGACCTTCTGAATGATATCAAATCAACCTCAAGAGATTGATATTAGGCAAAGGGTTTGGATGCAGATACTGAAACCAGTTTGAGTCAATCGAACACGTTCAATGTTTTCTGCAAAGAGTTGGTTGATTTTACAGAGGATGCATTCTTTCTAAATTTAAGCTTATGTAGATTTATGCATTATTTTGCAGGTAGCAAGAAGAAAGTTCCCTGTAACTTCATTCTGCAGAAGAGAAACGAGATTCGTAAAATCTGGAACAGATACCATACACAAGGGTAAATTGGAGCGTTTGAGGGACTGATGAAAGTCAGGTTTGTTGTTGATCACACAAATCTTAAGCCCCAGCTGTTGGGGATATTGTTAATGAAGGCACTAATGCAAGACTCAAATAGAATGGAAGGTCCACATGAGAGGGAGAATATTTAAGTTAAGCAGATGAAAGATATTCAGCTAGAGATGAAACGGTCAATGGACGATTTCTAATAGCAAAGTATAGAACTCTAGCAAGCAATACATGAATTCTGCCATCAGTAAACGAGTACAACGGTTAGAGGGAAACGCTTTATCATGTATCAATGAGTGCCAAGGTTCTACAGCATGGGTTCTCCTGAACTAAGACATGGGATCAAGTAATGAATGTAGAGATTATTCTTAAGAAGTTAAAAATGAAGGAGACAAAATTCAATCAGTGAAAAGAGAGCTCCAATTAATGAAGGAATGTTCAAGGATGTCGCAAACTATAGGCCAACTAGATGTCAGGCTGAAAGCTTGATTGAAGAGAGATGCATTGCGTTGCTCGAGAGGCCAAAGAGATCATTCAAAAAATATCCAATGGCACCTTCACAAGGTAATACTCTCCACTACTTGCTCTCTAAGTTTATCTTATCTGTTCATGAGCCTATAAAATCTCTGGGTTTGGCTAGCTTAAGCTTGACATGCTCCAATTATTCTTAAACACCAATTTAACACTTTAAAATAATGGAAATGATTTGCAAGAACTCTGGATCATTCTCTTGAAACACACTTTTTTATCATAAATACATCACTTGCCTCGAAATGAAATGAACCGAAAGGGAAAGCCTAATTCATTCGACTTTTCTATAAAATCAAATAGAAAGGCCCCAATGGGGCATATTCTAAGAGCTCTCAAACTATGTGATTGAAACAACCTTCCTCCAAATGTTTGGGACTATAACCAAGGGATTCCTCAGTTCGGACATAAGAAAAAATGTCACTCAATCATTATCAAACTGACCACAATTTTTTTATGTCCATGAAGATCCCACAACCAGAGGGCTTCTACTTTTAATAGGTCATGAACTAGATCGGAAGTATTCTTAATAAGTTTATAAGAAGTGAATCCATTTTTTTTAGTGAACTTAGATATACCAAACCTTAAAAGGGTCAAATACTTTAGAGCACCTCCAAAGCAATAATATATTATATGATCATGATAAGAATTGTTTTGAGGCTAACCTTATAATCAATCGGAGGGTGAAGGCTTACGCGAGGAGTCTTTGTAAGTGAAACCCCTAAAATATTACCCGGGATCCCTAATCTTTTATAAAATATTTAAAATATAAATGAGACGTAATGATGAACGAAATGTATCAAAAGATGCAACTAAGGATAAGATATAATTGCCACATTGGTATATTAAATTTTTTCGGATGTATTAATATGGTCATGCATTTTTTCATCTATAATCCGTTGATTTAGTAAGCATTATGAACATCCATGATCAATGGCGGTTCTACACTATTGATAGTTTAGTTGGTATGTTAGTTTTAAACTAGCTAGTAAATAGGTGCAAGATTAGTTTTAAACTAGCTAGTAAATAGGTTCAAGATCAAATCTCATCAGGTCCATTTTTGTGTTCATTCATAAATGCTCATATAACATAAATAAGGTCATATTCGAGGAGTATTATATTTCCTTTATTAAAATAACACAAATAAGGCCTCTATATTCGAGGTAAGAACTATTCTTGCAGTACTGAGTCGGGTACGGGACAAGAAGTGAACTACTTCCAGGTAGCATCGAGTCGGGTAATCGCAAAAAGTGAGGACGGGAACGCTTAATTAAAAAATTTACGATACGGGTACTCGCATGGGTAGTCAATAAAGATATAATAAAAAATACTCATATATTAAAAATATAAAAAGTCACATGTTTCCCAACAAAAAACTCAAACACTTTAGTCTAAAATCTTAAAAAAGCAACAAAATAAACTACTCAATGAGTAACTCATTTTCAAAAAATATGACTATCCAAATGAGGTCAATATATTCTTTTTATTTTTAGAATAATTATATATTCTTCATTTTTATTCAATTTTGCTAAATCTATTTTGAAATATTTTATTGAACTAAAAATAATTAATTATATATTAAAAAAATGATTTTTATGACTCTATGAAAATCATAAAAGTAATCACAACGTAAAAAAATGAATGAATAATAAATTAATAAACATACCTTTCAGAGAATACAGAAAGATGAAAACTCTATATCGATATCGCGAGGAGGCGTAAGACGGTATGATTAATAATAAGTTGAATTCTAACCATGTTTTTTATATTTTATTTTTATTTTAGTTTCTTTTATACTTTTAACACTATATACACACAAATCGCTTTTGAACGGCCAATCACGGCTAAACGCCCCCATATTGCCGCCGTCGCCACCTTGCTTGAGACGGGCCGAGAACGCCTCCCCGCCTTGGCGCCATCCTCTTTCGCCCCCGGGATGGTCCGTAGCCACTCAAAGTCCCGCAGCCTTTAGGAACTACTACCTCCAATCCAAAATGATTGGCTGCTGAAAATCAAGTAACTTTGACCATCAATTACTATGTAAAATAATATTATGAAAAAATCCATATAAATTTATATTTATTAGAATAACGAATAATTATGAATCGACACAAAAGCTTCAGACTCTCGATTTCTAAAAACGCATAATCATTTCCTGACGATGTAAATACCAAATACCAACTTTTATCATGATATTATATTTATTTATATAAAAATTATCAACATTTGTCATTGTATTAGTACTATTTTTATATTAAAAAAATAGTGTACATATCAACCACAACTCATATTACACTCCATCACTGCTGTCCATAGTTTCTTAAATGATATCACGAGATCTAGGCCCCAGAAAAGAGTCCTAGTGCCTGGCCTGCCTCTGCAGTTTCTACCAAAAGCTCGGACCAAGATTTGCCGACTTAGTCTGCCCGAGCTCGAACCTCATTTTGTTGTTCTACTGCTCGTTCAAATTTTAACCACATAAATTCTATATATTTTAAAATTTTTTCTTCATATTTTATCATTAAAATTGAATTTTCCTAATCGAATCCTCGAACTGAATCCCTCGAACGTTCGAATCGAACCAATGAACTTTTCGAAACGAATCGAACCTCGATTTTTCCGATTCGCTCGAACTCCGAACCGAACCACAACTTTTCCGCTTGAGCTCTAAGCGTAACCTTATTCGTGTTCGGGTAATATCTCGCCTGCTGATGCGACCTACATGACCACATGTAAACCATTGATGGACCTCGGTTCGAAATCCTCGAACCTCAAAGTAAAAAGCCTCGCTGGTTTGATGGCTCGAAATAACAAGTTCGAATCGCTGCTCGCTCGATATATTTTAAAAAAAAATTGTTAAATTGAACTAAAAAAATTTAATTGGAATCCCAAAATCAAACCCTAATTGAAAATCTAACTCAAATTCCAAAACCAAAGCCTTATTAAACCATACAAACATCTAATTGAAATAATTGAACAAAAAAAAAATCAAATTGAAAGCCCAAAATAAAAAACATCAAATTGAATTGCATGCATCTTCGCTACCAATTGACTTTGAAACGTTTCACTCCTTCAATTTTCCAATTGATTGACGAAAGAGATTAAGAGGGAGACAAATTATCTTGCTACTAAGCTTTGATTTGGTGGGAGACCATGAGAGATTAAGATGGAGAGAAAGCATGGGAGATGGAGGAAACTGTGAATCACCAAATGAGTTGGGACTTGGGGATTATGTTATTAAATCAATTCAATTAAGTATGGTCTAGGCTAATAATACTAAAAAGTTTGGGCATGTAAAGTCATGAGCTGAATATATTCAAACTGTTCCGCTTTGACAAACCGGTGCTCTATCGCTCGATCCTCGAATTAAAACTATTTCGAAATAACTTTTTAAATCGAATCGAACATTCACGCTCATTACAACCTTGCACACTTACACTTCTGTGAAGATATTGATAACTCATTCCTATATATTAAGATCTTCGAATAGATTAATAAAGTGATAGAATTCATATCTAAAGATTATAATCAATTAATTTTAGTATGAGCTATAACAATCTATAACCATAGCTTCATTTCTGGGTTAGTTTTCATCAACAACTCAATTGGACCTGGTCGATTATATTTTTGACAACTATATTGGATGTTCAACTAAAATGCTGAATTTGGAACGTCCAGCATAATCGAAAATAAAATAAAAATGATAAAAGGTACCATTTTTGCAAATTACCTGGAGGTAGAGAGCTTCAAGGCCAATTTTGATGTAGTTTTCTTGGAATGAAGAATGGGACTAATGGAAGTTATGCTTAGACTGTTGTACCAAGCTGCTTAAATGCTTAATACTCCTATCATGGCTTGGTGTCTGAGGATTAACAAAGGTTGGTGTGACTGGTGCTAAATTCCTGGAAATATTTTCATTTTTAATCAAATCTTGAAAATTTGTGCTCTAAAACAAATACAATTGCTATACTGCAAGCAATCTAATTAGAGAGAGAATATTAACAAAAATTTAGGAGTTATTGACACGTTTGATATACGTCACATGTTTAAGTATTTGTTTCTCTCTCCCACTTCCTAACATGTAAAATATTGGGTACAAAAACAAGCAGCATCCAGGGATAGAGAATCTGGAGCCTAATTTGACCAGTTTCTCCTCTACAGCAAATGCCAATTAGCTTATATATGCTGCAATACTCAATTAGAGAGGATAGTTAATAAAAAATAGAAGATGCTGTATTCTTTTTTACTGGTTTCTTATCTTTAAATTCTTTTTTAATTCCTCAAATGGACAAAGCCATGGAGGAGTATTGACAAAGTAGGGGTTCGGTTGATTCGGATAAAAATTCAAGCCCATTCGATCCGCCGTTTTTCGATTAAAAACCGTTGATCGGACCGCTTTTTGAAGTATTTTTACCGCATCGACCGGTCCTCAAGTTATTATCCGTCGCACTCTGACATAGCAGGCCCTGGCCCTAAGCATTTATTTAATTTTTAAATAAAATAAAAATTAATACACAACTCTAGTTAATGAAAGTGAAGTAATAATCTAATTCCTAAACATTTCGATTTCTCAAAGGCGTCAAACACTAAATACCAACTAAAGCCAAGATTCAAGAACCCCCTCTATCATTCGATTCAAATCAAAGTAAATCTAATTTCATTTTGAACATTTTAAATGCTCATACTTTGATTATGTTTAATTTTAGTTTATTATCTCAATTTTTTTCTATTTCGAATTTGTTTAATATTTTAAGGCTCTAAATTTGTTTATTAATTTTAGTTATTTTTTCAATGTTATTATTTGTTTGGGCGATTGATTTGTTTAATTTCAAATGTTTAAGTTTATTGGCTTCGTAATTTCAATGTTTAATTTTCGATGAATGAAAGTTATACTTTTATATTGATTTGTTTAATTTTAGTATATATGAATGTTTATATTGATTCGAAACACTCATTTCGATCATTTTCTTATATTTTGGACATTTGAACTTTATTATTATTCTTGTTTTTGGACATTTGAACTTATTATTATTATTATTATTGTTTTTTGACATTTAGAGTTTTGAACTCTATTATTGTTATTATTTTGGATTTTGGTGATTTTTAGTTTTTTTTTTGGTTTTTCCTACTTGGGCCGCGGGCTTTTGTTCATTTGGTTGTGGTTTATGCTTGGGCTGACAGATTTCGATATTATTATCGGCTTCATACGATCTAGTAATTAGACGGGTAAACTTAACCGGCCCACTGGCACTCCGCGGCGTGGTCCGTAGCCCGTCCGGTCCGATCCAGCCCCTTAAGCCCACGAAGGCCCACCAAATTCGCTTATAAACGAAGTCGATAGGCCAAGGAGTCGAACCCCTGCACTGGCCCTGCCTCGAGCCTTAGGGCCTTCGCCCGCCTCTGGCTCGGCGCCTCAAGTCGCCAGAATAAACGCTACCACGCTTATATTAGACGGGTAACGCTAACCAGCAATACGGTCTAAATATACGAATTAACGCCAGAACGCCACCTGGTGAGCCTGTGAACGCTTAAAGCTACGGAATACATCTAGGAATTAACGTAATCAAGTAATATGTTCGCTACCACGCTAACGCATAATACGCCAGTAATGCGTAACGCAGATTTTAAACAACACAAACCGAAAGTCAACAATAGAAACAACACAAGATAAAATGTTCAACAACTACAACGTAATAATTGTTCAAATACTAAAATGCAAACCATAAATACTAAATTGTTCGAACACCGCATATTTACATAAAATAAAATAAACGTATAATTGTTTCAAAGTACATATTAACATAAAACCAAAACATTCTCTCAGTGCTTTCTTCGAGTCGCTAACCGGCCGGGCGGCGGTGGCGGTAGCCGATACCTCGCATCATCAACTCCTTATATCTCTTCTACTTCATGCCAGGCATTGACAATCCCCAAGACTGGCTTATCGAGACCGCTTATACCCACAATCTCGTAAATATTATTTACGCCGTGTTTAGCATCTCCAAATAAAGCTCGACCGGATGTTCCATAGAGGGCCCCGCTCGTCGATGCACGTAAATCGGCCGCGGGATAAGGTTAAATGCTCCCCATTACTCGGGTGTCCATCCTAATGAAGTGTGATCGAGGCGGACACTGCTAAACTTCCACACACATCATCCCTCACGAGCCCAAATTGCCGAAACTTCCCACTTAGAACACAACACACCCTCCCACATATACAAACCCCGGGCAAAGTTAACGACCGCTTTCTCCATCATACTTCCTTCATTATATTGTACCATTTGTTTAATCTTCCAAAACGGGAACATTTTGGACATTAACCAACAAACGTAATTTATCATATTTTGGAGCTTATTCTTTTGGTAAATTTCATACGCTCTATCATCATACGCAAAGAAATTAACCTAAACCCCACTCAACTTAATAAAAAGATGATAAAAGGTTCCACGCCTACCATTAGCGGGCAAAAGACCCCTCGAACGACCTTCCAAAACACCAAGGCCGCTCAAATTGTACTTTATACGCTATATGAGATTTCTTAGCCCTATTTACTCATTGTTAAGAATCGCCACAATCCTCCCTAGTCAACGGATACTTTTGCACCACCCTCTTTCTACATAATCATAGTATCCCGCCATACTCATACCAAATGCTCTAATACTAAATCTTTCTTCCATAAAACTACTAATGACACCATTAACATTATAATGTGCAACCATGCCCCCTATCTCGAATTAACAACCTTAAGCTAATTATGAAATTGATCGACTATGTCGGGGGTACCAATTACCAACAAAAAGCTGCAATTGCTTATCAAGTTTGGTATTTCGAGAATAAGTCAAACAAAATATTACCTGCTACTCTCCATAATTTCACATCGACGCATAACTCCGCCTCTCTCTTACATTTTTTGGTTTATAACATTATCGCCCCCTTCATTATTGCCTCGGACTCGACGGCGCGCGATGCGACGCGAGGTTGTTTCGTTTCTTCTCATTCCCCGAGTTGCAACCTCTTCGCCTTGAATCCTTTTTCTTTTCCTCTTTGAACTCTTCTTGGTCCCATTTTTAAAATTGAAGCACCGAGTAATAATTGAATATGTTTATCGATAATTAATTTGACAAATTATAAACAATGTTTAAATATAATTGCTGGAGGAGAAAGTTCGAATTATGAAATTGTAAGCATTGAACCCTATTAAATCGGTTTTACGATTAAACGCGTGCGACGCCAGAATTACACGGTACATTTATTACGTACATTATTTTGTGTTTTTAACGCCCCAACGCTTAAATCAGCGGTAACGCTAGTGAAAAAATTCGATCGTAATGCAACCTGCTGAGTGGCTCTTAAACGGTACACGCCAGAATTAAACGTGTACAATGCTTATTACGCACTTTATTTTTTCGCTTTTAACGCCCCACTGCTCCAAATAAGCGTGTACACATTTGTTACAAAATATTAAAGCTAAACAACTTTAACTTCATAGAATAAATAATAATTTTATTATTATTATTAAGCCGCATACGCTTTTAAAAGGGCTGTGAGTTTACATGGTCATTACAAATACGTCTAAATTACAACTCATCGAAGTCTAATTCATCACCCGAAGAAACATCTTGATCATCTTGATCGGCATCCTCACCGCCCTCTTCCGCTAGGATATCTTCTTCAACATCACTAAGGTCATCGAACATGTCTTCCTTATCATTTTTCTCATCATGTGGATCAACATCTTGCTTCCGTTGGTCGGCACATTCAACTTGATCGCTATACAAATCAATCGCTAAGCTTCATAGCTCGAACGCCTTTTGAGTATCAATCTTCGCACGCTAAAATGCCGATTCACTTGTTATTGCAGAGCCACGGGTATACTAATACCTCCCTTGCCATCTCGGATAAAATCGTAAATGTATTTGCCTTCATAGACCACCATTTTGTAAGATCGTAGCGGTTGTCTTTATCAGACGATTCGCAGGTCAAAAACCGCTTTCAAATATCGAAGTTAATTCATTAAATGATTCGATGATGGTGATGTAGTAGAACCTCATTGACTTAACACACATTCTTAAGGTGATCGTTGACTTCTAATTTTTACTTCCTTGGCGGAATCGACGGACGCACGTTGACGGTGTGTAGGCTCCACTAAGGAGACTAGATGATGTTTAACTTTAAACTTATTATAATTTGCTAAGGCAACAAGTTTCCAATTTCATCACACATTTGTTATGATCATAATTTTCAAGATTTCCATTATGTGGTCAGAAGCTTTATAAAACTCCCCCTAACAACGATCTTAAACTTACTGCTGAATATGAGGATCCAAAATGGCAACGTACCTAATCGCATAATGACGAGGTAAAAAGATGAAAATACTTTAAAAACTTGTCTTCCATATTCGGAACTATATCCTTAACAACATATTCACTTCTATGAGTATCCATGCATCGTAAGATTAATCATACATTCGGAGCTAAAATGAATATTAGTACTATAATACTCTTCAGAAAAAACTTTTGTATAATCTTTAAACGGGGCTAAAAATCTAAGCAATTCATAGTAATATTTCCAATTTTCATATTTCAACGGAGTATAATATGGATCGTTAGGAGCATACATGGAATAAAATTTAGAAACTTCTTCTTTATAAACATATGCACGCATTTCCAGAGATCATAAGTAGAATTTCTCATCTAGTATCAACATCCATGATTAATTTTTTAAACTTTTTCGACCCATCTTCAACTATTTTTTATATGCATGTTTTGTTACCGCCTCCCGATAATCAAATGAACAACCTTTCAATAGTTGGAATAAATTCATCATAAACAACCTTAATTTCATCATTAGCAACTAATTGAAGCATACGACATAAACATCTAACATGAAAGAGTTCATTATAACCGTTTATTCCATTTTAAGTGTGCCAATAGCTACATTGTTTGCCGATGCATTATCAAAGAAATAGAAGTAATTTTATTCAAACAATTATATTCCCAGAGCACATGTAACAATACCTTCGAAATTTGTACGTTGTTACGTTTAGCAATCGATCGAAAATATATAATTTTTCTTGTACAACCCAATCTATATCAATCCAATGATGACGTAATACATTATATCAAAATCATCGAACACACCGGAGACACTACAAATAAACTTTCCAAGGCAAAGTATTCATCATCTTACCTATAAGTTCTTTTGATCTTTAAAATATTCAAGGCAATACTACGCAGTAGAACGGGGATAATGTACGAGCCCGAGGGTTAATAGCCTTTTGAATCCAATTAATAAAACGTCATCCATCACAATAACTAAAAGACAAATTACTACCAATTACAAATTTATTGACTTCCATTTTATAAAAAACTCATTAAAACTAAAATTTCCAAAGGTTCGAGTATTAATCGCTGTTTCAGACACCCGCTCCCACCGTAACACTATCTCCATGATTGACAAGCTCATAGGGCTTAAGCTGTTTACCTAAATGACGGCCTCCTCGGCTTCCCTTCCCCTGCTTTCCATACTAATTCCATCTTACAATATAATAAATTTCCTTTGCTTCACACGATCGCCATCAAAGTGGTTTCAAACCTATGAACTTTTTTTTCTCTCATTATTACTCAGATTAATTGTATCGGTAATTAATTACGGTAGCTGATCTATAAGTACATCATCTTCTAAATTAGTCATGTTATTTGAATCAGAAGACTAATTGGTCGTTTGGCGGGCCATTATAAAATGTAAAACAACAAAACATAGCAAATAACAAGTTAAAGATGAGAATACCGAATCGGAGCAAGTAAGCCAAGATTGTTTTATTGCCGACGAATTGAAATATACCACAATTGCTTTTGACTATTTATCAAGAATACTTATGATTATAAAAGAAATTATTTAATTTCTATCAAGAATGCTTATGAATATAAAAAAGAACGGCTTTGTCAGGTTTAGACACAGATCATGGCAGAACAAGCCAGTTGGGCCCTCCCTATTTATGAAAGCCAATAACGGTGGAACGTCAAGATCCTCGCAGAATAAACGCTAACACGCCAAGATAAACGCCGTAACGCTAGCTAAGCAATCTGACATAAACTAGCCGCTTAAGAATAGACGTTACCACGCTTGATCGCATCGTATTTATCTGCTAATACTAAAATTTCTTATCTTCACCAACGCTCAAAATATAAATTATTAGATCAATCGCTACCACGCTTGGATCGTGACGGTAACGCTTATCCATAAAGAAGCCGTTGTAATAAAATGCCAAAGATGGCATTTAATGTAAAATGCGCCAGCGTATTATAAATGCTTGTTACTTTAACAATCGTAAACGCTATCTCTTTACGTTAAAACGCTACCACGCTTATTACACTATCTTAATTTCCTCAGAATCACAGTTAAACGCAGAACGCCTCTAAATTTGACGCTACCACGCTTGTGCCAGCCGGCACGGCTCTCGCCGGATACTGCCCAAGATAGTTTAGCGGGCAAAGTTCGCCCCGCCCCAGCCAACTGGCGTTTCGAACTCGGCCGGGGTCTGCCTGATTCACCATACCGAACTGGATGCCTGCCCGGGGCCCGCTCGATTCAACATACCAATCTGGCCTGCCCGCCCCTTTGACACGCCTACAAGTAATTTGCTAGTCCAAAAATTAAATAGAAGTTCTGAAAATATAAGTCTAAAATTTTACCCCAAAAACAAGTGTAAATCGTTAATGAGCGGTCTAACAAGAAGGCCCAAAAACCGAAACCGTTTTTCCCAACTAACGAAAAACCGAACTGCTTCCGGTTTTTCACCCCAAAAACTGCAAAACGGGTCCGATTTAACCCCTAGACAAAGCCACGGAGGAGTATTATTTTCTTTTGAATTGAGATTACGGACAGAAATGTATGATAATGACATTCAGGAAACATGAATATTCTGGTGAAATATTTTGACACATGAGTTATCATTAGTTATGTAGTGACGAATTTAGTCTAATAAATATGTATGTTCCAATCTTAATTTTACCTTAGTATAAATACTCCGTAGAACTTATATATACTCCGCAGTGGACATGGCATGCAAGTATGCAACTTAGAAATTATCTGCTGTATGAAGTCGCTCTTTATATGGTGAATAATCCATTCAACACCAACAATCTATTTAAGTAGTGAACAAACACCTCCATATCTGCTTCATTGTAGCACCAGTTATCATTTTGTGATTTCAAGGATCAATCTGCAACGTTTCATGGATAGTTGTGAATAGTGATAAATAGTGGCGCAACAGCATAGTGAAGTGTTGCCATAAATAGCAGTGAATAACGTGTACACAGCTTGAATGGAGATCTACCATTACTTTGACCTCTAAACACTATTCACATCTGTCATTTTCATGATTTGTATGGACCTGGAAAACTATTTGGGATTAAAGTGTAAATGGATCACAATTACCACCATTTTGACTATTGACTCGATGTTAAACTTAACCAATATTTTTTTGTGGTTAATAGTAAGGTGGCTTCCTTGAAGATCCGTTGGATTGGAACAAGGATATCTGATATCTCTGAATGGAGTCTCTATTATGGCATTGAAGAGGTCAGGGCCAGAAACTTGTCATCATCTCGCACCCAGGAATTGGAAGAAACTAGTCCATACCCAAAGGACGCCGTTGAGGAGCAAGTCGATCTTATCAGAAGAGAACTGAGGATGTTGCAGGCCTTGGACAGTGATATTACAATGATGGATAGATTCAATGGTGGGAGTCTTCAGGCTTGGGTTCAAGAGCTTCGGGAAGTCTCTTCCGAAGCTGGTACCTTGATTTCGACATACAACAAACCAGAGACCCTTAGAAACTTGAGTTTGTCCTACTTCAACAAGAAACTGCAGATGCTTAAAAACGTCTCACAAAAGGAGGAAATCCTTAAATCTGATCATTTTTGTACAAGAAGTCAAGTTGTCAGAAATGTAGCTCGAATGAAAGATAAAATACAGAAGCTTCACCAGAGAAGAAGAGAATATGGAATCCAGCATTTCGACAGAAAGTACTCAAATATTGCTGTTGATTTAAAAGCAAGATTGTTTTCAGATGACAATGATAATTTCACAGTCATTCCAATTTTAAGTGCATGGGACAAGGACAAGGTCTTTCTTGAGGAATTTATTAATGAGGATCATTCCATTGCATCTCGTTTCTCTCAGCGTGTTTGGTTAACAGTTGGCGAAGAAGAAACTGCAGTTGCATGCCTCGAATACTTATACAACAAAGTTATGGAGTCACAAAATAGCACGACATTTGTTTCAGAACAAATCATTCAGTCTGCTGGAGAAGAGCTGATAAATAATCGATATCTTGTAGTCGTTTATGAAGTTCAAAATTCTGTTGTCTGGAACTCATTGAGGAAACTTATCCAAATCACATCGAGTGGAAGCCGAATAATATTTACTACTTGTCATGTGGAGGCTCATTGTACTGGTTTCTTCACTTCTAATGTTGTCTTAGAATTAGACTCAGATGAATTGCCAGTGGGAATAGACTATCCGGTGTTTCACCCCATTCGCATGAGAGTGCTCCCCCAACAGAAAAATATACCACAGTTGGGGATGGTACTTAGAGAACATGATGAAGTGTCTCAGATGTCAAACCTTTCAGTAGAGAGCCTTCCCTCATACCTAAGAGAATGCCTTTATTATTTCCTTCTATTCCCCTCAAAGGATCCTAAGGGTAAAGATATTTACATTCCAATCAGAAGGTTGATTGGCATATGGGTTGCAGAAGGTATGGTCAGTCCAAAGAGAGATACAAAAGATGTTCCTATTGAACTCGTCGCAGAAGGATATCTGTCTGAACTGATAAAGCTGAGCATGATAGAAGTGAAAGTGAAAAATGGAAAGATTAGAAGATGTAGGTTAAAGGATGACCAGCAACTGCGAGAATCCTGCTTGATCAAAGCAAGGGAATATGATTTTTTTCAGAGTAAAAACGGGAATTCAGAAGAATATGAGTATTTTGGAGTTCCAATGGGCAATATATACCGGCTTACTGATATTCCAGTTAAGGATGACAGCAATGCTTGTTACAGCCATATTCACTATCCGATCAACCATCCTGTAATATTGTCATCTCACTACAAAAAAGTTCGTTCTTTCTTGTCATTTGACATTGAGGAAAGAATCAAACCTGGAGAGTACATTGGAAACTTTCTCGAAAAAGCAATTTCAAAAAGATGTTTTCTCAGCCTTCGGGTTCTTGATCTAGAACATATATTCCGACCAGTTCTGCCAGAGGAATTGTCAAAACTTATCCTGTTGAGATACCTTGGCTTGAGGTGGACTTACCTCGAAGCACTTCCACCATTTGTAAGCGACTTGCTAAATTTGCAAGTGCTTGATGTGAAGCATACATATATCACCAAACTCCCTAAATCTCTATGGAGGATGCAATATCTTCGACATCTATATCTGAGTGAGACTTATCGGAGTAGATTTGACGGTAAACCAAGCAGTTCCCGGTCTTTGAAGAACCTCCAGACGTTGTGGGGTGCATTTGTTGATGAGGATAGCCCTGTTGAAGGTGGACTGGACACTCTACAAAATGTTCGGAAGTTAGGACTCCTCTGCAGGTCAATGTACGACAAAAGGAAAATGGCGTCGCAGTTGGAAGCAGTGGCAAATTGGATTGTTGTTTTGAAAGATCTTGAATCTTTAAGGCTAAAATCTCAGGACGAGAAGGGAAAGCCATCTGATTTATACCTAAAACCATTGTCAGCCCATGTTAATCTCTCAATGCTACATCTTGTCGGAATATTAAAGTATCCATCTATCATCTCTGACTTGCCTCTAAACCTGACCGAGGTAACTTTATCAGGATGCGAGCTAGAGGATGATCCATTGCATTCAATGGAGTATCTTCCCAGACTCGTAAGCCTCATGTTGTTTTCCAATGCCTCTAAGTCTAAGCTGATGCAGTGTTCTTCAAGAGGATTCGCTAAACTTGAAATTCTAAAGATATGGAAGATGGAACATCTAGAAGAATTGATTGTGACTAAAGGGGGCATGCTGTTGATCAAAGACTTGGAATTTAGATCTTGTGCAAATTTGAAGAAGCAGCCTGAAGGACTTCAACATGTTTGTAAAATGACTTAGAGTCAAGGGAACTCTGGCTCCCAAAGGTACATCTTCTTGCTCAAGAGTGAAAGGTGCATCATGTAGAACCTATTCAGATCACTTTGTTTATCATTCGTGTTTGTTTTTTGTTGTTGTTGACTACGTTTAAGGGAAACGGTACAGTTTAGAACTCAGGGCACTTCATATATCAAACTTTTCTATGGTTTGACCTTCATAAAATGTGTGTATACTCTTCACCGTGTGTGGAATTAAATGTATAGTTAATGTTTTTCTTCCTGTAAGTACTTGGTGATTCAATAATTGTGGTATCCATTCTTTCTCTTTGTTTAAGAGATGAGACTTTGGCATAACTTTTGTGAGCAATCCTTTTAGTATGAGCTAGTAACTCGTTGTCTTAAATGCAATACTGGGAGCTTTCTAGCATGTGTATCGTTCGACATTTATGTTGCCATACCTATAGAATGTGCATTCTTTCTCTAAATCTCAAAGTTGAAAATTCAAGATCCTTCAGGAAGAGCAGGCTGCAACCTTCATCTGAGTCTCTGAAATACTTTTTCTTTTGAGTTTCCTGTGAAAGCAAATGGGCCATTGCACAGATCTGCTGTTGTGCTCTCCCCCTGCTTAACGATCTTTATCATACCATTGAAAGATGAGGTGGATCTAGAGTAATTGATTTTTTCTTAGTCTATTAGATTGCTAGAATAATGGTTTCCGTCTATGTTCAAGTTTCAAAATGTGAAGCAATTCATTTGATATAGTAATGTAGTCGATTGAAAATAACTTAAATGTGATGTTTAGAAATCCAAAGTAAAAGGAAAATCTCAGGCTTAAAGTATGATGGAGAATGATTATTTTATTCCATTTGTTTCAATAAATATAAGTCGTTGTTCTTTGTCGTACTTAAATTTGTTTGATATTAAATGTACGCTTTCTTTTCTGCTTGTTACTATCTGCTCTGCCATAATGCATGAATTTGTTCATAAAGGCAGTATAGCAAATACATGTGTTGCTTGATCACTTGTACCTATGTAGATTATTAAGTTTATTGTTCTTGAAGCTAAGTTCCGCTAGCCTAGTACGGGATCGTATTTGATCCGTTTTAAAATGTTAGTGATCAAGTAGTGTCTAAAATAAGCCCCAGGTTAATAGCATATGTGTTTAGTGTCATTAGGTAAGGAGACCCGCATACAAACTCTATTGTAGTAACCTGCAGAGCTAAATAATCTTTGTTCTTTAACAAAAGCACTGACCCAAGTCTGAGACAATTACATACAAAATCGAATCAGTAACCATAAAGAAATTTATTAATGAAGCCATGAGAAAACATTGGGAACAAAACAACCTACAAGTAGACAACAATAGGACAGTATGCAATCTGAAGAGGACCTTATCACTCTTTCCAAAGACCACCTTCTGATTTTGCAGTCAACAGTAAAAAGACTATTCCATATTTCCATAACGACTTCATCCAAGAACACCACTAATACACTCAAACATTCCTAAACATCTCCAAACATAAGAACAAACAAAAAAATTACTAAAGAAAAGTCCCAACAATAAAATGAAGCATAACTGGCTAGGATAGTTACCTATCACTGCCAACTACATCTGTCTACCTTAAAAAGACCTTAGACAGAGATCCACCCTTCATCTTTTGACCGACCCGACCGAACTAAATATGGATAGAGCCACTTAAAAATTGGCCCAACATTTTGACACAAAACAAAGTTACCCAAACAATTAAAAAACAGTAAATAGCCCCTCTTGTTCTCCTAGCATAACATTCATAATTTAGTTGAATTGAGTCCCAATGAAAGTCTGGCCAAATGACCATCCAGCTGGGAAAACATTGTTGCATAACACAGTTTTGCCATCACCTGTAGTGACCTTGAAAGAAAGACTTTGTCCATCTAGCAAAGAGTTGCTTTGCCAATTTTGCCCCCAGTTTCTTGACATTGGTTGCCAATTTGTCCCTGAACCTTTGACTAAAACTGCATGGACATCACCTGAAGCTCCTACGTTTGTGATTAGTACTAAGTTGAAGTAAGAGTGTCCGTTCAATGTGAACCTGATGCCTCCCCTTTTATGGCAAGGTACCCTACAATAATTAAGTTACAAGGTTATTCTTTTAATTCGTCACTTATCATTACAAAGGCTCGAAGCAATCTTCTCCCGAGTAATACGATATCCATTAATCCAAGTTCTTACAAAGTTATGAAGTAGAATCAATCAAAATACATAATCAATCTCATAGAGTAACCTTGAATTTATCGAAGATTTTATGTACATTTAGACCATTCAAACAAATGATTTAGATTGTAAGTTTAGCACATGCAGGGTGGATAGTAGCATGGACCAACTCTAAAATTAATTTTATAAGTATTTTATATGTTACTCCTCCTAAAATTTTCTTTTAGGTCGGTCCTTGTGCACACAACTAGTGGTAGAAGTAATGGGAGGCGTAGGGCAATCATCCTTTGATTTTTTGAAAAATAAATTTCTACTATATATTTTTTTCAAAAATTATTGGGTTCGCCCTCCTAAATCTGTTATATTCTCCTTCGTTTTTAACCATTCCTTCGTCCTCTCCACCTAAAATTCTTATTTCGTTAGTGCACATGACATCGTGTTGTTGGATAACAAAGATAATCTCAAACAAAAACAGAGCAAAATTGGATACCTTTTGTAAACTACAGGAACAATTCCAGCTTTGTTTTGAGCAATTTGCTGGAAAACAGGCTGAGAAAGATCAAAATGATGAAGGGGAGGATTACACCATCCTCCCTTATCGTTAGCAAGAGCAGGATTTGGTGGGCAAAAATTGGTTGCAGTCACAACAATGGGCGAGGAAGGCACAATTTGTCATTAACACATCTAATCAAGAAACAAGCTCCACAGCTCAACCCATTGTTGAACATAGCAGTACTTAGAGCTGCAGTGTTTGTTCCATACCCTGGTTGTATAAATTCCCATAACCACAAGCCCCACCTGCAATATTCAACAATTAATGGGACACTTATTTCACTTTGTATGACATTCTTTGTCACACTACATTAGTATTAACTGCTAAAATCTCTACGACACTTTCGCTTTTATTTTAAACTAATTTAAAACAAACTAGACTCATGTCATAATTTTAACGAAATATAACATAGACTATCATACAAATTAGAACACAGGATTTGAACTCAAATTTAACCAAACCATTTGGTAAATATGCATGCACTTGTAAAAGATTGAATATTTATATATTTTGGAAGAATTAAAGGCATACCCATTGTACCAGAAGCATCTCCACCTCCATAAAAAGTGGCATGTGCATTAATCCATCCAACTCCATTTCCCTGGACAACTGAGAAGTGATAAAGAAACCCAACAAGCAAGAGTCCAAGAATGGACATTTCCTGTATGAAAAACAGAAAATTTGTTAGACATGCATTGTTAGAAATTAGTCACTGGACTAGAAAACATATGTGAAACATTAAAAAACTTACCTTAACACTACTCAATGTGGTACTAAAAGTGAGATTGTTGTAGTGAATGGAACAGAGGCAATTTGTGAAATAAAACGGGCATGGAAGGGTGATGTTATTACTGTTATATATAGGTGAGGCAAGGGGGAAGGGCCAGTATTCTTTGCTAGAGTAACTGAGCAAGTGTGGACCAATTTTACCTCTAGCCTGAATGTTTTAAACTTTTTTTTTATATAATTTGTTTCGCCTCATCAATTTTATATACTCCCTCCGTTATTTCATTATTTAATGATGGGGACATATTGACTTTTTAGTCAAATAAGTCAACTTAATTATAATAATATTTTTCACAGATAATATTTTGATAAAAATTATATCAATAAAAAAAAATCGAAATTTATTTTTATTAATATAGTTTTTATAAATTATTATATAACACAAATAAAAAATATTTACCTACCAAAATTTAACTATAAAATCATCAATACGATAAAAATGTTAATAAGAATAGATTTATTCCCTTTTCACATTATTAATTATTAAATTACCTTCTATCTAAAAAATATAAAAGTTGTGAGTTCTAATGTAATTAACTACTACTCACTCAAGTTTTTATTAGACGCCAGATATCGCTTTAACTGACTTATCAATTATTATTAAACTATATGTTTAAAAATTATAAGAAAATAATATTATGAAACTATTTTCAAAGATCTAATCTAATGATATACTTTTATATTTATCAAAATAATTAAATTATATGTTTAAAAAATTATGTTAAAATAATATTACAAACTGTTTTCGTTAATTTAATCTAATGATATAACTTTTATATTTATTAAAATAATAAATAATTAATAATTAATCACAAAGTTTTACCTCGATATACAAAAGTTAAATAAAAAAAGGAGGTAAAGATTAAAAGATTCATCATATTTTTATACTTGCATATACATAAAGATTATCAATCGAAGTAATCATCAACACATACATACGGCTCAAGGTGATACATCATATACATTTGGCATATATATTTTATAATCAAGAAATAAGATTATCCCATTTTAATTAATCCTTTGCTTATTTATCCCACAGAGATGTTTAATTTATTCAAAAGCGTAATGATCAATAACACAATTATTTTGGCCAATTTCAGACAGATAAATTCTCTACGATTCAATCTACGCATTACGCTTCATATATTATATATTATTAATTTATTAGACCTTTCATTAATAATAATAAGGCTTTCATCATGTGCTCATTTTCAATCTTTTAATAATTTGTGTTAGTTAAATAATAATATATTTTATGTAGAACTATTGTTATTGTTATCATATTGTTATTATTATTATTATTATTATTATTATTATTATAATAGAAAATAGTTAAATAATAATGTATTTTATGTAGAACTATTGTTATTGCTATTATTATTATAATAGGTGTTACTTAAATAATTATATATTTTTTGTAAGAATTATTATTATAATTTATTATTATTATTACTTAGAACTATTACTATTATCGTTTATAATAGGTATCATTAAATAACTATATGATTTTGAGTAGACTATTATTATTATTATTATTATTAATAATATTGTTATTTAATTCCACGCAGATAAGAATTTTATATATCGTATCCATGTAAAATTTAAATTATTCTTTTAAATTATACTAATTTAACTTCATATAAAAGCACACTACGATAATAATATTGATGATCAATTCATTAATACATTTAGCCAAGACATCAAATTGTTAATTAGAAAAAATTCAAAAGAGTAAGTTTTTACAATAATTTTAGATCGATTTCGAATTAAACATAAAAAATATATAAAATATTTGATAAATCGACAGATACTGCATTTACACGCCTCCTTTACTTTCAAGAATATAAAAAGCCAAAATGCCTTATCATTTAAGCGACTTTGAGATAAGATATTTTATGAAATAGACCACTTTTAATTAATATTAAAATCTTCTGTCTTAATTTTTTTGAGAAGTCAAGATTAGACAGAGACGGATCCATCCAATTTTTTAAAAAATGATATAGGATCCACCTAATTTTTTTTTTAAAATGATATATTTATCTCTTGCTTTTTAAAAAATGATTTTTATTCAATTTGACCCACCTGGAGTTTAAAAAAATTACTTCTAAAATTAAAACTTTATTGTGTAAGTAAATATTTTACCTTTCAATTATTCTAAAATTTTATTTTTCTTCGTTTTTAAAATTAGACAATCTTTATAAAATTAAGTATTTTTTGAACCTATTCAATACTATAAATGTACAATCATCATACTTACAGTCCTTCAAAATAGTTATTTTAAAATAATAGGAAAGAATTAATTGCAAGATGTAATTTATACGATAACTTTACTTTTAACCATCAAACTTGCTCAATATTGTTGTGCCGTATGCGACACACGATGACGCGACTGTATAGTTGCTCTTTTTGGACAGTTTTTTGACTCTGTTTTTCCCAGGTGCAATAAATTCTGTTTCGTAAAATTCGGTTGCGAATTTTGGTTTCAAGCCACGTGGTTTCAACCTCTGCATGGCTTCATGTCTGTTTGTGTTGTTTAAGGTTGTACACTGGAGTACAAGCATTATTTTTCCCTTATTTCAGCGGTTTTTATGTGAATCAAGTAAATGCCGATCTTAAAATTACTAAACGCCGATCTTAAAAAAATTGACAGACGACATGCCTTTATTATTTGAATACGATCAATCACATATAATTTTTTAATTCTATTTTTTTTTATATTCACAATCCAATATATACTTTTATTTCTAATTATAACACTTTCATGTATTTATTTAAACATAACATAATCCCAAAATCTTCACTATACGATTATCACATATACGTAATTTTAATACATAATTGATTGATGACATACCTCCGGCCATTGTGAGCGTGAATACGATATTACCTATAGATTGCTTCAAACGCAAGTTAATTACTTCAATCGGTAAGAAAGATTTCTCCTTTCGCCTATGTAATTTTTGTGATATGCTATTTGATAATATATATATATTTTTTTCGCAGCATACATTGTAATTTTAATAGATGCATATATATAGGCAGGAGGATCTTTGAACTTTCATCATCATTCTCAATTAACCATCCATCGCCGCCAAGATTCAGAATTCGCCGTGAACGGGTTGTAACAACGGCTTTGCAATATTATGATAATAAAACATCCTACTAACGAATTCATACTAAATTTATGTTAATATTCTTACACACTTATCATCACACATCTCAAATCTCGATTATAACATAACCTTACACAAAATAAATTTAATTTTACATTCATTTTTTCTATTAGACGATCGTTAGATAAGTCTTATTTTAATTATATAAAATTGTTTAAACTCAAAGTAATGTAAATGAAATAGAATTTTTATTTTGGCATATGGAATCTTTTACGTGTTCGCCATCGAATGTTTTTCAAGCAAAGGTATGCTTATTTTTAAAGAATTATTTTACCATAAATTAAACTATTATATGTAATGTTATGTAATAATGCAAGATTTTTATCTTTTAATTGTTATAATTAGAAATATAATAGATATTAATTGTAAAAAATAAAAATGTAAATTTAAAGAATTAAATATTGTTGATTCATATTAAAAATAATAAGAATATAATAGTTTGATTAATTTTTTGAGATCGGCATTTAATAACTACGTTTTCTATTTAAGGACAATATAATTTCTCTGCTTCTGGAAATGCAATAAATTAAGTTGGAGTTATTAGCCACGATCAAATGATAGAAGTTCATAGTTTCTTTATATATAAAAAAATGTGTCCTAACATTTCTTAGAATATCAAAGTTACCCTAAAAGTTAAAAAAAATCGCCTCATAAGTGGGTTCCAACTGTTCGAGTACAACAAATTCGTCATATTGTGGGTAAAAAAATGCAACAAAATAGGACAATGAGCTTCCGAGTACTTTATTACAAAATGCAAATAAATTCATTATGTAAGACAACATATATGGGTGTGAAATGGTGTACATAAAAATTACTTTATTAAGGATTTGATTAATATTATTTATATACCTTAAAAAGATATTTTATTAAAAAATATTTTAATTGATCATAAAACAAAAAAGATTTCTATTAATTCGAGCAAGTCGAAAATATTAAAATAAAATTGTATTGAATTTTATATAATCAAATTCAAAAAGAAATTTAATTTTATTATACGACAAGAAGCTGTGACGATAAAGTTTCAGAAAGAATCTCTCCACTTGTTTTAGAAACTAAGCAAATATGGGTGTGAAATGGCTACAGGTGCATAATTCATTATGTAGCCAGATTGCATATCAATATATCAATAAAGCAATAGATTTAAAAATCTGCTTTTGAATCATATACTCAAGTAATAGTAATAAAGTCACAAACCTGCCACACTAACGCCATTTTCGGCGCTTATTTTCGCGATTTTACGAAAAGTTATGCTGAATTATGCGGATGCTGGGCTCCCCAACCGACGTGACGGCGGTTTCTTTTTAACCATTTCAATACGAATTATTATTACGCGACTCGAACCCACACTGCATTTAAGAGTGCTTAATGTCGATATTTAACACTCGCCTCCTTTACTAATCGAGTTTATAACCCGATGCTAGTACTCAAGTTTACAGTAATATGATAAACTTGCTGCTTATTCTATCATTGTAGTTTCTGTGTTAAACTGCAAAAGCACTCCACATACAGGCACGCAGGGGATGGATGAAATCTAGAGGAGAGGATAGTCAACCACGTGGGTGATGTATTTAATGACTTCTGCTATCCAATTGAGCTAGCCTGCATGCAGTTCATCAACTTGGTGCAATTAATTCTGTAACGCCGAAATTATTATAATTGTCGGGAGCTGTTTTAACAACTGATTTTTGAGTTTGAGTTGGATATGAGTTCAAGAGCTTCAGTAGTTTGGTATTGAATTTGGTTTGAATGTGCAAACTCAAGAATCTTCGAATGAAGCTTGCTTGTTCTTGAGTTGTATATGTTGAAGCTCGAATATTTGGTCTTCAAACGGCTGATTTGGTTGGGGTTGCACTTGATTCATGGATATTCATAGCTTGTTACTAAATGTTGTGATTAGGAATTTGACATTCTTATAGAGATTTGGTTGAAATCCTAAGAAACCATGATGTCAACAATCTTGTTCATGATCTTAATTTGAGTTTGATTTAAATTATTCTTAAGCAGCTTGGTTTTGAACTCAACTTGGACATCTGAAAGAGTGAAATGGTTGAGCCTAGCGTTACTTTTAACCTTTCTTCAGTAATTCCAAAATTTATGTGACATGAATATACTATTTCTTCCATTACATGAAGATTGTCCACTTTCTGCAAATATTGTTAGTTGCCACTCACTCGTGTCATATAGTGACAATCTACATATCTATCAAAATTTGAGAATTCTTGTTCTAGTGTACGTGTTTATTAGTTTTTCTTCCGTATGTTTTTCTTCTAGCCAGGTTGATACTTATTATAGTCTCCAAAGTTTTTACAATTGCAATTGAAGGATGAGATAAAATTTGATTAAGTAACACCGTGAACTAAACCTAAAATAAACCTCCTTATAAAATTAAAAACATGCCAATAATCGTGGAAAGTTAAGATTCATTAAATTTTTTATTCATATAAAATTAATAAACATTAAGAAATCCTATCATTAATAAACCGTAACCATTCTCCCAATAATCACAAATATGAGAGAGGTTGCATCAAGCCCCGAAAAAGTCTTTACAAATTATATACTACACTAAACTTATATGGTAAGTTGTTTATTATCTTTCACAAAGTCCCATTGTAATTTGAAAATATGTTTTGAACCTCCATATATAATTACAATCTCTTGAAAGTTATAATGGAGATCTAACGGTTGTTGTCATCTTGAATAAGCTTACTCTTGCCGATATTTGCGTGTAGTTGTTAAGTAAACTCGATAAAACTATAATATTTTAAAAACATTATTAGTATAGAACTCCTCCTATTTTAATTTAACTAGAGATTTTTAGTTATTCAATAAGAACTCAACTTGCTCTTGATACAATTCATCCATTTAACTTTTTCTTTATATCAAAGACTAATCAAATTATTAGATAACACACACTAGAGACTCGTGTGTTATCGGATAATTAACAAAATTAAATTAAATTAAATTAATTTAAAATCAAAGTAAATGTCGTTATTATTAAGTTAAACTTTTCAGTTTAATTGAAGTTGAGCGGTTGAGGACTTGAGGTACTATGTTATAAATTCGTGGCCTCACTAAATGCGACTTCGCAGAAGCATGCTTATTTTATTATACTAATTTCATTCGCTTAACTTAAAATTCTCAGATGTAATTTATAATTTCTATCACAGAAAAACAATGTGTTATAAAGAGGTTTGATGCAATTAAGTTTACCATATTTTATCAAAAGTTTAAGATTACTAACATGGTCCGGACTCTTCGCTCCCCAATTGCTGGAAGTTAGTTTAATTTGCCTGGGAAAAGAAAAAAGTCTCCTCAATTTTGACCAGGTTTTATGAGAATCTTCAATTATCCGATTATTTCACAAACTTCCATGACCCTTGTTCCTGTCTTCGCTCTTAAAATTCAACAATCTTTTAAATCCCTTGCTCACCATCATTATCATCGCGCATAATCCTAAATTTTATATGTAAGTTTAACGAATTAATATTATATAAACGTAAGCGAAAATATACAAAATCTAAGTTATGCGAACCACTTAAATTTTTTGAATAAAAGAAATGACAAAATTTTATTTTTTAATACCAAAATATAATTTTCAAAATTTAAAAAAACAATTGCCCCCATACCCTCTGGGCTCCTCCACTAACCACTACCACATCACCATCATTGATTCATTGAAATTATAGCCCTCTATATTGGTCCATTTGTCTAGAGGATGTTCAAAATTCTTTAGACCTAGTGACCTTATCGATTCCAAGAATTGTTTGCTCTTTCATGACGTGCCCTGTTTCAAGCTAGATGTAGGAAGATGAATACGGGGAAGAGGAAGAACCGGTAGGGGGAAATCAAAATCAAAATCAAAAGGTAGAGGTAAGTGTAAGTTTGGACGAACTCTTGAATGTTGGGATTGTGATAATCTGGTCACCTGAAGAAGCATTGTAAAGCTACTAGTAGTCAAGACAACATAGGTGAATTAATATTGCTACTCTCTAGCTTGATAAGTTAGACATGCATGTTGTTCCGTTATCACGTGTGTTGATATTTGCATTAACATTGTTACATTGCTAACGAACAACCTATGTCAATTTCTAAACCTTTCCCCAGTCACAACAATCCTACGTGGATGAGTGGTTATTTTCCAAAGTCTTTTGCGGACGGCATCTAAATTCAATCTTCGACTCATCTATTCTCTCTTGATTTCGAGTGACGTGATTTATCCTGCGCAGGTTCCCCACTCTTCTCTCAAGTTTGGTACTGCTCTTATTGGGGTCTCGGGATTCAAAGTGATATAATTCCCGATGCGTAGTTTTAGACATGCCCCACTCCTAGCCCGCCGAGCGTGTTATTCCCCGAGGTGCCTCCTCGGGGTTCATGCTTCCCGCGATGATCTCCGTGATGAAACTAAAGGTTGAAGTTGAAGGCATTTTTCAAAGCGCGTGAGATGCATCGAGACTCCCCCGAGGTCCCAATGGGGTCTCTGCAAAACGGAGGCCGGTTCAGATGTGGAGCCCATCGAGACTTCGAGGTCCTCGGCTGGTCTCATGCAATTTGTTGCCCGGCCTAGGTATAGGCCGACGAGACCTCTTTCGAGAGGCTATCGAGACCGGCCATTCTCCAGACCATGGTCTCAATGGGTCTCGACCACCCATGTGGTTCAAAGAATAAACGGTGATTGCGCCACATTTATTTCATTATCCTAAAATATTCCAATTTCTTCCTTTCAAAATTCCTTTGCTCCAAATTCAATGTAGTTGTTCTCATTTGATTAGTATCATTTGTATATCATTTTAAGCTAAATCTAGTGGTTAGATTTGTCATTGAGAATACTAAATTATGTAAAGTATTACTCAATCGAGAAGCTTTAGTTTGATAAAAGACTTTGTAACAATCTTCGAGAGTTCTTTCTAGCTGATTACAAAGAAGAATGGTGACGTACTGGCGAACTCCCGTATAATGATCCGTGTTATTTACTTTCGTATTTTCAATTATTGTTTGTTCAGACATTTCTAAGATATTGTATCAGAGTGCCGCCATTGATATATCCGTTTAGTTGTATCGCTTCATTCCCATCAAATCCGCAAGAAAGCATCTGCACTAATGAGCGAGCTGATTGCAGCCTACTCCGACGCTTCTTAAAGTTGGGCTTTGTTTTACAATTTGTCAATAGTAGAATTTCATTATCATTACCTTTGAAACGAAGGTAAACATGGCTATTTATGTAGAACTCGCACAAGGCGTTTTAAGATCATCCTAAGCGCCTGAATCGACTCGATTTGACTCATTTTGTCCTCATGTCTTTAAAGACTCAAACTACAAATCTTCAATTAATAGAACGATTTTAGCATTTATTACTCCATTGTGTTTAGGATTAGGACTTAGGGTATCCTATACAAAATGAACAATAACTTAGATGATGTAAAATCTATCTCTATATTTTATATAGGGAGGTATATGATCCAAATTTCTCGAAACATTACATTTTCGCTTTTTGAATATTCCATGTTTAAATCTTGAATTCGCTTCATGAGTATATATTAACTATTGCCAGCTATTATTGTAACGATAAGAAAGATTTATTATTTATATGTTCACCTAAATAATAAAACTTTTTGGAGAAATCTTTCCGGGTACAAAAAGAGATTTATCAAACGGTCGATTCTAATTGGCCAGTTGCTTTCCTGCCGCATGCCGACCTAATACAAGATAATCCTGACTCGAGCGGACTCGAGCTATCCTGTCATTCCTGGACATTCGATACGTGTCCCTCGGATAGGCCTTTCGGCATAAGGTCTTGGTCTTTACTGACATTACCAAACCGGCCAAGTTTCTCTGTTCTCGATCCCGTACGGTCATGGAGCCGATCTTGGTCTTCGACTTTGATTATTTGATATGACTCACTGTGTAACTCTCGACCCTTTTCGACATGAACCGACCTGCACCTCGACCCTTTTTTGATACAATGGGCGTACAACTCTTTGGTCTCTTTGATATGGGTCGACCGGGATGGCCTTAAATTCTGACGCTTTCTCAGCCAGCCTTGTTCCGTGGCCTGACTAGTTCGGAGCCTTGGGGCAGAGCTGACAGAATAACCGCCCCTGCGCCGTCACTCGGCGCTGGTAATCATTATAACCGGAACACTGTAGTCACTTTTAAACTGAGGAACGACTCATTTAACACCAAACAACTCTTCATCCAAAAATTTGATTACAATTAAACTACTCAATCAAAACGCTTTTAAAATTTACAATCCATTAGCGATATCTAACCAACAACCCATATATATACAATATATCCCGTATAAAGAATGCCATAGCGCTTACAAAAGAGAGTGTATTGTATTCAAAATACAAAATCACAACTCCGCCGACAATGCTAAAGTTGAAAATAGCACAACAATCAAAATCGGTTGACAACACATCAAACGAGATCGCTGGCGATCCTCGGTCACCCGACGCCACCTATCCACTCCTGAACAAATTTCCTAACAACCTCTTGGCTCAATTGCCCGGTCAACCCGACACAAATGAAATGCCCCTCAAAGCTTAAAATTGCTGCCTGAAATGAACACTTAACAATGTAAAGTAACTTACCATACCGAACGAGACAGAATATTATAATAGCCCAACATGAATAAAATACGATATATTGTTAGAATCTAGTACATGAATTTCATTTGTAATAAACACCAAATCATACATCCCAGATTCTCAAATATAAATTATCTTAAAACACATAATTAATAATTACGAATAACAGAAGACTTACGTTGATGCTACAACTAAGCCTATCAACACATTCCTTTCACGAAGCCTCCTTTGAATTTCCAAATTTGAGCACTTCCAAATGTAGTGCCTTTTAGTCATTTTAATTGCAGAGAGGTCGAATCCTACATTCAAGGCTTATGTAACATGGGTCGATTAGATGAAAATCGCTATAAGAATTTTCAATTCTTCCTGAACATTTCTCGCCATAATGTAGAGAAACGAGGGAGGCTTTTGTTTTTCATTTAACGAAAAACATGTTATGATGAAAACCTAATAAGTTTGCTTATATATGTCAAACCTAAACCCCAACCGACAAATTTTTGTAACGAACCTAATTCGCTAAGTTTAATTAAACCGTTAAGTAAAATCAAACACTAACAAAAGTTGTTAATAGTAACTAACAAAGCTTGACAATGCTCAATTCAACTATCGAATTTAATTCAATTGACTAATTAATTAATTCGGGTTCATCCAATTTCTATTTTACATTATCAATGTAAAAATCCCATTGATAATATTCGTTGATTACAATCAACTCTCAATTTAGCAAATGTAGTTTAATTTCATACATGAAATATAATCCAACGCCATCAGACAGGCGCGACCTTTCTGCGCCGATAATAAGTTTCTGTATAATAATAATAATTGACCAATTACTATTATTATAACCATTAATTGTGTGCATCTAGCACCGCTCATAACCCCTTAAATTATCATCATGTAGAACCCAAACTAGTAATATACACCACAAGATGAACACTAAGTTCCAGTAATCTCATTTAACCAACCCGTAAATGAATTCATACACAATCGTTTAAATCTTTGGCATATTTAAAAGCGGAATCAATTCTCATTGATTTCCAACATATATATATCCAGATCGCCTGATAAAGTCATACAATAAGATTCCAAAGAAGCGTCCTGCATAACATGTTGCTACATAATGTAAGTGTCTCAATAAGGCACACACAATCACCCAAAATGAAATCATAGAGAGACTCAAATCAACCACTATAACTCTAGTCATCACCTTCTATCTCTCTCATATCTCCATAAATATACCACCCTCTAACGCGCATATACTAACTGCCTACACCGCTAGGAATGGATCAATCGCTAATAACCACTGCATTTCTATACCGTGAATATAAAGCCAACATCAACAATGCCCATAAGAAAAGTCGACAATATTCTTAACGCACTTATACCGAAGTATAAGGGCCAACACCAACAATGCACATAAGAAAGGAGCATTAGATTTCCCAATCGCACTTATACCGAAGATAAGGCCTACACCAACAACGCATTACAAAGAAAGTTGATAATAGATCTCACACCGCACTTATACCGAAGTATGTGCCAATACTGCCACATATCTCTACAAGGAAGGAGAGTCACCTAGCCCCTAATCATCCCAACATGGTCAAATCCTCGATACTCAAGTCACCTCAAAGTCATACATAACTCCAACCAACACCTCTCTCAATAACCAACTACTTACCCTCAAACAATATCCAATCACACGCCTAAAACATCTCACAATCATAAATCAACTGCAAATAGCGACAAAAAGCTCCACAGAATACAAAAAGCCAACAAAGCCAATGTAAATAAAATATAAGTCAGAGTTCAAGCTATTACTTACCTCAAGCAATCTTCAACGCCATAGAATATAATCACATAATCATATCATGGCTCACACAAATGAATCACACATAATCATACAACAATTACATGTATATCATTCTCACGTAATCATAACACAACATACGTATATCATTCTCACATAATCATACCCACACAATATGTTCACACAATTTAAATTAAGTACGCAAAGTAATACCCGAGATAAGTACTCACCTCTGCTACTATCACAAAAACACGCCAACACAATCACTGCACCGGCCTTACCACGATCAACTTAACAAAAACACACCCGTAAAGTATAATCAAAACCTAATACTATACTTATGCTCTGTAAGATACACTTACCAACTCTAAGGAACTATTTCTAAACGGTCTAAAAATGACGGATAAAACAAAGAATTACTAACTCGTTTGACACAACCCAATCGGGTTCCCCCCGCTAATCTCCCACCTTATTACTATAACATTTCATATCAAATTATAAGTCATTATATTTTAACCTCAAATCCATAATTAACAACCTATACTCCAAAAATATCGATTATAACTCAACTTTACAAATCATTAATTCTCTTTTTCAACCTTAACTCCCTTAATCAATTTCTAAATCACAATTTTAACATCATTAATCACAATAAGGCCCCAATTAAACTCCCTACACAATTAAAGTCTTAGAAAATATCAAATCAAAAAGTCAACCGAAACCTTGAAAAGTCAACCCAACCAAAACATCCCAAACAACCTCCTAAATCATGGAATTAATCACTTATATACATCATGTAACCCATAACAAACTTAAAATCATCATAAAATCAGATTATGTCAAAGTCAACCAAAAACGCCCCCTTAAAAATCAACCAAACTCTATGTCTATACCTCAAATTTGTAGGAAAGATAGTCAGTTTCAATAATCAACTCATGATCTTAATGTTGAACAAAGTCAGTTAAACGAAGAAAAAATTTCTTTGTTTGCTCCAAAGCAGAGTGATCTCAAGTGTTCTTTTAGGGAAGCGAAGGAGATATTTGTGTTTTGGTGTTATTAAGATAAGGATTTAATGACTTAACACTTAAGTAAAAAACCATTTCAGGTTCGACTGCTCGAATCGAAGTTATCGAACGACTTAACGATCTAACTTAACTCGAATTATCCCCGGTTACTACTACTAAATTATAAATGTGATTCGGCTCAAATTTAATTTTTACGAAATAATATTATTATCGAAATTAACCGGAACGGGATATTAAGTTATACTAAACTGGATGAATTCCTTGTAGCTTCGGGCCGGGTTCCTTCAAGTAGGGCCTTTAATAGTTTCGCTTGTGCCTTATGCCGGGTATAAAGTGTGGGGCTTCAAATAACTTGATCTTTTACTCTTTCATTTGCTACACGTGGCCTTCAACAAATAAGTATGTTTCGTGAATTTGATTCTAAGTATTCGGAAGCAAGAGTTTCGGGCTGCTCATCGCTCAAAGAACGGGGCCTTAGCAGCCTTTGTATCCGATGCCGATACGAGAGTAGGGACTTTAGTAGAGCCAGTCTGCACTTTGGTTTTCTATTGGCCAAATAAATATACATTTCCTACAAATTGACTAAAATCTTAGGTTAACAACACATATCTTCTCTCACGCTTTTGGCTTCTCGAGCTCTATTCGGGGCCAAGAAGAGGCTTCTTTAAAGAACACATGATCCTTATCCTCTCGATTCGGGATGGTCATAGGGCCTTAGCAACGTGAGATTTCGCAAATGCCTTGCTTCTCAAGTATGTCAGTGCCCATGGGGTCTGCTGTGTGCCTCACCGCTCTTCTTCATTTGAATATTCAAGCTTTGGGGCTTTTCTCCTTTGAATATTCAAGCTTGGGGGCTCTTCTCCCTTTGAATTTTCAAGCTTTGGGGTTCTATAGCCTTTGAATCTTCAAGGTTTGGGGTTCCTCAAATTTCTGGAATCTCTTAACTGGGTGCTCAGCTAGATCTTCAAACCCAAGTAATTTTGTATTCGCGATCTTCTTCTTCGTTCTTTCTTAAATTTTTCCAATTCCTTTTACATTGGGCTGAATATGAAATTCAAAGCATCTTTTTATGGTATAAAAGTGGGGAGTATTTACAACTTTCAGCTCGCTTTTAGATTGCTTAATCCATTTTCGTTTTATCACTATCTCACTGGCTGATCATTTTAAACGCCGAGGCATAACTGACAATCGGATATTTTGCACAACTTAGCCTCCAAGAAATGAAATAGGCGCCCATATGGTAGGATTTTTATTGATCCCGACATTTCCTTGTTGTATTAATTCAAGTCGCGATCTTCGTAAGCTCTATTTTAAGTTTAAAGTTAGTAATTAATATAAAATCCTAACTTTAACCTAAAATCAATTTCTGGTGCTTCAATAACCCTATCATTTTCGCATGGCTTGAATTTAATTCGAAGCTCGGGCGAACCATAATCAACATGTGTCATCGTGTGATCGATTGTGAATTAATTAAGTTAACAAATTCATAAAATTGAATTTTATTAATTTAAATTAATTAAATTTCCACTATCTACACATATAAAAAGTTAATGAGCAAAATTATTAAAAATGTCAGAGTGATCATAAATAGAAAGAAGGAAAAAAAAACAAAAATAGTTTAAAATTAGTATAAAAAAATAACCGAACAAATCTAATAGAATCGAAAGATCTATCATAGATGAAAATACAATTTCTCTTTCGGGACCAAACTCCACTAAATACTAATATAATCACCAACATGGACCAAATGAGCACCACTATAAGTATCATGAATCAAAATACAATTAACTCTTAATATCAAACCAAATTAACAATTAACTCACAAATTTGAGGAAGTTACGTTTCAATATGAAAAATGGGTTTGTCGAAATTATTTTCAGCAAGAGTCCACTTGAGTTACAAATAAAGGGCCATGAGGTAGAGTGGACTGAATATTTACAAATATTCGAACCCGATACCGATCCGGACAGATAACGAGCCAGGCCCATCCATTAACGAGCCGTTGCCATTTTAGCGACAAGCAA
Organism: Lithospermum erythrorhizon; assembly: GCA_019722365.1. NCBI lineage: Eukaryota > Viridiplantae > Streptophyta > Magnoliopsida > Boraginales > Boraginaceae > Lithospermum > Lithospermum erythrorhizon. The sequence continues at coordinate 205,781 of JADFUC010002180.1, forward strand.
CAACTAAACCTCAAGGTCAAAAACCCTAGCCTCCTCTTCTCTAGTCATCAAATATTTGTATATATATACACCATCATACCCTAACTTATTATCTCAATAAGCTTTCTCTATTTTTCTTCTTAATATTGCTTATCAAACTATGAATTTCTGCACTTTTTTACTATGCAGCTCATGGTAAATACTTGTCCTTTTCTTTATTGATGAATTTATTGTGTTGGAAATCAAGATATATGCTTGATACTTATTTATAATCTTGAAACATACATGATCGAATAATTTATTTTGAAACACGTGTGATCGAAAAATGTTTCGATTTTTTTTACTTATGTAATTATGTTATGCAAATGAGGACACGCTAGACAGGGACATCAGACCTCTATAATGGGGAATGAGAACACGTCTACAATGGGAAAAAACTCTGATGCTATTTTTACATCAAAAATATGATTTTTCGGCATAATTTATTTTCCTTCTTTTGAAAAATATTATATTGATATTATTATTTGTCCAAATTGCCAATGATGGTGTTAAATATACTTTGAGTATTACAAGGAAAAAAACTTTACATCTGAGGCATTATATGCAACTTTTCTTGATATTTGTGATTAATTTAATTAGTGCAGGTGAAGATAAAACAGACAGGGACATCAGAACTCCTTAGGGGGTATTAATTATGATGATTAGTCTAATGGGAATCTCTCTGATGCACAATTATTTAGTTTATAAAACTTTTTTATTACTTGTATGTTGCCTTAATTATAGTTTTTAATAGATTAATTTTAAATTTGTGATTGTGTGAAGCCTGATATTGCAATTCCTTGTTAGTAATCCATTAGTTAATGAATGTAACAAGGGATCTATCATTAGGCAATATGTAAGTAATGCATATACATTTATTCCATGTATATGTGTCTACCTTTAGCTCTATATTATTCTCCTGCCAAGAATTTTATGGTGACGAGGTAGACAAATTTTATCATTTTATTGTTTATTTATTATTCAATGTTGGGTATTTTTCTTTTTCACAAAATTTATTGGCTTTTGCTTTAATTAGTTTATATGATATGATATGAAGAATGATGAAGAAAATCAGACGGATTCCCACTGATAATATGTGATTATTTTCCAGCTACTTCTGACTTCTTATCATAATCCTTAATTAACCACTAATTCAAAATTATGGTGGTTTTCTGATTTTTATGTGTAATTGTTCATTATGAAAACAAGTTATATATTCGTAATATTAAGTGCTTTACCAATAAATTTTGGCCAATGATGTAATTTTGATATTTGCTACTCTTGATGGGTTTTCATAAACTCAATTGATGATCTTTATCCACCAAGATCTCTGAGGTCTTTTTAGTAAATTCTATTTCAACCCCAAAGTAATTTTCATACTATTTTTTTTACGGTCTTAATTGAGACGAAGTTATTTTTCATTGACGATACAATTTGGGGCAAGCTTTATCCATGCTTGTATAACTCAAAGTATATAATTTATATCGTCATAGAAAAAGCCATCCTCTTTGTTGATTTAAGCAATGCTTTGGTCCGAAGGGAGAGGCCTTTTCATATCCTATCGCCTTGGGTAGTGGAGTCTCCACAATTACCATTTGGGAAATGGCCACAGTGAGAAGCTAACATTTCATATTATTATGTCCCTTAGTTTTCTGCCTCTGAGGAAAACAGAATTAAAATACACCATCTTTCGGGACTGAGTGGCTTTTCAAGCCTTGCTGATTATTCTGCAATTCTGAGGCATCATACTTTTTTTTAATTTCAATGTATTGTTAAAGTAAATGATCAATATATATAATAAAACAAGAAGTCTTTGTAAATAATCAATTAAATTGAGACAATTTGTTAGGTTCGAATTGTTCAAGATACAATTTGTTATTGTTCAAGATACAATAAAAAATTTGGTTGTTTTGATTCCAAAAAAATTATGACAACTAACATAGATGTTGTAGTCAGAATCATGAAAGTAACCATATAGAATCAGAGTATGTAAATTACTAATTAAAAAGAAAGATATAAATGTTATAATATTTACTTCTAAATTTAAAATCAATCTAAGCACTTCCCAATACGAAGATTCAATCGCGTGTCATAGTTCATTAACGTCCATCGCCATAACTTTGCAAGCGTGCAAAAAGTCACCTTGAAGTTTAAAAAATATCAGAACGCAAATGTACTCTTGGACGGTCATTTTCATACAGATGCCTGAATTTTATGCCTGGTTAGGTTCAGTACTCCCATATTCTGCTAGCAACATTTTATAGTGTTTGAAGCACAAAGCACACTGGAGAGGTAGTATACAAGTGCATCCTACGAACTAAAAATTAGAAATTGTACATCTATAAAACATATTTGCTGCTGAAATAGAACTAGTAATATGCCCAAGCAAATGAAAGTTCACAACAATCTAAACATAACATTTCAAATATGTAAATTCAGTTACATAATTCGAGAGCATAGACTGTCACAAAAATGACTGATAATTATGGGTAGTATATAAAAAAGTGAATCGCGTGCATTTGCAACAAATCTGTTTTTTCAAATAATTTTTTCTCAATTGGTTATATGAGTACCAGGAGAGAGCTGCAAACTCTGAATGCCTCAATTTCATCTAGCCAGACTAACCAAAAAGCTTAGGGAAAATCAAAACTATGGCTGATAATTATGGTTTTGGAAAGCAATTCAGTTGTTCATATTTGTTCATTCGTCTGAGAGTCATCCATTTGTACCGGCACCTCTGTTACATTGATAATTCAATTTAAGAATTTTTATTACTTTTATATTGAACCATTAAGCCGATATATGTAGAGACTAGATAGAGGGGGAGGCAGAGGAGAATATGATATGTTTCTCTGTTATCATTTGTTAGTATTTGTTCTTGGCACTTCTTGCTAACATCTTGAGGAGGCTCTCAAGTTTAGCAAAATGTTATGTGCATCTAAAACACATCTATACCTCTTTCTACCTTATATTGAGAAATTGGGCTAAAAAGAAGCCATAACTGCCCTTAACGAATCAAATTTAATATTTAAAGCAGAAACATGATCTTAAACATTTAAATATGTAATTGAATAGTACCAAATGCAAATATATGGGAATGTAACATAGATTTGATATAAAAGTAGAGTATTAAATTGATTCTTACCGGTAAAACAAGACGCCACTATACAAAGTTAACTTTTTAGTATGTAAACTAACCATTACCAAAAGCAAAGGAACTTGCATGACATAAAGGATACCATTTATTCAACGTTATAAATTGTTAACCATATCAAAATATTAGGGTCTAATCAATCACCCTATAACCGGTTTAAGTGTCCGATTCGTTAGGTCATTGTCATTTTGGCAAATATTTGGCCATTGCTAGCATTCAGTTGAAAGTCTACTAATCTATTAAAATTCAAATTTGACTGGAAAATGTGGTCTAATTGCTTGTTTCCGTTAAAATTAACCCCAACGTTAATTTAGGGACTAAATTGTACCAATATCGTGGACTTGCAATGTGCCTTACATTAAAGAGTGACTAAAAGCTGGCAACTTAAAACATATTATCCTGTGACTATTTGTCGAGTCAAGGCATTTTCGCTCGCTTCTCAAGACGCAGAGGACGTGGCACTGTGTCCTCGATAGTGGCCTGACGCACATCCGAGGCCGGGTCCGTATTGAGCTCATCGGCATCTCTTATCGAGGCCATCGAGACTGTGGGTCCTGGCTGTCTCACGAAAGCATGGTTCAAGAAGATAAAGTTTGTTTTGTGTCATAACTTTAATCCCAAAATTTCAATTTCTTTCACTTTTTCCCAATTGCTCCAAATTCAATGTAGCTTGCTCTCTACTTTATTAAGATTATTCAGATATCATTTTAAAACCACAATAGATTTATCATCGAGAATACTAAATTCATAAAAGGAGTTACCAACTCCAAAGTCTAGGCTCATATGAGACTCTCAGAATCGTCATGAGTTCATTCTAATCGACAGTTGTTAAATACGACGCACTGTTTAAACCCATAAAAGATCCTGCCATATTTACTTTCGCAGATTTTCAATTATTGTCCTTCGCATTACTCCGGTATATATTGCACTTCGCAGTCTTCGACGCTGATATATCTCTGTTTAATGATCGCTCACTTCAACACTGTTTTGACAATTTTCTCTCTTTTAAATGATATCTATTTAGAGTTAGACATACCATTAAAGAAATAGAAAATGTTGTCCGTCAAATAAACTAGTAATAGTGCAACGAGCAGAAGGAAATGGTTGTCTGATTAGGCTTGACTCAGTCAAATGGAACATCCTTGATTTCCTTTACTTTAGACATGCCACAAATCTCTACTTCCACTAGCAATGTATCATCCAGTAGATAATGCTTTGTTGCATCCTTTAAATCTTTCAGAGAGAAGAAATTACTGAAGCCCCAATCCTTCACACCTGAGGAACGAAACTTGGTACTCGCTGCCAAAAGAAAGCAGAGAAGTGTTCAAATCTTGACTGTCAGATATATTTTTTTTAAAAGTAAGTCAAGTAAAGGCAGCTTACATTCCTTTTCTTCCTTTCCTCTTGAGACGTGATCTATAATTCGGATTTTGAATTTAGCTTCCAGCTCTGAGTTACCAAGAGACTCAAAATCATTGAAATGAAGATAGCAAGAGATACTTTCGCCTGTTCCGCTACCATTTCCATTCGGATAAAGTAACAGGTTCCTGTGTTCAATTTCCCCGTAACATCAATAAAAGTAGAAATAAATTGCAAAATATGAAAAATGCACATGTCAAACATCTGTCAATAGTTCTATATGTGTACACCTTCAAATTCTATGAGTTACATCTTCAATTTCATATGATATTAGACATATGCAATATAGAAATTGCTCATTTAAAATAGATGTGGATTTATCTACCGCTCAAATGCGGTCCTTCCACAGCAATAGAACAAGAAGTTTGATTTTCTAATTCATTTGAAAAATCAGTAGTGATTTTATTTCAATATCTTAAAGGTAGCTGCCTTACAAGCATCTTCATCTTTATATTAAAAGTAAGTTATAATGATTTAGAGAGTGAAAAGGGTCCAGTTTATACCATTTCCATCCTCCAATGATAAATTCTGGTGAGTACAAAATCCTATCAGATTTACTAAAATCCTTAACCTGCCAAGTGAAGATAGGACTCTCAAAGAGTTTTCGACAGGTCGATGGACTCAAAGGTGGCATTGTTAGGTTTTATAACATATATTTCAGCTCCAAATGCACAAGAATCATCAATGAGATAACCATTTGTAGGATCACTGAAACTAGACAGTGGTAGTAACTGGTCAAATCCCAATTCAGTTTTTAAACGATGGAAACGCCATAAATCAGCATCTGCAAAAAAAATTATATGATAGTATTATACTTTCCATAAACAACCCAAGAGGCAGAATATCTGCTCCCTCTTATTGCAATATATTAAATCAGTTCTATGTACTCTACATAACAGATTTCAATACTGAACCTTAGTTAGCCAAGAAACTTCTTGATAAAATTCTTTGAAGTAGTGCGCACTGTCTGCTCAGGGTTCCCATCCTAACTAGTATCGTGCTTGTTTGATGTATCGATCGAAGGAAAAATAGTTTGCCTTCATTTCTTTTTGAATCCATGAGTTAAACCAACAAGCCTTAAAGTATAATTTGTTTAGAAATTTTATCCCGAGAATTCCGAGTTCTTATAGTAACTAGGTACAATTTCAAAATAAAAGTAACAATAGTTTCCAAGTGTACATACCTTGAACAGAGAGATAATGATTTTCAATTTGATTGAACAAGAAGAACTTGACATTTACATTAACCTCCCAACCAGACGTAAGCATATCCATGTCAACTATTGATAAATAAAGCGATATGTGATCACCTCCATCTTCTCCCTTACTTCCTCTCGTGGAGAGGCATAATCTCCTACATAATTTTAAAAAAGGGGCAAACACAAAATTCAGAATAAATATGTAGTTGTTGTTCTAAAACAAATGGAAATAATCAATATCCCTCCTAGTTTGTAAACTGAATCTTTATTGTAACTATAGATCTTGGGATAGTAAATTCGTTTTGTCAACTCCTCTTTTGCTACATGTTGAGTTATTGAAAAATGATTAGGAGGCCATATTAATGTATTTCCCTAACAATTCTTCTACAACATAGCTGCGTTAAATACATGAATTCATTTGATGTTTTTTAGACTCCACCCATTTTTAGTTCAAAATATTCATTTGTCTATACTCTATAGTCTATACTTATCAACACAACCACATGCATTAGCTACTAATGCACTTGCTTGTGTTGATAAGTAAAGCCAACTGAATTATGAACACCAAACTTACGAAAATAACATAAAGCTTCGTACATAATGAGTATGAATAGTTACTCACCATTTGTATCCTCCAGATTCAAATATTGTCGATTGAACTCTTTTTGTTGCATGACCCAAGAGAGATGAGAAAGACTGTATCTTGAATATAAAATCAGCCGGTGCAAGATACCTTGACGTCCTTGAAACTTTAAAACTCAACCAACAATTAGATTAGTATTTTCCTAGAGAAATGAACGTTTAGTATTACTAATTAGAAACAGAAGTTACCTTTTACGTCATTTTTGACATCCAAAATATTAGATTTCTGATTCTCCATTTCGTGTTTCCCGTATCTACTTTTTTTTCTTTCCCATTATCTCAGGGATGGGATCTTTATATATAGCAAGAGATAAGAAGGAACTGCCAAAAATGAAAAGGCTTCACCATTAATAGTTGTACTTGATCCTTCATTGCAGAGGCCTTTCGACTTCGAGCATGCTCCTAGAAAAATTGTTAAGTATGTTAATTTCTTACGCGATAAAGATCAAACATCATAATTTTGGGCATTTATATTTCTCCATTATATATTCTTAATACTTTACCAAAGATGTGCTCATAACTTATATTATCATAAAAGTTTCTCCGCTGAAGCCTACAAGGTAAACCACCATTGCCATCCGCCGAACAACCATTTTTTTTTTTGCTTAATATTATCTTCTTTCTTGTTTGAAACTAGATCAACAATATAATAGAGTGATTCAAAATATTAGTCCAACTCCACCTTATATTCCTCACACCAGAAAAGATCAAAGTCAACCCAAATTTTCCTTCTCCTCTATTCGATCAGTAATACGAAAGATTGCCTCAACGAAAGCTAGTGAATTTCGCGCTTCCCAGCAATGCTAAGCTCGTAGTATTCTGCTTTTCCTTATTCGACATTTTTGGAAGAATCAATAATTATTGTCCATCTCTCAAAATCGTGATCTTTTGGTGCTTCTCCTATATTATCGACAAAACCTCTACACTTCTCGAGTTTCAAAATAAACCAAGTTTTATAAGAACTCGATCTCTACTCATGGTGTATGATGCTCAAATTTTTCTTGTTCTCTCCGACTTTGTTGTACGGATGATTCTTTGCCACCAAATCTTCTTTTTGGGTCTAATTCTCACTACAACAATACATGGCCCACGACAAATCCTTATATGGAAATAATTATGATTGTAATGCTTCTAGAGGGAAGTTTTATAAATTCAACAAACTTCATGGTCGAAGCCAAAGTCGGCATCACCCGTATTCTTCAAGTCCAATTCTATTAAAAAAATACAGGCACCCCTTCTTTTTAGCCTCGTCCCTCCCTTTCTTTCCCCCCGGCCGTATTATTCTACTTCAACTTTTCGTAATAAAAGTATTCTCATTAAACGAGCAATCGCCCGCGAATGAAGCTTTTATCATACATTTGGACGAAATCAAGATTAAACATATCTATCAGTCGATTATGTTCATGTTTATTTCAAACTTTCTTATCAAGTATTCACAAGTCAGAACAGCTGGTCTAAGCAAACGATCCAAAGAACGCTCCTAAAGAATGACCAACAACGACGGATACTCTTGACATCATATTGAACCTTACACTTCAAATGGTAATATAAAAAGAAAGTTTCTATACTACTGTAATCTAAAGTTGCAAACTTCTAAGATCGAAAGATAACAAGCTTAAATTCTCACTCTTGATACTTGATTTAAAATCAATAAAGAATCAAGAGTGTCGTAAGAAACTCGAGTTCCTTTAAAGGTTAATGGGAGCGTAACTGCATAAACAAGTTTAATACACTAAATGTCAGTTAAATCTTCCTACAACCTTTAAAGTGGCATAAGAGGATGTATTCTCAGATACTTATGCAGTTTCAGTACATATAATGAAGTATACGCTATAATCAAATACATTATATATAATATGAGCTCGCATTTACATTTCCGCTTGTTAAGTTTGGGCATGTCAGCTTTAAGCTCGAGGTGATCGAATCTATAATAGATTAAATTCTATAAATGTATTGCATTCTCTTTGGACAAGTGCAACTCTTCATTGTGGCGCCCAATCCCACAAGTAAGTGGCCTCACATTAACGGTGAGCTGCTGGTTGTGACATAGTAATATGATTCATCAGACAAGGCACAAAGTCATGCGTTTTTACACCACAATCCATGATGTAGCACGACCTCGAGAATCGTGAAGTTTTTACTAAAGGTATCTTACGCAGATTCAAATACGCTGGTAAAGAATATTAAGTGAATGTAGGTAACTATAGTTATAATGGAATGGATCGCTTGTCGATCTTCACTAGAATCGAGCGCGATAGTAGCATTGCTTAACAACGTATCTATACTTAAAAAGATATTAGCAAATAATTTAAATATCAGATCGAAGTCTAGTACGCCTTCGATGAGTAAACTAAAAGGAAACTTGAACTTAGTATTACAACCTCGACTACCAACTGCTTTGTCAAGTAATGCTGCGTTAACGCCAGATTTAATAAAGACAGATGCCAGTTTTAACACACTCGAGTCATATGGAAACCTACTCGATGTAACCCCTTGTGTCGTCAAACTCATTTCGATCATAGTCGCGCATTTAATTATGTCGTGATAATCTTAGTTATCAATGATTCGTTGAGTAATCGGTCGACGGTAACGTAAAGAATGGCTTATAAGTAGTATTTTATCAAAGGACGCGATTATAATCACTATCCTTTCGCTTACATGTCCCGAACGACCTAAGAATTCATGCGAAGCTTAAAGGATCCACGACGGATTTAAGTACGCATTCGGAGCTGGTATCCTTCCCCCGCGGATTCAAATCCAAGTTTGGTTTTCACGAGTTTAACGGGCGAACCGAATGCGTGACAAAGTTTAATGTGTTCTACTCATTCACTTTCTCGAATAAGCAAGAATTGGATTAAAGCAAAAGTTCCTTTGTGTTTTAATTTGATTGCTAACTAAATTGCTACGAATGCATGATTCATTCATATAGTTATATTATTTATTTCTATAGGCCACAAATATATAATATACATGTATCAGATTTCTATGTCGAAAAGCTTAAATCCCTAGATTAGTTTATGATTTCTGTAGAAAGCAAATAATTAATCATTGACATAATCTTTCAAGCCTAGAAACATATGGGACAACTAAAGGCCTCGGGTCGTATTTGATAGCTAGGCGACAAGCATCATAAGGACTAGCACGTATGCTTTTGATTAGCCGATCAAGATCGATCACGTACCGCTATGACGATCAATACCGCTAGGTCACGGTCCTACGACCTGGGAGTCGTATTTAATCGAAACGACCATGTAAGATACGTGATATCCTGTCCTATGATATTTGTTTAGAATTTTAGGTTCGATACCTTAGACATACAATATATAACTATCCGTGTTATACGAGCTCGAATCTCGACTACGACCAAACGCCGCCTTAAACGGGATTATAACTAAGATACGTCAATATCGTTACTAAACAGTATAACGATAGATGTCGATATATCGAGGATTTATCCGCCCCGATATGCTGGGCGCGAAGCATCTCGTGCCTCTCACACGCAGATCGATCGTTGCTGACGCTATAAATGCTTATTCGCCTTCATACTCGAGTAAAGAAAGTTTATGCTTTCATGACACACTTCTATGGTTAGCCTACAAATTCAGAGATCGCGTGTTAAAGGAATTTCAGAGTGGTAATCGCCCATGGTAAATTGGAGCGCTGAAATCAATGAAAATTGATTCCTTTATTACTGGGCTGGCGACAATCAGGTATTAATTCATTTACCGGGTTAGCTTAAACGAGCCATCGGAACTTAGCGCTCACCTTTTTAGTAATTTGTATATTATCAATGTAGGTTCTCGTGGATAATTTAAGCGGGTTAGCGAGCAATCGCTAGATCTTTACTTCATTAATCGTTATAATAATAGTAATCGGGTCAATTGTTATTATTATACAACTTATTATTATCCGAGCTCAAGTGCCACACACATACAAGAAAGTCGATGCTAGAATCTAGTATGAATTTAATCGTGATTTAACACCAATTCATACATCCCGATTCTCAAATAATGTAAATTAATCTAACATAAAATACAAATGTATGAATACGAGAATTCTTACATTTCCAACGGGAAGCGAATCAACTCCAAATCCCCACGGTAAGGCCTCGCCGTGAAAGCTCCTCTTCAAGATCCTCTCCAACGCTTGCTCAACACCGAAAATACGCCCTCTAGGGATCGCATTACTACACCGATAGTGAAACGAATCCGAGAACTTGGAACTCGCGCTAGCCAGTGATTTAATTTGAGAAATCTGGAAGAGAAAATCTTCCAATTCACCAAGTGGGAGGGGCGGCACTATTGCAGGTTTTTTATGAGGCTTTTTTTCATATCTCTAATGTCATGAAAAAAACCTAATCCCCTCTTAAATACTAAGTCCCAAAATCACCTATAAGAAATCACTTAACTCGTTAACTTAAGTTAGACCACATGAAATTTAATTAAATAACGAGTCACTAAATATTGTTCTTATTTTGTCTAACTTAACAAGTCAATTAAAATACTAACGAGTCACTTCGAATAATCTTATCAAGTTATTCATCGATTTCAATTGCTTAATTGATTAAACTTACAAGTTTAACCAATTGATGTTCATCAACATATATATTTTACAAATATAAATATTAAGAAATACATTTCTCAATATACAAGTCTCGTTTAATTTCATACATGAAATATTATTCGAATATCATCAGACAAAAGGCGCTGACCTTCGCGCCGATAATAGTAAGTCAGATAATAATAATAATCGACCACCATTATTATTATAACGATTAACGAAGAACATCTAAGAATCGGCCATAACCCTTAAATTATCACGAGAACTCACACTAGTAATATACCATTACTAAGTAACACTAAGTTCCAAAGACTACATTTAACCAACCCGTAAATGACTGACGCACAATCGTTTAACGGGCATAATGGTTGGGGTGTGGAATCACTCAATATTTCCAATAGCTTGAATTATATTTCATGTATGAAATTAACTACATTTGTTAAAATTGAGAGTTGATTGTAATCAAATTTAATATTTCATTGGGAATTTTATCGAGCAATGAAAATATACCGATGAACCCGAATTAATTAATTAGTCAATCAATTAATTCGAGAATTGTCAGAGCTTCATAAGAAACCTCGTTAGTTACTATTAAACGAATTTCGTTAGTGTTTGATTTTACTTTAACGGCTTAAATTAAATTAAACGGGCTGGTTTTATTAACAATTTCCGTCAGGTTTTTAGGTTTAATAATAATAATATATTAAACCTAATGATTAGCCAATCATTTTTCAATGATTGAAAAATGGCATTTGATGCCTCCTTCATCACAAGAGCCGTGAGCTCTCAAAAATGAAAAGAAAATTTCATTTTTCTTATCATCCAATTCAATCCAATATTGTTCTGAAGAAACATGCTCGTATGATTCAACCCTCCACAAGAATCGACTAGAAAATTACATTCATGCTAAATAATGGAATTCAAAGGAGGCTTCGTGAAAGATTCAGATAGACTCTCACTGCATCTCAGAAGTACTCTCGCATTCATATAAGTCATTATATGAATTTCAGATTAATTTATATCATTTCGAGGATCCGATCTATAGATTCGTGTTTTATCACAAACGAAATTCATACTGCATTTTAACACTCAAGAAAGATTGGTATGGGCCTCCCAACGAGTCCGGCTGTAGCAGCGGTCCGAAATGTCCAACATCGTAGTGCCAGTGCCCTTACCGTAGTCGTGCTCGGGAGTTTCGCCAATTATAAAAGTCCAATTCCGCTTATCCTACTGGGTACACCGAATGTCCCAAAGCGAACTCCAAAGGAAAAGCGATACCGGGTTTTAAGTGTTTACAGGAGTCCCAAATGTTTGTAACAGAGGATACCCGAATCCCCGTATCCACCAACATTCGGCCACCACAAAGAAGGATGATGGAACTAACGACTGTGGATCGTCAGAGTTATGTACCCACAAGCCGCTTCCTATAATCGCTCTCTATCTATAGTCAGAATAGACCCAAAGCATATACGGACCTTCTCGCATACTTTCTTCGAGCGTTCGAGGTGTCCCCGCCTCCAGCTATACCTCCAGAAATAGTGTCTACCCTTCCTGTTATGCGAGGGGTATCACCGCGATCTTTATTAATGACATCACCGGCGAGGCTCTTTCAAGGCTGGCGGGCTCCCATGGTCTCTTTTCACAAATCCCCCGCCAGCCCTCATGGATTAATTTTTCGATATCTACTTTCAACAATGACACTCGCCGGTGTCGCTGGACATGATCACAATAGTTTCTCGTCCCTCCGCCATTCGAGGGGATTTTATTACGCTGTGGCTTGCGGTTATCCTTTTATCCCCAATCATGTAGATCCTTCCCACCGGTAATTCTTGGCGGTGTATACAACACGGGCTTCGGAATTTGCGCCGCTTCCTGTCGAAATCATGAGAATCGATTCCCTTTATTGTGCTCTATCGCTATAATTTGGCAGATTGTTCATTTACCGTGCCGATTAAACGCGATAACTGAACTTATTGCTCACCTTTAGTAACGGTGACATATTACTAGCGCGGCTCATGATAATTTAAGGGCGGCGAGTATCGGTTAGATCTTTACTTATTAATCGCTCTAATAATAGTAATTGGTCAATTATTATTATTATACAACTTACTATTATCCGAGCCTCTGTATGTCACACACATACAATGATATTCGAATAATATTTCATGAATGAATTAAACGAGATTCAGATATCGAAATGTATTTCTCAATATTTATATATTTGTCAAATATATATGTCGATTTAACATCAATTGGTTAAACTTTGCAAGTTTAATCAATTGCTAATCGGTATCGCATTTAATAACTTCCGATAAGCTATTCGATAAGACTGCTAGTATTTTAATCGACTCATAAGTTTAATTAAAATGTAACTCACCAAGAACTCATTATTTAATTAGAAGTTCATAACTTGCCCAATTAAGTTAACTAGAGTTAAACCGATTTCTTAACGAAGTCGCTTTAAAGAAATGAATTTCGGGGACTCGGGTATTTAAAAGTTATGGATTAGGCTTTCAGCGACATGCTAATCACAAAAACCTCCACCCCTCAAAATAAATAGCCGCCTCTCCTTCTGGGTAGAACTGGAAGATTTCATCTTCCAATTCACATTTCATCACAAAAACTCTAAAGCAAAGCTCATGCCTTCGGGTTCGACTCCCTCGCGCCAAGGCACTTGTAGGACATCTGGTCGTAAGCTGAACAAGGCTGAGTATGATTCGGTGGGTTTTCTACGCCGAGGCACTACGTAGGAATCGGGTTCGCTAACTGCCTGCCAACGTAAGCAATTTTTTATTCATACATTTGTCATTTTATGTTTAGACACCTACATTATTTCGAGAACTGATGTATGAATCGTGTTCACTATGATTAAATTGTTTGTGATTCTAACATTTCCATCCGGCTGACTACGAGTCCGTACACCTTGCTTTTTAACGATTACTTTAAACATTGATTTACCATTCAACATACGCGCTACGATTTAATTCATAGGTACGTTTAAAGGCGCCGTCGGATTTGAAAGTTGATATCGATATCAAACAAGCACAATATCAAGGCATCAAGACAACGTTAAATGTCAGCGAGTTTCCAAGGTGATTTTCAGAATGCCAAAATACGAAGACAAGCGAGATAAAGGTTAATCAACCATACAAAGCTTCAAAGCGAAGAATGACGACGGCTAAGAAAATCGCTCAATCTACCGGCCGCGAAAGGACCAAGAAATTAAGAATCAAGATCGAAGAGACGAAGTCTTTGGATGCAAGCCAAATATTAGGTAAAAGTTATGGCTTGAATCTTACTTTACTTTCTTTCCTTGATCTCGACAAGCTCTTATTCTATGATATTTTTCAAATCATTTTTGATTAAAAAGATCTTAACCGCTTCTAATATTTTTAAGAACGCTTTTGTCAAAAGAAAATATTTTGAAAATCTTAATGTGTATAAAACTGGGGTTTGAATTCATTTTATTAAAGGGTTTGAAAAGTTGTTTTCCAACGCTAATCGCTTCAAATCGAGCTATAACGTAAGTCGAAACGCGATTTAGTTTCGCAGAATGCCTATCGAGACCCAATCGGCACTGTGGGGTCTCGGCGAGCCCTGAATGACCGGCCGCTTTTTGTCGCTTTTTCTTCTGCTTAGGACCCCATCGAGACCTGTGCCTCGGCTTTGTGTCTGATGGGTGTCAAAACTAGTCGCTTTTTGGTCCGCTTTAACTCCATTTTCTCACCCCTTTAAATACCAAATCTTCCAAACTCTTCCCCAACTTCTTCTCCCAAAACAATTTAAATGTTTTTATACTCATTTTCATTCTTAAAACACCAAATCTCTCTCAAACACATTTTAATTGTGATTTATGAAAGAGAGGAGTTTGGTTTCAGGCAACTTTGAAATGAATGGAAACTAAAGAAAGATTCAAGGTAAGTTCACGAAGCCAAAACGGGAGTTCAAGAGCTTCAAAGTCTTATTATCTACTCAACAAAGGAGTCAATGCCTTCAATGTATTATCTACTCAATATAAGGATATAAATTGTGCCAAAATTGTAATCCTAATAGAGCTCATCGGCGGTGATTTAGACGATAAAAACAATAATCTCTATTCCCATGTTAGACGTCCCATTGCTAGGGATTTGTTCTTCAGTACTGCAGGCTCGGTGGTCCGAGGCGTCAGCGAGGCTTATCAAGCTTGTGGAATCGAAAAGGACCCGCCATGCTGGTGCTGGGGCTGCCTGCCAATGCGACATGTGAGCGCCTCGAGGTGTATGAGTCAGATTCCGACTGATCAGGTCGGGGAACTCTAGGCGCCAGCCCTGGGTTCTTGTGTACCAACGAATGAAGTTAGACAAGAGACGAACCTCGGTCGAGGTCATTCCAACGAGGAGTTATCGAACTCCTTAGGGTGATTCCTCGTCTAGCCATGTGACAATCCAAGCGAGCCAAGAGTCAGAAGTTGCCTGGGCTTCACCAACACTACAAAGCTGGCCATCTATGGATTCTGTTTTAAAGCCCAAGCGGTGAGCCCTGGGTCGGGGACGAGACACAACCTCGTGAAAACACCGTGTCGAAGCTCAGATCTTCTATCCCTACTTTACTCTTTATCGCATATACATATATACGCTGTATCTGCTGGGGGATTCGATTATACGCTAGCTTTATACGCTTTATTGAATACGCTCTTCGGCATATAATTGAATTATTGTGTTAAATTGATATGTCAAGTTTAATCGAGCTAAAATAGAATATCCTATGTCGATCTTAATTCAATATTCTAGATAGATGGGCTTTGATTCGATTAATGAACTTAATTGTTATATTCGCACTCCATCAAACTGCTATAATTAAACTTTATCAAGAATATCTTAAACTCACCAATATATCTATGTATTGAATCGCGGTACGCTTATCAGATCGCTAGATCGATCAATACGAATGGACTTAATCGTATTTACGAACGAGCTTAACGTTAATATCGATCAAAATGAGTTTTGGATGTTTTATTGCACATAATGATTACTAGATCGCTTTATTGTTTCATCTTTATCTAGCATTCATTGAGGGCGCATTACTACTTTAGTCTATTCCGCATTTGTTTTACAAATTGCCAAAGTTTATTAACGGTGAAACTCTCAATTAAAAGCTTCAGATGTTTCTAAAAGTCGGCCAATCCATCTCTTAGTCCTTATTCACCCCCCTAAGGACGCCATATAGGCTAACAAGCTGTATCGTGAAATGGTCTCTCATGACGAAATTTCCAACAACCGTAGAGTCGCTCCAGCATATACACCAAACGCTGACACTGCCTAACATGATTATATGTTTTAATTTGACGTTAATCATGTTTGGGGGTGGACGCCAGCATATGTGTTTGATATGTCATATGCTTTGACATGCATTACAATTCACACACACGCGCTAATTGATTTATATGTCAAGTCAAGTGTTAATGACATTCATGCCCGAAGTTCGCCAAAATGTATTTGAACTAAAATTATATTTTTAGGACTCAAACATTAACCTAACGGACCCAAAAAGAATCGTGGCACTACGTTTCCAAGCTTCTTGATTAATGCCAGAGCTGGGTAAATGATGGTTTCAAGACGCGATCATAGAAATTTATCAAGAATTATGGTCGATCACACCATGCCTCGACTGATGGCCAAATACGAGCTTCCAAAGTTGGTATATTTAAATCGTTGGTTATTTTAAGAGTTATATGTTCTGTGTTTCACAGTTTAAATTTGTTAATTCATGTACTTTTTATGAATTGGATTGTCTATTTTTTATAGACATGACTTCCTCAAGAAACTAAGTAACATGGACATGAAAGCACTTGGACATCGAGTCGATGAATCGTTAAAGCAAACGCAGAGTTTCAGTAAAATGATTGAAATGTTTTCTTCTTTACATTATGCTTATTGTATGACAACTCGACATGTGAAAACATTTTCAAAAACTCACTAAAAATGGCTATTCATGAAATTGAATCTTGAATTTATATATGTTAATATATTTCATGAATCTTTTGTCTACCTTTGATCGACATTGCCGATTGTTTAGCTTTTTAATTTATTGCTCATAATTTAAAAATGCCTTACATGTCATACGAAATGAGCAATGTGCCTAAATGTGAAAAATCAAGATTCCATGTGCCGATTGTAATATCTTAATCGAAGTCTCGATGCTGATATGCTCATATTCCCCGAGTCATTCACCCATTATGTTAAATCGTGATTATTCCTAAATTAAGGTATGAATCACTATGCCTTAATTGATATTCTTAAATGTGATCATCATGAACAAAATGAATATGTTATGTTTTATGTGTATAAAACATATTTCATAAAACTCGGGTTTATACGTGATTAAGTGATCGAACAGGCCTAATTGCGATACGTCATCATCACTAATCCAAAAAGGATCCAAAGAATCTGATAATCATACTCCACTCGAGCTTAAATGCAGGTGTCTACGGCTGACTACGAAAAGCCATGGAGATGGCTCGACGACGCCAGACTCAAACGTGAAAGCCCGGAGATAAACCTTCCTCAAGACGAGCCACTCTAATTATTATCTTCGAGACAAGGACTAAACAAACTAATGCACAAAGAAAAATGGAATGCAAATCGGCGATTTCTTTCTAATTTTTTTTACTTCATTTATTAATAAGGCTCCTGATGGCCTTTGTGTATAGTGCTTAGTTGTTGTCTCGGATGATCTTTCTGAACGCGCTTACGCTACTGTATTTGCCTCGACGGCCACTAGATTATAAATTGTTCAGTATAAAGGAATCGAGGTTATTTGTTTCGCTTAAACGATTTATCATTTTTCAAATAGTCATTGATTTCGACAATTCGTTATTTGTGTTTTATAAATCTTAAACTTAATATACTTTGTTTAAACACACTTAGCTTATTCTTCGCATTATATATCTAAAATGAGTCTTTGAAACCTTACTTGAACTCGAATGATTATTGATTATGAGGTTTATCAGCGCTGGGACAGACATCCCTTTCGCTTTTAATTGTATTTTCTTTTAAATGGACGTACAACTTAAACTTGATCGCATCATACTTTAAAAGCTGACTTTTAAAATGTTTTCCTTTTGTTCTTATCCTCTCTAAACGTTAATGCTTAGTGCGGATTTCAAAATATGTTTGGGATGCCTCGTGTTTTATGTTTTTCCTTAGGGTATCCTACATGATATATACGCCGCGCTTCATTTCTTACGCTGCATGTCCTAGGCGTATATCACGCAATATGGAAAAACGTGCTCATAAATTTTCCTTATTGAACATATATTTGCTCAGAGTTCCAAAATTCTCCTATTACGCTGTTCTAGGATAGAAATGCTCTCTCGGTATGTTTCACATGTTCTTGTTTTCACCTCCAAAGTAAAATACGCTTTCATACTTTTTCTTTGAACTTGAGTATATTTTGGCATTCCCTCTCCGTACGATTCTACATTCTTGAAATTCAAAAGTTATGCAATGCTCTAGCCAACATGAAGATTGAATGTTTTGAATTATTTATACGCATTAGTCGAGGGGAGCCATGTTCTTTTTAGGCTATTTAAAATATTTAATGCCCTCATGGAAGCTCAGACCTAAAAGACTTTGAATGTCTCCTAACTCATACGTGACTTCGATAATATTACTCATGGACCATAAGTATATGTGTTTCGGGGTTAAAGCATGATTATAAAACCGCTTTTTAAAACTCTCGCGAGTTACTCAAGAAAACGTCGTAAATAATGGAGATATTCATTCCCCTTGGTTACGTGAGAAATTTTGTATCAGAGTGCCTAGCTTTATATCAGGCTAATTAATGTAAAAGGCTACAATTGATGCTTTTAATTTTTAATCTTCATAATCCCGAACTTTCTATTCTACAATCATATTTTTCTATACTCTTATTATTGTTCGATTGGTTTGATAAGAAACGGAAGGTCCTTTTGTGTTTAAAACTATTTCTCCACTTTTTCCGCTTGTAAAAAGCTATTTCAACTACGGTAAAGATTCTTTGATCTTTTCAAGATGGTCAGAGTATGAATTTTTAGAAAATACATTTGTTTATAGAGTACGCAGTGCTGTTTAAATGTGTATATGCCTATTGTATTTTTGAAAATTCCTTTGTCATCCGTTGTATATGTTGCTTAAATGTATTTCTGATGACACGCGTTTCTAGAGCCAATAATGGTTTTCGTGTTTCTGTGTTTTCATTGGCTCGCATAAGACATGGATTGTTTTTCATGATTTAAATTCTTTTCCACTC
The DNA here is from genome assembly GCA_019722365.1 of Lithospermum erythrorhizon. NCBI lineage: Eukaryota > Viridiplantae > Streptophyta > Magnoliopsida > Boraginales > Boraginaceae > Lithospermum > Lithospermum erythrorhizon. Next base: position 225,040 of record JADFUC010002180.1, read on the forward strand.
AGACCTTTATCTTTCGTTTGGTACTTTTCAAACACGTGTTCAACATTGCTTTATATAATCGAAAGTGATTTGAAAATATTAACTCTCGCCTCAAGATACGCTTAAACTTTTCTTTAAACTCGAGTATTTAAAGTTATTGCGGATTGCCCTGCATACGCCCTTTTAATTCGCATATGCAAACCTCTAATGGTAGCAGTCTTACCTCAAGGCCCGATAGGAGTAATTCATTAAAGTCAGCTCAACGTTACCAAATCGCTTTATCCTTAGAGACATTGATTATTAGTCCAACTTGTTTTAACAAAACCCATTTACTTATTTTCACTTTTCTTTAAGTTTTGTTAAAACCATCATGTGTATGCATGCCATAATACTTAAATATTTTCGTTTAAAAATGGTATAATACACATCGCATATATCATCTTTTGTTCCTAAAATGGTCAGCTTCAATGAAACTGTGATTGAAAACGGCTCTTGTTCAAGCGTTTATATTGTAATTTCATGCCGCCCCTAAGAGAACTTTTTGTTCGAGGGATCTATTAATAAACTCACGACAGGTTTTTTTTCCCGAATATAACCTTTGAGGGACATCCTATCAATTTATTCTCTTTGAGTTTTTAAACTTTTTGATAATGAGAATTGAAGTAATATTTCATCATATGTCAATGTTCTTAAATTTTATTTGACGACATATGTTCGACATCACTTGTTCAAATTTTTGCATCTTTTTGGTTTGAACTATGAAAGCGGATTACGTAGGATGTCAGATACACTTGCAAATATGCTTCATTGTATATCTTTTGCTTGCAAGTGTATGAAACCATGTTAATGTGCTTACATGTTTATATCATTAATTACGAAGCTCTCTTAACCATGTCTATTGCTTAATTTTTCTAGTCTAGACATGCAGTAATGTGCTTTTCATGTTTATACTTAACACGAAGTTTCCCTCTTTAACCATGTCTATTGCTTAATTTTTTCTAACGAGACACGGTATCCAATACATGAGTAATGCACTACGATTCAAAAAGTGGGGGAGTAATGTCATGATGCCATGAAATACGCCATGCTAAGATGCTTAAATATTTTATTTTTATCTAGCATTGAAAGAGCAAAGAAACCATGTCCTTGTACTTAACCTTTATATTAGCATGACATTGCTTAAGTATCAACGCTTTGTCATCAAAAAGTGTGAGCCGTCGGGATTACGCAGTCCGCATACACCTTGTTTTAATGCATTTACTTAAACATTTACTTATCATCTGAACATATGCGCTATTTATTTAATCTTATAGGTGTTGAAGCAGCCTGTCGGACGAGTTGACATCGATATCAAACAAGCACAATATCGCGTAACAAGACACCTAAGAAACGCCATGCAGCCTTCAAGGTGATTTCAGAATGCTAAAATACAGACATGGTATGTAAGAAGAATCAACCATACAAAGCTTCAAAGTGAAGCTAATGACGACGTAAGAAAATCGCTCACCCACCGGCCGCTTAAAGCGACCAAGAAAAGCTCATTTATTAATCAAGATCTAAGAGACTTAGCTTTGACGCAAGCCAAATATTAGGTAAAAAGTATTTGAATCTTACTTTACTTTCTTCTTTCCTCGATCTCGATCAAGCTCTTATTCGTGGAGATATTTTTCAAATCATTTTTGACTAAAAAGATCTTAACCGCTTCAATATTTTAAGAACGCTTGTCGTTAAAATATTTCAAAATCTTAATGCACAGATAAAACTGGGGTTTGAATTACTTTATTAAAGGGTTTGAAAAGAGTCACAACGCTTTTTGAATCGCCTAAACTTGAGCTATAACGGCCGGGAACGCGATTTTTAAGTTTCGCAAATCGCTTCATCGAGACTCCAATCGAGACCTGTGGGGTCTCAACAGGTCTCGATTGATCCGGGTTGCTTTTTTCTCTGTTTAGGACCCTTACCCAGGACCAGTTCTCACGAGGTTCGATGTGGGTGTCAAAACTAGCCGTTTTTGTCCGTTTTAACTCCATTTTCTCACCTCTTTAAATACCAAATTTTCCAAACTCTTCCCCAACTTTTTCCAAGTAATTCTAAATATTTTTATACTCATTTCTCATCTTTAAAACACCAAATCTCTCAAACACACACGAGCTTTAATTGTGATTTACGGTTAGAGTGAAGCCATTTAGAAGCAAACTTTGAAACGAGAATGGGAAACTAAAGAGCATTCAGCTAAGCCACGAAATGCTCAAATGGGAGTTCAAGAGCTTCAAAGTCTTATTATCTACTCAACAAGGAGTCAACAAGCTTCAACGTATTATCTACTCAATATAGCGAGTTATAAATTGTGCCAAAATTGTAATCCTATCAGAGCTCATCGAGCATTTAGATCAGATAAAACAATAATCTCTATTCTATGTTATATTGTCCCATTGGGTTAGGATTTGTTCTTCATACTGTAGGCCTTTATGGGTCCTGAAAGCGAGTTTACTCAGCTAGAATCAGTAGATTGCCATAGCGCTGAGGCTAGCCAGCTGCCAATATATTGGCCAAGTAGTATGAAATAAGATCTCACTGATCGGGGTCAAACTTAGGCGTGTCCTCGGGTTCTTAGCGGTGTACTAACTACCAGTTATAGTTAAACTTTGCCGAGTACTGGTTCCTAATCCAGAGTTATTGAACTCCTTGTGGTGATTCCTGTTCTGAAAGCGGTGTATTAACGAGAAGCTATGAAAATAAGAGTCAAGTTGGCTCGGGTCACCAACATTCGCTAAGCCGCCATCTAGCGATTCTGTGCTCAAGCGCAGAGCCTGGTCGGGACGATTACCAACCTCGTGAAAAACACCGTGTCGAGTTTGCATCTTTCTATCCCTACTCTTACTTTATCACATTACACATATACGCTAATCAAGTGGTGATTCGATTATACGCGCTTATACGCTTATCAATATGTTGGTACATAATTGAATTATCAGGTTAAATTGATATGTCAAGTTTAATCGAGCTAAAATAGATCCTATGTTGATCTTAATTCAACATTCATGATTAGGATAGTTTTGATTCGATTAATGAACTTAATCATATATTCTGCACCGATCAAATCCTCGCTAATTAAACTTTATCGAAGAATATCTTAAACTCACCTAATATATCTATGTATTGAATTGTGGTATGCTTAATAGATTGCTAGGGATTTGTATTAATGGACTTAATCGTATTACGCATGAATGAGCTTAATGTTAATATTGATCAAATGAAGTTTTCGATGTTTTATTGCACATAATGACATTAGATCGCTTTTATTGTTTCATCTTTTATCTAGCATTCATTTGAGGGGCGTTAATACTACTTTAGTCTATTCCGCATTTGTTTTACAAAATTATAAAGTTGTATTAACGGTAGAAACTTGAATACCCAAAGTTTCAGTGGCTCTAAAAGCTGGCCAACTCCTCTCATTCTTATTCACCCCCCCAAGTGACGCCATATGTGCTAACACCATCCTCTCTTTCCTGGGATGCTCTGCCTTCTCTGTGGGGTGTTTCACCCTTACTGGGTAGTGGTCCCAAATTTGACCTTTTTGGAGATTTCTTCCTGTAGTTCATATATCTCCCTTCTAATTCCCTCCTCGATTTAAGTGTAGGTCTTCTTTAAAGAAGCCTGCACCTCTTCTAACTTGGTATATCGAATCTACTTGTGTTTAGATAATCTCTATTTTTGGGTGCCGTAGTTCCAACACCGATTTTCCTCGAGAGGGCCGTATCTTAATCTGCAGAAAGAATGAGATCATTGTCACTTTTTTCGCCGTCAGTTTGGATATTTGGCCACTTTTCAACCGTGTGAAACTTCTCAATGTCTCCGGTTTTTGTTGTATTTCCATGAGGGTTCTTTTCATCCTCATCGGCAACCGCTGAAGTTCTTAAACTTGTCCATGAACAGATCCACTCATATCTTGCCAACCGCCGATGAATCGGATAGCAACTCGTGGAACCACTTCAAAGCCCTCTGCCCCGACAAGACGCTGGGAATACCTCGCGATACCTCTCAATACCGCCCAAAAGATAGTCAATCAAAAAGATTCGAGATGATTGTTCTGGCCCCAAATTCATTTTAAAGTTTTCAATTTGGGCATTCTCAATCCTTGGCATGGCACAAGCCTCAATCGACTAGAAAATGGCAAGAACATACCGTGGCTTAATCGTCTCGGCCTGTGCGATGCCTTTGAGCAGTAATTTGAGTTCATCCAACTGTTTTTGTAACTCAGCATTGCTACTATTGCCCCCGGCATCACGTCTGGGCGAGGGAACACAACGCGGGTCTCGACGACCACGCCTGGCCATGGGTGACGCAGTTTCGCCTCGGCAGGGACCTTCATAACTCCCCGATCGGGTTTTCCTGCCGCTTCGACGTGGTTTTTCCCTAATAGGGACCTTCCGGGACTAATTGCTCGGGTTAAACCATAACCGGATCGATGGGGCTCGATCTCTCGCAAGGAAGTTATCGGAATTTGTATTGCCTCGATGTGTACTTCGTATTGGCCTGTGACGTCAAGTGCATGGGCTATCAGAAAGTTGGGGATTCATCGCTGAACGAACATGGTTAATAGGAACCTTTGATTTGCCGGTGTCCTTTTGACGGTGTCACTCCGAATGTCTCCGGGAACCGCCGTACGGGTTCACGGGTGGGATTAAGGATCCCACAGACGGCGCCAATTGACAGTGGGGGCGTATTTCGTGAGGCCCTACTTGATCGAGGCGGCGCTACCCTTTCTCTCACATTCGCTTCCTTGGGCTTGGTCGGGGTCAGAGAGAGTGGCCCAAAATATCAAATCTCATTAAGGCTCATCGATCTTTTGAAGGATTAGACGGTCGAGACACGTTGGCCCCCCGACCCCCGCTTAACGACTCCTGGGCCCTAAAGCTACCGACCCTCCTTGGCTTTTGTTAAATAGCTCGGATTCCATGACGTCGGCGCCTCGACGCTTCCTACCTGCGCCAAGCATCGAAGTCGATCGTTAGCCACCCGACGATAAAGCTTGTAATTTATCGCAGTAAGACATCAAGGTTTATGTGATAAAGAAAAGGCATTACCTTCAAAACGGCTAAGATTTTATGTATAATACAAGAGGCCACATACTCGACACGTGTCACTACCTCGTATGGTATACATTTCTATTAATATCTCATATCTTTACGCCAGATATTAAATTTCAATAAAACTCTTATTTATATCATCTGATTGTGCAAGTAGAATTTTTGTACTTGTGCATATTAGCACGAGACTTTGAACCCCAAGTCATCAGGCTTGATTTTTTTCGATGTGTTTGGTATTAGTTTATTTCAAGTTTCTCATCAAGTTTGATCAATTCTACTTTGTTAAGTTTGATTGTATTTCTGTTGTGAAATTTATTTTGATAACTGTTGCCATCTCCTCATCTTTATTCAGGTTTCCTTTAGATGAACAAAGAATAAGCTAATTCGAACATTAACAAGATAATACTTGCTTGACTTAGTAAACCTCTATCTAATTTAAATCTTAATCTGAATATACTTCTTCCATCCCACCTTCAGATATCCACTTTAATTTTGTACAAATTTTAAAAAAATTTCATACTCATCTTACAAAATCTATTTCCCTTCAACTTTTATTACTATATTTGGTAAAAATGAAACTAATCCATTTTTAAAAAATGGGACATAATTTGGGATTTTGAGGAGTTTAAAATTCAAGAATTTTTTATGCTTTTCCTCGCTTCATTCCTATGTTTCTAACATATATAAAAATTCGACAAATTTCTTGCTTTCTTCCGTTTATTCCTCATGAGTCCTAGTAAAAGTTAACTACTAATAGTTCTACATTTGAATTAATAATAGTCAAAGTACAATACAAACAAAAATATCTACTTGGCCAAAAAAGCTTTTAAAAAAGCATAACTATCAAAAAATTCAAAAGTTCAACAATCTTTTAGAACCGAGAAAGTATTATATAAAACACAATCCTAATTAAACTTATTTATATCTATTACAGAATATAATAATATTAATAACAATAATAATAATACTAAAGTCCGTTCTCTATTAAACATTGCACTTCAATTTTGAAATTATATAACAATAAAACTTAAATCTCATATAAATAGTATCCCTACAAATATTAATATATCATAATAGCTATCAACTTATTCTTGAAATGACGTGCATTAATTTATTTTTGATAAATACTTCGGTTGTATTAATGTAAGTGGTTACTATTGTCTACGACCTAGCTGTTATAATGTAATTATATTTGTTGTTATCTCAAAGCATTCAGAAGACTGCAAATTGAGCAAAATATAAGAATTTGAACTTACAACCTCTTTTAGAGAAGGTTAGGCAAATATTATTGGATTAGATGACTTTTGTGGTGGTTTGAGACTTCTAAGGATTCATAATCTGCATAATTACAACTCCACATCCATTGTTTCAACAATGATAAAAGAGAGGTACACCACCAGTCAAGTGAAAATAATGACAACCCCACTTAGATTGTTTATACAATGATAAAAGAGGTGGTAGTCAAGTGAAAATGAAGCAAATTCAGTAAATTTCGCAAAGAAGACGAATATGTTAACTTCAAATTAATTAAGACACTGACATTATTGACTCCAAAAATGCTAGCTAAATATGTATACTTGGAATTCCGTGGACTTCACATTCCATGTGAATATGTCACACTTAATGAGTAAAATTACATCTTATGATGAGACTGCCTAAACCACAAAATTCAAGATTTATAAGCATTCAAACAAATGTTGCCTTATGTGGAAAAGAAACCAAAAACTTTAACTAGTAAGTTATGGCCGCTTTATACATTGGTGAGAAAGATTTTCATGACATCTTAATGAAACAAAGAAAACACCTCGAGAAATTTGAATATTCACACATTCAATGATAGAAATGCATTTTGTTGATTGTTAAAGTGGATGTCACACATATTCTCCCTGGTTAACAATTTCCGAAAATATTTTCTTTTCCCCATAATTTTTAACTTGTTAGAAAAACTTGAAAAAAAGTCCCATGAAAATAGAAGCTAACCAATTAATAGAAAACTACCTTTATCTTTAATTTCTTACTTAGAATAGGGTACTAGGGTGGGATGAAACTTAAATTTGGGTTGGCAATCTTTATTTGCAGTTGGCATGCATTTTGACTATAAGAAGAGAGTAAGAGTTATAGTTAGCAGTAATGCACATGATAGTTACTACGGAGTATATAGGATTATACTAATAAGATTAACCATATAATTTAGATTTAGTCCTTAATACTCCGTATTACATAAAAGTTGAGGTAATGAACTTATGATCTCCCAAATGTAAGTCGCATAGATGAGGATGTAATTGTATACTGTTACTGTATAGTGTCACAACATTTCAATTATGAAGACCAAAACATGTATTCAATTAGAGGAAGCATGAAGTGAACTTCAGGTTGTAAACATACAAAATTGTAACATTTGCTATGACCAACTTATAATTACCTCCCAAATTTTTAAAGAAAAAAATGTAAATCAAATGGAAAATATGTGCCTGGTTTGATAAGATAGGAACATAAGTTAAAAGATACCACAACCATGAATCGAGAGTGGAACTAGGTCAAGCTTATATCTCGAAATTGATGGAATATAAAATTAAGGCCAACTCGATATTAAACAATAAATTTAATTTTCAAGCTTAAACTTATTTAACCTTTGATACAATTTAGGCTTGGGTTGGGGTGGCCTAGTGACCTGACAAGACAAATGTGGGAAAAAGAACAAAAGAAATTACTAATAGATTGAATACCTAAGAATGAAATATTTAGTTCATACGGCAAGGAGTTGTCTGGTTGTTCTCTCTTGACTAAACATGCATTACATCAAGGCCTTGATAGAACTTGAGTCTAAGCTAACAAAATAAGAATGTTTAATAGTACTTAGTAGTTAGCTAATCTCATTATATTTACTCCATCAAATTATACATAATTCTATATCTTGTAAACACATATTGTCACAATTGCCAAAGAAGTTATGGAGAAAAAACAAGATGATGGAAGCAATGAGATAAAATACAGAGGTGTAAAAGCCATGCCTTTTGTCATAGGTAACTCAATATATCAATGTTTATATACCATTTTTTTTTCTTTGTCAGATAGTTGAAATTCTTGATTCTTACTTAAATAATTATTTGATGATGTTTTGTCAGGAAATGAGACATTTGAGAAGCTTGGCACCATTGGAACAACATCAAATTTGCTAGTGTATCTCACCACTGTCTTCAAGATGAAATCCATTACAGCAACAAATTTCATCAATGTCTTCAATGGAACTTGCAATTTTGGGACATTATTAGGAGCTTTCCTCTCAGACGCTTACTTCGGCCGCTACAAAACATTAGGCTTTGCTTCCGTGTCCTCTGTCATAGTACTACTCAATAATCAATGTCATTCTAATGCTTCAATGTTTTTGATGTAAAAGTTACAACAGTTTAATTTTCTTACCTTATAATCGCTATACTTCAGGGGATGTTGGCACTAACATTAACCGCGGCAATTACAAAGCTTCATCCGCCTCAATGCAAATCAGATGTCAACACTGAATGTCATGGTCCAACATCATGGCAACTCGCATTTTTATTAACAAGTTTCGGATTCCTAGTAGTGGGAGCTGGCGGTATAAGGCCTTGCAACTTGGCCTTTGGAGCAGATCAATTCAACCCGAAAACCGAGTCAGGAAGGAAAGGAGTTAACAGCTTCTTTAATTGGTACTATTTCACTCTAACCTTCGCCATGATGATATCTTTGACTGCCATTGTCTACGTTCAATCAAGCGTCAGTTGGGCCATCGGATTAGCTATTCCTAGCTTCTTAATGTTCTTGTCGTGCATATTCTTCTTCGCGGGTTCTAAAATTTATGTCAAGATTGTCCCAGATCATAGTCCCATAACAAGAATGGCTCAAGTAGTTGTTGCTGCAATCAAGAAAAGGCGATTGAAGCTACCAGACGAACCGAAAATGTCCATGCATAACCATATTCCTTCTGATTCAATCAATTCTAAGCTTCCATATACCAATCAGCTAAGGTAATCTTAGAGAGTACATATTTCAAACTGTTCCCTCCCTTTCATACAATCCCAATATCAGACTCCTGGATCGAGTGATCGACCAATGCCATTTTTCTTTACTAAAACTGAACAAAATGAAACAGGTTTTTGAATAAAGCATCAATCATTACTCTTGATGATGAAATCAATTTAGATGGATCGGCATCAAATCCTTGGGGACTATGCAGCATTCAACAAGTGGAAGAGGTCAAATGTGTGGTAAAAGTAATTCCCATATGGTTTTCTTGTGTTATATATCACATTGTTCTAGTCCAAATGCACACCTATTCAATTTTTCAAGCCCTTCAAACCGATAGAAGTCTAACCAGCCATAGAAACTTCAAGATTCCTGCAGCATCATTTCCTGTTTTCTCCATGTTGAGCCTAACCTTATGGATTCCAATATATGATCGCGTAATGCTCCCAAGAGCACGAAAAGTCACCAAAACCGAGGATGGCATCACTATCCTTCAAAAGATTGGATCCGGCATACTTCTTGCAATAGTCACTATGATTGTTTCAGGTCTAGTAGAACATAAAAGGAGATACATAGGAACCACTCAACCAACACTCGGAGCTGAACCAAGGAAAGGGGCCATTTCAGCAATGTCCAGTTACTGGTTAGTCCCTCAGTTCACAATTGCAGGAATATCTGAAGGATTCACAGTGATTGGTCAAGTTGAATTTTACTATAAGCAATTCCCTGAAAACATGAGAAGTTTTGGAGGGTCTTTCTTGTTTTGTGGTTTTGCAGTAGCAAGCTATCTGCATAGTTTCTTGGCATCAGTTATTGTGAAAATAACAGAAAATGCAACATCAAACAATTGGCTTCCTGAAGATCTCAACAAGGGAAGATTGGACTACTTCTACTATATGGTTGCAATTCTTGAATTGTTGAATTTTGTGAACTTTTTAGTTAGTGCAAAGTGGTATAAATATAAAGGGGAAGAGAGCAAAGATCTTGAAGTGGAAATAAATGAAGTATAGCAGAGTGACCATATAAATAAAGTATAGTAGAGTGATCATACTCTTTGATATATACTCAACCATTTTTCTTATATTTTCTGTTGCTTAGAGTTGAGAAGCATTTCATCAAGCATGAAACCTTGTAATCAATTAAAAAAAGAATTTCAATCGGAATAAATACTTTAATTCAACCCAAAGTTGTGAATAGCGTTTCGCTGTCCATAACGGCGAAACTCAAAAAATTTGCTATTTTACCGCTATTTACCGTAATGCTGTGTAGAGTTACGCTACTATGACGCGATGCTACCGCGACGCGACGATACTGCGATTGCGCCATTCAACCATTAGTTCTACCAAGAATAAACATCATTTTCTATTCTTTTATGTGAAAACCAATTACAACTATCATTACAATTTTTCTTCTTGTCATTCACAAAAGACTCTACTCACTTAATTAATGGTAAACATGTAAATTATTACAATTCCTCAATTCTTGTGTCATCTACAAAGACAAGTAATAAAAAACGGATACAGTTCTAGATTACTTAATTAATGATAAACATGTAATTTTGTACCACTATATTTACCAATTACACTAAAATTTTAATTACAATTTACATAATATATAAAATATTATGGATTCCGTTAAATTTGGGGCCCTATACGAAGAACCGTCCGGAATACCCAGATAGCCGGACCTGATTACAATAATTCCTAACTTCCTTCCCTTACTATGAGATTCGAAAGCTTATCTTTGAACTTGACTTCAAAGATCAAAAAGGTTAGCTCGCGACCATTTAATTATTTGTCGCGTGCAAATATTGGTATAGTTGGAATCTCTTTGAATTCAATATAGTCGGGAGTCTATAGTCGCACAATTGAAGGGTTATTCGTCATAACTCATAAGTCTAAAGTCATAACCATTAACTAACACACAATGAAAAAGCCTACTCCATCATAGTTGGTAAACATTTGACTTTATAACAACAAAATAATGTCAAAATAGTCTCTATAGCTCATCCCTTTCAACTATGACTTGACTTTCTATACTCCAATCCCCCCTCCAAGGCTAAAATATTGAATACTTCCCTACAGAATCTCTGAGGAGAGGGAAATATATGAGTTTCTCCGTCCTACAAGAATTGTCGATTTTAATTTGCAAAAATCAAGATTAAAAAAGTTATAATCTTAATTGATGAATATATATATTGAATCAAAATTAAAATTAACTTATTAATAATAACATATATTGCAATTGTGGCCTATAAACTAAAAAATAAACATATAACTAAATAACATATATTGAAGTGGTGGAATTTAACATATTTTTCTCAATAGATCATACCATATATTTGTATATAAACTTCATCGAAGCAAGACCTGGATAACCTAATTTGTCGGGATAATTATCTGCTTTTTTTTCGGTTATCTAACAATTATTTTTCTCTAAATCGTCAATATTATTGAAACAGCACGATTCCAAATGTTTTTCGTCGAAAGACGAAAGCGTGAATGTGGTTACCCAATCAATTTGAACATAAAAAAAATAGTAAATGCTCCATATGTAAAAAAGGCGACAAACGAAAGTAAGGTTACTACATATATTTTCCGCTATAGGCCCGCCTAGGCTCCTGCAGCCTGCCTCCCCCACTTCGCCCCTGCATTCTACGCCGACCCTTCCAGTTGACGCTGGTGAGGTCACCGGTGGATCCCGATCTTTCCCTTGCTGAAACGCCGATTCACACTCTAAGTCTCTTTATGGATTTAATCCTCAATCGGCCCCGCTGAACAGCTTCTATCTCGATTTTCGATGACGGTAGTAATCAATATCGCTCTACGGTCCTTGGGCTGCATCGGTAGAATCCTTGCCTCATATGCCTCTTGGATCCGGCAGGCCTTCTGTCAAGTGCGGCCGCGGCAACAACCGGCCTCACCCTCGAGTGATCTCCGTGAACACATTCCCGGCCGAGGGTCTCTGCGGAGTCAAGCATTCGATCTTCCCCTCAACTCCCTTCCTCTCCTCGACCCCCCGAGGCGCAAAGGTATTCCCCTCGGGAAGCGTCGAACTGAGTACGCTCTATCGCGCCCCTGTGATTCCGCCCAAGCGCACTACCACCGGTGCTCATCTACCGGGCGCCTTTTTCCTTTCTTCACCCTCTTATCTCGCTTTCGATCCGAATGTAACATAGGCCCATTCGTTAACCTCCTCACGAGCTGACTCCCTTGAACTTCGCTTCATCCGCAAGCCTCCACACAAAGGCAATCACAACTATCTTTGATTAGCTCCTAGTATCAAGTTGAACTCCGCTTTGAAACCACTCCTCGAAGCGAGGTGATTGACTCGGGTCTCCCTATGTACGATGGCCAATGGGAATGCCTCATCTTTGTCCCTTGGCCGTACTCTTCCCACATAGTTCTAGTGAACCGTTCTTCACCAAACTCAGAATGCACTGGCACCGATTAAACCACTTCAGCAAGTCCGGCTAAGCCGGCCGGAAAGGCCCCTCAGCATAACGGTGGTCGTCTTCAAGCAAATGGGACATCTCGACTGAACTCGCGACGTGTTCCTCCGGATCTGCCTTCCCAGTAAACTAGGCGGCAGGAGTTTCCAACCCCGCTGCACGACGCACCCCTTACGCCAGTAAAGTGCTAGTCCTCCTAACTCGGTATCGTTCCTCGTACGGCTCGTCTTAACAACTCTGCAGTAGGCATCTACATGCCGCCACAAGGCCGCCATGCAAGATCCCGGCCGGTAACCGGGCAATGCACAAGCCTCCCGCCTCGCAACTTCTACGGCGACTACGCCCCGACTGCCTACTGTCATTTGCACTGGAAGTTGGCTCTGCTTCTCCCTCCCCATTCTCCCCGGATGTACGATACCTCCAAAGTGGGATCTCCTCCAACTGGGATTCAAGCCTCAAGCTTCTCGTGATTCACGCCAACGAGTCCCCGTCATTTCAAGCGAATTATCCTGTACCAGCCTCCGTGGGTGCGAATTTCCTCTATCGCACGCATTCCCCCAGCCTCAGAGTCGACTGCCCCGGGGCACTGGCTAGGCATCACATCACGGGAGACACTGGCCGAGCCTCGGTTCCTCGAGGGTGCTTATCATCATGCTCGCTTTCGCTTCTCGACGATGGCCATGATAATGGTTAAGTGCACGGGTGGTGACTTTCTCAACGCAAGTCTCCCACCGTAGCCACCAAACGACGATCTGGCCCGTTTCGTAGTAGTACCGATCACAAATCTTCCGAGCCGGAAATATACTTCGCTCCAACTGTATGCTCAAGAAAACAAAAACCGGGGTTTGTCTGACCGGAAACCTCCGACGAACAAGTCAAGAATGTGATCGAAAGAAGCCGGGCTTCGAAAGAAGATTATTTTATCAAAATAACTTACTCGATTTTTGCCGCTTACTCTTTTATAAATAGTTGAACGTAAGTTTTTTCATTGTTCTCAATACCATTCATTTCCATTAATGATTATGCGTTCATTGCGGGTCGTAATAATAAATTTTAATCGCTCTTCTAATGGCCGCCGTCGACGCTTAATCTGCCTTTCTTCTTCTTACCAGTTCTGACGGTCGCCTTCTTAATACGCCTCAGATTTCGCCCACCCGGTAGGTCCAGACTATTCATCCACGATCCTTCGACGGTACCCCACCGCCGAATTTCCTGACAAATTTCCATTTAATTACGGTAGATTATCACATACCAATTTAACATATAAAATCAAATAATTCTATTATTTTATATCATGATCAATTGCCAATATATTTACCAAAAGACATCGAATTTATAAAGAATATTTATTTTTGTCTATGTACATCTCGCCGCAGATAATATCTCTCTAATATCTATGGACAACATATTTTATCAGAATTTTCTATATTATATTTAAAGAAGCTTATTCGCGATCAAAGTGATCCGCTCAAAATATTAATTAAAAAAAAATTCGAATGAGTATAAGTTTTACATAATTTTAGAATAATTACAAATTAAATATAAAAAATATATCAAATATTTAAGAAATCGATTTTATTCTTTACTAGTTTGATGCTAATACTCCGAAATTGATTTTAGGGGAAATTTATTATAAAAAAATCCGATCTACATGCTCTAAAAAATGAGCAGAACGGACAATCCCAAAAATCTCTTGAACATCATCATCTTTGCTCTTCGTTTTATTCTCTTCCTTGTCTATCCCCTCAATCACCTTACTCCCCCCCCCCTTTTTTCCGTTCAATTTCCCATGGAGTTATTCAATCTAGAGAAGCATTTTGCATTTTATGGAGCATATCACAGCAACCCAATAAACATATTAATCCATATCCTCTTCGTTTGGCCAATTTTATTCACATCTCTCATGCTTCTATATTTCACCCCCCCTCTTTTCTTGAATGAGTCAATTGGTCAACGATTCCTTATTTTGAATTATGGGTTTTTGTTTACTGTGATTTACTCATTGTTTTATGTGGTTTTTGATAAAAAGGCGGGGTCTTTGGCAGCTTTGATGTGTTTTGTTTGTTGGGTTGGAAGTAGTTATCTAAGTAATTCTCTTGGGGCATCTTCAGCTATTAAGGTAATCATTTTGAACTCTTTTTTTTATAGTCCGTAATAATTATAATGCATTTTTATTGTAAGGACTCCAAGGGACCTCGTCACTGTCAGTAATATTCCTGATCACTAGGCTAACACTAATTTTGAAGTCTTTTTTTTTCTTTCTTAAAATTATTATGCACTTTTATTGCAAGGAGGAGACCTCGTCATCATGAGTAATATTCGTGATCACTAGGCCAATACTAGTGGTTCATTTTGAAGTGTCTTTTTTCTTTCTTAAAATTATTCTGCATTTTTATTGGGAGGAATCGAACCATAGCTCCTCATCGTGAGTAATATTCGTGACTATAATGCTAACGTTAGTGGTTGATTTTTGAAGTCTTTGGGATGAACTATACTACCTCCATCTTAATTTATTTGCGAGGTTTTGTTAATTTTGTCTATATTGCTCAATTTCCCCAAATTGATCTTTATTCAAATACTTACTTTGTATCAATACGAGAACATTGAATTGGCCTAGTGTTTAGTGTTAGAAGTTTTCCAGACTTAGAAGTCCTCGTTCGATTCTCATCATGTAAAAAGGCGGGGTCTTTGGCAGATCTGACGTGTTTTGTTTGTTGGGTTGGAAGTAGTTATGTAAGTAATTTTATTGGGGCAGCTTCAGCTATTAAGGTAATGGTTTTGAAGTATTTTGGATGAATTGTTGAAATTACTCAATTTCCCCCAAATTTATACTTACTCTGGCTTAATATGGTAACACACAATAACATCGAATTGGTCTAGTTCGACTTGACGCATTTGTTCGATTCTTACAACTTACTCGGTATCAATAGAACCATATCAATAGAAGTGATTGTTTAGACAAAAACTATTGTCTCAACATATTTGATCATTTTGAGCAAAATTGATACAATTTTCATTGTATTTATGGTATTGTCCTATAGGAGGCTAAAACAGAAAGGTAGAAGCAAAGTGAATGGTAATGTTAGGGATGGAAGATAATGCATAAAACCATGATAAGTGAATGTCGATGATAATTAGTTACCTATATATTGTTCAGCTAATAGCTCAGCCTACTTCATGGAAAAATCATTCCATGCACCTCCATTGTATCCTTGAAGTCAGTTTCATTTTTTTTTTGTTCATGTTTATCCCTGTTAAGTAAGCCCTTGTTATCAATGTTCAACGGCAGTTCTGCCAATTAATAAATCAGTTGATAGCTTTGATTAGTCTCTTCCACCACTTGTGATATGGTAACTATTATTTATAGTCACGGCTGGTTTCGCCTAGAACTTTTGATCATATACATCATCCTTAAACATTGGTGCAATGTCGTTTTTTACTATTGTGTGAGGATATAATCTCTTTTTGCTATATTCTCGCCTCCATTTTGTGTGTTTCTGGATTGGATAAGAGACAAATACACTGTAGTAGAAGCTGGTATCTAGTGTACGAGAACGATTATTTAGCGAAATAACAAATGATAAGTTCATATATAGAATTATAGATGAAAAGTTGCTTGTAGGATTTGGATTCATACTGATACACTCTTAAATGTATCCCTGAAATACTTGAGGATTAACATTAGCATGAGATTACAATGTTGAAAGTGTTCCTTGCATATGCTATCTGGAAAATGAGATTTCGGGTCACCAATTACTAGATGTCACATGAAATGTCAATCTTAGCCAACATCAATTTTTATGAGGTCATCATCTGCTACCATCTGACATATCATTCACATTACACCTAATTTGAAGTAGAGGAAAACTCTATTTCTAAGCCCTTACTCAAATATTCACATTGTGATAGATGACTTTTCTTGTCACTAAGTTTCACCGCATCTGTTGTGTACTGCACTACTGCTTGAAACTATTTTCTAGTTATCATGTGAAGAGTTGGTTGGCCTAGTTGTGACATCTTAGTTAGAGGAACAGGAGTAAGTAGCAACTAATATTTGTAAGAAAATGAGATGTCAGTGCAAAAATTTATTAAAAGCATGTGAGCAGGGACCATGAGTTGCAGAATGTGGAAATTGCTAGCATTCATTAGCTTAAGTACTCATCTATAAAACTGAGTTGTCTAGCATTTGAATAGGAATTCGATGGCACTTCCATTCCGGATGCCATTATACGACATAACTTAGTATTGGTCCCTCAATTTTCATTCTAATGTTTCATATGAGAAGCTTTTGTCTCAGATTGCTCTTGTTGGCCAGTTGGTTTGTTGGACTGGACAGTTTATAGGGCATGGCGTATTTGAGGTCAGCGTATATCCCTAGTTAAATGTCGCATTAATTTTTACTGAAAATAATATCTCAATCATGCGTCCCTTTAATATTTGAGAAGCGAGCGCCGGCTCTGTTTGATAACCTTGTTCAAGCATTCCTTATGGCACCCTTTTTTGTTCTACTGGAGGTAACATTCTTCGTTTTTCTGAAGTCGAGATTCTTTAATTGTGAACTCATTTACATTTTGGTT
This sequence comes from Lithospermum erythrorhizon, assembly GCA_019722365.1. Classification (NCBI taxonomy): domain Eukaryota; kingdom Viridiplantae; phylum Streptophyta; class Magnoliopsida; order Boraginales; family Boraginaceae; genus Lithospermum; species Lithospermum erythrorhizon. Next base: position 242,136 of record JADFUC010002180.1, read on the forward strand.
CTAAAGGATTTCCTATTATTTTCTCGCAGGTTCTTCAATCTGTCTTCGGCTATGAACCATATCCTGGATTCCATGCTCGTGTAAAAGCGAACGTGGATTCTGAAATAAAGAATTGGCAGGAGAAGAAACAGAAGAAGATTGCATGAAACACATCCGGAATTTGTAAAATGTGAACGGGGAAGAAAAATGTATTTGTATACATACAACTATTAACCTGTGATGTCCTAAGACTAGTAAAATGCTTCCACATATTTGGAGATCTGTCTATAGAAATGTGAAAACACAAATTTCCTTCTCTTTACTTAATGGTTGTAGAATCGAATGACTCGATATACTTTAACTCGAATAACTCGATTCGAAAATTTGATTCGGTCTTTCAAACCAAGACACAAACATTAATATTAATTAGTAACATAATTATTAAATTATAAATGTCTATTATGTTGGAACACTTAATATAAATTACATATAAGTGTTATATTAGTAATATGTATTAACACATGAAAATTTAAATGTTATTAATAAAAATGCTCAAATTAAGTCGACATCTAGTGGAACTCGAGAAGAATTCGACTCGACAAGACACAATTTGAAATAAAATTCGAACATTAAGACTCGACCCGACTCGATGATTATCAAACCGATACACAAACTTGACAGAGTTTGACTCGACTCGTTCAAAGGCCTAAATGGTTGTACAATTATATAAGAAGTAGATATTCAGAGTGACTCGATGATCTACATAGAGCGAGTCACTCTGGATATATATGCAAAAATGGTTGTACAATTATCCAATATATATGCATGCACCAAGGTCTCTCTTCTAAGCTAGCTCCGAGAGAAGTTACTGTTGCCAGGCATTGGCTTCTGTACTCTTCTGTCACTCATGGATTTCCTCTCTTTTGCCATCTCCTTCCACTGGTCTGCACTTGCATATATATTAGAAAGAAGAACATAATCACTACTGTGTTCTGGTTCCACTCCCAGAAGATGATCTCTCACCTTTTCTCCTAATTCCACTTCTCCATGCATTCTGCAAGCAGCCAACAATGTTCTGTAAACAATAGCATTGCATTCCATAGGCATGCTTATAATTAACTCATAGGCCTCTGCAACAAATCCAGCTCTCCCTAACATATCTACCATACATCCATAATGCTTTATAGTAGGTTCAATATGGTACTTGTTAATCATCAACTGAAAATATCGCCTCCCGTCTTCTACCATTCCACCATGGCCACAAGCACACAAAACTCCCAAGAAAGTAACACCATCTGGATGTACACCCTTCTCATCCAACATTCTTGAAAACAGTTCCAATGCTCGAAAAGCATAGCCGTTCATAGCGAAGGCTGATATCATTGTATTCCATGTAACTATATCCCTCTGTTTCATCTCATTGAAAATCTTGAACCCTTCTATAACTACTCCACACTTCGCATACATATCAATAAATGCGTTAGAAACCGAAGTTTTGCTAAAAAATCGGGTATTCTCCGTTAGGGAATGTACACGCTTACCAAATTCCAACGCACCTGATCCAGAACAAGCTGAAAGAACTACAACCAATGTAGCATCATCAAAACCTACTCCACATTCTTGCATTTTGTCGAACAGAGTTAGCGCCCCTCGAAATCGACCACAATGCACATAACAGTGGATAATCGTGTTCCAATTTACAGTATCTAGAACGGTAATTTCATCGAACACCTGATATGCTAACCCAATATCCTTCAGCATACCATACATATGAACCAAAGAATTCCTAACAAAACTATGGTTTTCATAATTACACTTAATAACAATAGAATGCAACTGATTTCCCAAAACCAACGTCCCAAATTGTCCACAAAGCTTAAGCAAAAACGACAAAGCAAAATTATTCACACCCTCCCCATTTTCTCTCATTTTCTTGAAGTACTCAAAAGCTTTTTCAACATTTCCCTTCCAAACAAATCCTCTAATCATAGTATTCAAAAGAAACCCATCTGGAAATTCAACTTCTTCAAATAATGATTTTGCATAATCCATATGGCCTTTTTGTGAAACACAAAAATATATTATTTTTCCTATTACATATAGACTTTGAGTTGCTCCCATTTTTATTACACGGCCATGCACTTGTTTGATTTGTTTCATGGTTTGACATTTGTTAAGAAATGCCAACATGGTTTGTTCGTTTGAGGTAATTGTAGTAAGTGGACAAACATTTTGGGACAATCTTGGGAGGTTTGATGAGAAAGGAAAATGTTTAGTTTTAGTGAAGAGTGAAATGTAGGTTCTGAGGTTGTTTATTACCATGTTAATGGTCTAGTTATCTAAATGATAAAGCTTACATATAAGATACAGTAAAGTGGATACCTCGACTTATTTTTATCTAATGGTCTTAGTTATCTAGTTAATATTTTTGGCTAAAATTCATATTGCCATAAACTTTGTTTTTGTTATAAAATTCAGCATGTAAATAGTAATGTTGAAATATCAATTGTAAAATAAATAGTAATAAGGATATTTAAATAGTATTAAGGAGGTGAATTTTTGTAGTATAAATATCGCCGTTTACAATCATCACATACAAAACTCCAAGTAAAATAATTGTTTAGCAATTGAGTATTTAAGTAATAAATTTGAAATTTGTGAATATCAGATTTTATATAGCGTGCTCAATGCTGATTATACATAATGAAAGTCTTTACGTAGGTATATTATACTAATAAACTGCTCCAGCTTTTTGATATTTATTTTGTTTTATATGTTTTATATTGCTCTAACTATTATATAAAAGCAAAGGCCCTTTATTATAGATTCACAAAGGCAAAACGTGGAGCTTTTTATTGAATTTGATGGCAAAATTATGTTTTCTATTTTGCTTTTGTCTTCTTCTGAAAATTAACAACCCTTTGAAAATGAAGGACAATAAGATTCGATTTTTGTCTCTATAACTTCTCATGAAACTGACGAAAATGTTTTACAATGACAACTAGTTTTTATCTTCTTTTATTTATTAACAACATATAACCACGTTGATTTGGGATTTTTGTGATTTACCAATTCAATTTTAGAATATGATGAATATCAATAATTTTGGGATTTGATTGAAGGGTTTTAAGGGTAATGCCGATAGGAGAGTTCGTTAATTCAAATTGATTTTGGGATTTGTTGGTTTAGATTTGGGGACTTGGATGAATTTAACCGTTTCTTTTCTTTCAAAATCGTAGAGTTCAGTGGCTTTCTGGATTGTGTGTTCTTTTTTATTCTTTTTTGAATTCTCGGACCTGTATATTTATTGTTATAATTTTGGTCTTCTTTTTTGTTATAATTATCCATATTTGGGTGTATATCTTGATTGCTTTTAACACCGAGAGTTATGTTTAAGACTGCCAAGATTAGGCAGTGCGTGATTCGATATCAGGCACTCTTTTCTTATTGAGGAGTGCTGTCTATTATCTGATGTAACCGGGGTTCTCGAAATCGTGTATTTGTTAATGTAAGACACAATTTGTACAAATTTACGGTAGTTGTAATATTTTCAAAAAGCTTAGAGCTTAATTAAGGTATACTGTTTATAAAATTTGTCATTGATTTAACAAGCTGTTATTATCTTTCTTCCCAATATAGACAACTTTGTAAATTCGTTATAAAAGGTGAGAATAAGAAAATGTAAGGTTTTGGGTGAATACTTTTTTGTGGTAAATAATAGTTTCTATTAAAATTTAAAATTGAAATGTATTTTTAGTTGCTGATTTGAAATCATGAGTTGGATTCGAATCATTACATGTTGAAAAAGTTTTAAGCATGTGATTCTTTTGATAACTTTGTTCTTAAATGTGATTATCTACCGAATTTTGAATGTAGATTAATATACCGAATTTTTGAATGGGTTTCACATAGTTGACTGGGTAGAACTCGGAAATTAGTTTTTTAATCGTCTTTATCCATTCGTGATTCGTGGCTTGGATGTTATTTGATCTTTTATTTTTGCATCGTTTCAAAAGCAGGGAGCATTGTCTATTACCCCACTCACCATACATAGTTAGAATATGTTGAGTTGAGTTGTATTTTTGCATATTGAATTTGTTGGGAGTTGTTACTTTTACCTTAGGTTTGCGGCTTGATGATATTTTTTAATGCTTAGAAAATTTGGTTGATGGCCTTTAATAGGTGATTTTTTTATATACATATTTTCAATGAATAATAAACATCTTATCAGTGTTAGTAGCTTTTGATGTAGTGTTCACAATTGATTTTAATCATTTCGTTTTCACGATAGTAAATCAATCGACATGCATATATGGAGGCGGAAAGCAGAGAGAAAAACCTTCAGGTAACATGAATTGGCATCTGGAGATATATAATGGATACCTGATTCATTAAACATTATATCCCGTAGTTCGTGGCAGTTCGTCTGGTTGCCGAGCTACCAGTAATTCATTCACAATTTCAAAATTAAATTTACCGACTATGGCTCACTCTTTTGAATGGAAATGGTAAAGTCACAGTGATCGGCCAATGGAGCCAAAGTGATAATTTTTATAGCTTTCAATTTCTTAGAGATGAGCCTAGAAATTATCAAATGCATGTATTCTTTAAAAAGTATGAGGCTAATGAAACTATTAAAGTTATGTGCATTTAAACTACTTTCAAATTACGAAATAGGGGTTTCTTTATTTTGAAACAATGGAAAGGTAATTTTCTCTATTCTATTTTAATTTACATATCTGAATTATTAGCCCTCTCTTGAGTAATCTAATGTTTGGTAGCTATTATGATAATAACCGATGTCGGGCCCGAATTGTACGTGATGGGTGTATAAAGGTGTCTAGCATGATCGTTTATCGATACTAGTAATTATGTTATGTCGTTTACAATAATCTAATTTCTTGGTTTTTAAAATTTATTCAACTTCAAGGATGGAATAAACTTCAGATCCATTATGATAAGCAATGGTCTACAAAATAAGTATGGAAAAATTAGATACGATATTAATTGGTTGAACTTGTAATTGATATGCATTTTATTATAACAGCTAATATGTTGGCGATGATAATATTGATTTAATTTTATTTTATAGTTTTCAAAATAAGTGAACATGATGAACTTCTCAAATACATGGGTGGTGAAAGAAACTTCTATGGCATTGTTACTGAGAGTGGAAGTCTTGAAGAATATTGAACTAAGAAATCGGATCCTTCTTCTTGTGATTTTTATACATTGAAATGATACAAATACCAATGATGTTTTATATGTATATAGTCACAGTTTATTGACATTTTAGATTTTGTTATTTGTACATAAATGATTCAAATCTAATGATATTTTATTAATTTTTCTTTTCTGATTTTTTTACTATTCTATATTTTATAATGGCAATCATGCTAAAGTGAGTATTACAAAGATTCCATATGAATTATGTAGAATTTGAATTTGTGCGAATGTTGGTGTGTTAATGTTTTCTCAATACATAACGAGTCTATTATAGATAAGCTTCTTTATCTAAAGTATTTTATAATCAGGCGTTTTTATTTTTTATGCTGTTTTATTATAGATAGCGGCTGCTATATAGTGTTACATAAACAGCAGGCCTATTATGAATGGCGGTTATATATTAAATGTTACTATAATCAAAGCGTTTATTATTTTTATATGTTTGACCCTATTATATATAATTGTACATGTGTCAGTACTAGTAGGCTTTTGTCCATAGATATTTGGTATATGTAGATATTCTATATTGAGCGTTATTATTATTTAAGTGGAGGATTCAATCTATAACTAGGTGTTATTCTTCTTAACTTGGGTGGAGTATAAAAGCTTGCTCCATATATTATCACTCACCGGCCCATTAAGTATTTATTTATTTATTTATTATTTGTGTATAGTCATATGTATTGTAACATCTAACATGTGTTCCGTTGCCAAGTATGATGCGTGCGTTATGTCGTTCTAACATTATAATGTTTAACACACTTAAAATATTTTTTACATTGTGAATAGTAAATCAATATTGTTTCACATCACCAATGGTGGGTGGCGGTATGATCGCGGACACTTTTAAATTTCCTCTATAAGTAACGTTAAAAGCTGGCGTTTTCTAACGCGTCTGCCAGTATTTTATGGCAGTTCAAAATGACAAATGTTTCTGAGTGTTTGTACATTTATATTATGCTCTGTCTTTTATTATTGGTTTTATTAATGTTGAAGAGATGGGTAAGGAGCTAATTGCTGTTGTTTTTTGATAATTAGCATTTTGCAACCTGTCTTGGCATGGATTGTTTGATTTTTGTTGATAAATTTTCCATGAACGATTGAGCATGAGTATTTGTGAACTAAGATTTAATCATAATATAAATCAAAATAATTTGAATAAGGTAATACGTTTTTTATTGTGATTTAGATAACAACGATGTCAGTATAAAATTTCAAACTTGGCTCCTCTGAAGCCTCAGAGAGCAAAGATAAATGTCTGAATGACAAGGATATAAGATATCACCGAATCTGAGGGCTTGAAAAAGACTAAGCAGATAATGGGAAACATGATTGGTTGGAAAAGAAAAGAAAAAAGAGAGAAGAAGAACTTTCGGCAAAAATCCCATGACGTTGGATCATCTTGATGATGCTCTACAGATTAGAATATGCAGAGGATCCACAAGTTCTTATAGGAAGGAACTCGAAGATTTGGATACTGACGAAGTTAACAACTTTAAATGATGATGAATCTGGAACAAGCTGAGGTTCCAGATTTTAAAAGTATTGTTGATTACAACTCTATAATTTTAAGGTGTGTAATGATTGGAATATTGTGAGTAAAGTTGGGGGAGATTGAAGGGAAAAATTAGAGCGTTTTCAACGTTTGACATCCTGAAAATAATTGCGAAACGATATAGATAATGAGAATATAAAAATGACCGAGGAATTGAGTGCGTGCCACTTTTAGTGTGAAAAAGAATAATGAAAGTCTTTGTTGAAAAACCATGATTCATGAGACAGTGGCATTTAGAAGTAAATCATTTGACTTTTAAGTCTTGGTGGTTGTGATCTGGTCGGATTTAGAGGCCATAGTCCCCGAGGTGGTAAGTAATTTTCGTGGTAGAGAATTAAATTGGGCCGTGGTTTTTGAATTATAGACCTGCAGAGAATTGCAAATCGTGACAAAGAAAAGGATAGAAAATCCAAGAAGGCTCATATAAAACAATGATAATTTGTTAGAAGATATAGGAAAGGAAGTCCGTTGTGCAGGCGTGTAGAAATGCCGAATATCTTTGTAAAAGATATAAAACATATGAAGAAAAAGAAAGAAGGGGAAGAAAGGAGATTCAGAAACTTTAATGAATATGTTTGAGGATGAGCAGCGTATCTTGAGACGCTTGAGGCTTGATTGATGGAACAAAATGAAATGAACTTAGTTCTGAAAATTTGATCTCATGAACTCACTTTATGTTTACAGAATAAATGACTGTGATGAAATAATCTCTATATTTGTGTGACATATTGAAATTATTATGTAATGTTTGTTTATATACATGAAATAATAATATTGATTGTATATTTGATTACTCTCTCTTAAATCTTATATTAAATGTTTAGAGCGACTTTATGAAGCATATGGAGGCGTTTAAATCAGACGGTGGAGCAACCAGCATGATTCACAAAGAAAGAGACACGGAGCCATGTTTACTCTTACGACATAAATCCTACGATCTGGAGTCTGGGGCTTGATTGAATGATCGGTAATCATTATTAAATATTGCCCAATGAAATAAAATTGTCATTGTGGCTTTTATATTCTCAGTCAAAAGTCTTATTAAGTTTACGGCATATAGGGTTGGTGTGATCTTTGACGATAGCTGAGGTATGGAAATACATACGTATTCTCTTGGTGTTTTGGGAAAGAAGAAAATATTGAAACTACTTGAAATTACCTTAAAGTTACATTCTGTATATTCATAGGTGGAATAAACTTAGTAATAAGAGATCTGACTTTAATGTTAACGTGGCATGATGGTTTAGATCATTCATGATGAAATGAGAAAAACAATTAAAGCTATAGTAATTAAATCCATGAAGGTTTAAAGATTAATAATGAAACAGAATAGAGTTTGTTCTAGGAAATTAATAACTTCAGACATGCGCTTGGCAGAAACTTGGCACGAAATGTAGCCATTTAAAATTGGTGATATATGTGGGCCTGTCAGTGGTAAGATGCGGACCGTTCAGTATTTTGTAAGGCGTAATGCCTCTAGTAGATAGTGTGTTTTGTTTATTGTCAAATCGGGATATGACATTTGCATTCTGCTCAAATAATCAAATTAAGAGCATAATTTTACGATTATACTATAAAAAAAATTAGACTTGGCTTGATGCTGTATTAATTTACATTTGAATCATTTATGCTTATTAACGTCTTCGATTAAATTCATTGATGTCGTAATTTTCCTGTGTGCATACACAAAATGGTTTTAGCGGGAATCCATTAATTAAACATCTTGGAAATTCTATTTCTGAATAATTTGATAATGAGAACAAAATTCTGATTCTTATGTGGGGTAAATGCCGATTTTGCATGCAAACTCGTTAATACGTTTAAGACCCAGTGCTATCGCCTGGCACTTCCTCATGCTCGACTTTACTGATTGGTGAGAACGAGGATATTCATTTAAAGATTTTTGATTATGCGATTATGTACCCGATAGCTCCGCATGAAAGAATAAATATGAGACCTGAAAGAAGGTTGGGCGTCATGTAGGGTATGAGTCGCTTTTATTATTAGATATCTTGAACCTTTAACTTGGTGATGTTTTCGAGGCGAGTTTCTGATTGTCATTTATTTGAGACATTTTTCTCTACAGGAGGAGAAAATCGAGAAAGGTTATAGCGTGGTATGTCCCACATCTTTCACGTATCAGGACCCGTATAATAAGTATGGGGAAGTAAATATAAAGAAAGGTGTCTTGGCTCTGGTTTGCTGCGTCAATTTGCTAGATTAAATTTTATTGATATGAAAAGAGTGATAAAGTCATACATTTGTTAATCTTTTAACTACCAATTGAAGTCAGGCAAAATGATGTAGCAATCACATCAGTAGCGCTTTGGCGTGGCCGGCACGTAGGTTCGAGGATAAAAATCACCAGATTTATCTGAATAATGAAATGCTTGATAAGACCTTTAAATGATAATGATGCCGTGATAAACATGTACAGAAAGATGATAAAAATGAGATGGAACAGTAATGGCGAAAATAAGGAATGATAGAAGTTTACATCGGTGTATTGTCGGAAATATTTGACAGGAAAAATAAGCATATTGATGAAATATTTGCATTTTCCATTTGCGTATAAAATTATGAATGAAAATGATAATCTTTGAACCCGAGATCTGTGGTTGAATGTCAAAGATAAACTTAATTGGACAAAATGGAAAGATGCGGTAATCTCGAATTGAAATCTCTTAAAAATCGAAAAGTATTTGGAGCTGATATTATTATTCACGGAAAATGCTTCTTGGTTATAAGTGGGTCTTTGTGAGAAAGCGAAGAAATGAAAAACGAGATTGTAAGATACAATGCTGCGTCTTTTGTGCTGAGTTTTCTCAAAAGACTTGAGGAAATGATTATAAAGTAACTTATTCTCTACAGTATGGTCTCGATACTTTTCGTTATTTAATAGGTTTACATGGGTATCTAATAATCTTGACCTAAATCTTATATGGATGTTGTTACTGACTATTTATATGGAGTACTTGATAGTGATATATACATGAAAGCAGAAAATTTGGAAGGATTTAAATGATTGAAACATCATGAGAGAAATGTATCTGCAGTGTAATAGAAATATAACATGGGTTAAAAAATCCGGACAGATGTGGTACCAACAAACTAAGTGAATATTTACTTAGGAATTTGCATGAATAATCCTATTTATTATGTATTTTTATAAAGAAAATATCTGGTTTTGTAATCATTGTTTATGCATATGTTGATGATCTAAATGATGACTAGAATTAATAAAGAAGTCGAAATGATAGTTAGCAAGAGAATTTGATAGAAGATGCTGGAAAATAGGTTTTTGCGCAGTTTAGCAATTGAGTCTTATTTAAAAATGGTATTTTGGTACTGCAAATCCAGTACACAAAAAGAATGTTAGAAAGGTTTAACATGGATGAAAATGACCCTTTGAAATCTTTCTAGATGATCGTGAGCAACAATGTTGAATCAGCTGATGCAGGAAAGAAAATGAAGGAATCTTGTTGAGTGAAGTACAGCCACTTAGGTGTATAGTGGGCGTTAGTAATGCTGGCAGTGTATGAAGACTTCTGAAATAGACATTGGAAAGGGATAAAACATATATTTGATATCTTGAGGAAATGCATACAGATCTTGGTTTGTTCACATCACACAACAATCTACAAAACTGATTTTGTTTTAGTTATGCTGAGATGTAGGTTATTTAAATGGATCCATAATGCACTAAATCACAGCAGGATATGTATTTACCTTAGTATATTCTGATATTTGGGAGATCCCAGTAGACCATAGCCAACAACTTCTTGAGCAAATGCTTTGATAATAGCTCTTCTGAAAGCAAACAAAGAGTGCGAAATGGTTAAGATCGTGTTCACACCCAACGTATCGAGCATCAGGTTTACCATTTAATAAGAATCGACCGTTTGTAGCAAAGGCAATCTTGCGTGTGGTACTCGGATGAAAGAAGGTTATATGGTGGCAAATAAACACGTTACAAAGTTAACTTCGTTAAACAAAGAACTTGAAAAACGAGAGGAATGAATACTCCGATATATTCGTTAAATGCGATAATGTATAGCAAATCTCTTGTGAAAACACTTCTACCGTCAGTTTTCAATAAGCGTTGAGTATGAATGTGCTTGAAATTTTGAAGAGCTATGTTCGTTGAGAGCATATTGTTCTTTTCTTTCCTTATGAGAACATCGTTAAGGTTTTTTTTTAACTTCTGAGTTTTAACGAGGCAACGTATGTTTAGAGTAGCGGTAAGATATCTGAAAGAGTGTTATAAGGTGTATGAATAGTAATGTTGAAATATCAGTGTAAATGAATAATGTCAGAATTTTGAATAGTATTAAGGGGATAATTTTGTAGTATAATCACATTCTGAAATAAATCTATGCAGCTTCAAATAAAATTATTGTTACTTGATTAAATCTTCGTGTCAATTTAGTACAATGAATATAAGTTTTTATAACGGTTTGTATTAAAGTGGATACCTCAACTTATTTATAAGTATAAGTTTGCCCTCTGATTCAGTTTTTAATTTTTAGGGACAGATTTGAAATTACATAAATGTTAAACCGTTGAAGTAGACTTGAGAAAATTGTAAGGAATCAAACTTGAAATGATGATTGTTAAATATTATTGAGAGTTTTGCCGTTAATTTCGATAGAAATGAAGTTATTATGCAGTTTATTCTTTATTTACCGTACGTATATAAAATGACCAACGTTGGATCAAATGTACATATGTCTTGTTCAATTGCTTGATACGGCTCGCCTTGCTCTAACAAATCGCGTTTATTTACTGCATTATGAACTTCCTTAACAAATTTCTTAATGTCGTTATCAAGCCTTCTTTCCTCTTGTTTTTGCTTTCACATTTGTGGAAAATGTCTCGTGAATTTCTCGTTACTTGATATAGGCTACGAGAACTGCAATATATCTGGATAAATCTTTGGTTTAAAATTTTCGTTAATTTTGGTAGTAAATCCGATTATTGATTAATTTTGCTTGAATTGTTCAATTAATTTGAATTATTTATTCTACATTCATATATTGATTTTAAAGCCGGTAGTTAATATTTGATTTAATTTATGTTTAGTGATGATTGAATACGAAGCTTGATTAAGATTTTTTAGTTATTATTTATTTGATGCATTCTAATTATTTTCATTTTTCAACTATATTGATCAGACTTATAAGAATAGTTAATTCATTTATTGTTGTGATGTAATTTGTTGATATTTTTTGTTCAAATCTGTTTGTTTTGTGATTTATTTTTGTGTTTATGTCTTTGTTTAATTACGATTGCAGTGATAGATTTAGGTTTGTTTACAACCGAATGTTTTTGCTATGGATCTGTATTCATGTTAGATGATACCAAATAGAAGGCGCTTTTCTCCTTTTTATTCTTATCTTTTAATTCCAAATCCACGTAGAAGTTGTGAAAGAAGAAAATGTTAAATGGCGATATGATATTGAGTAGAAAGTGTCCATGTAAGATAGACCATGTTGGCTATTGTATATTTGCTATCTGCATTCTACCATTGATTTTGGCAGTTATACTTGATTGTAGGATATTAAAGGAAAAGATGTTGCTCTTAGCACTTATAAAGAAAAGGTAATAACGATTGTGATGTTTACTTTCAGTAGTAATAGGTTTATTGCATTATTATTAAACTTTATCCATTGACAAGTAATGTTGTTATTATTCTTGCTTGTATATTTTAACATGAGTAGTAGTGAAATTTAAAAGTGGGGTCAAATCTGGCTTTTATAAGCTGTCTTCTTGTATTACATAAATTTAACGATCGTTTTGCGTCCGTGTGATTTGTGATCGTTCCTTGAAATAATTACACGTGGTCTATAATGTTTGTTGACTAAAGTAAGTTAAGCGATAGTGTCCTTTATTTTGTTCTTGATAACAAAGCACTTTACCGATTAAATTTACTAACTTGCAAGGCATGAAACCAAGGATCAGTAGTCTATTTCCAAAATAATGAATAAAGTAACTTGAGTTCAAATAAATGTGTCGTGTTAATTATTCTTTACACATTGGTTTGGAGTACTTTAGTTTCCATACTTGATCAGTTGGATCCCAAAGAACTAAAATAATGAAATCCGACAATTTGCTTAACTTGTTTATATTGAGATCAGCTTATCTTGGTTTCAAAGAGAAGAAGAAGTTTGGTAGTTATTTGAGTGGAGGAATTAGAAATAGTGAAATAATTGGGATAAAGTTGCAATTTGGTCTAGTTAGTTGAATTATTTAGTTTGGTCTAAATTTATTAGCTCAAATATTGCATTTGTCATGCCGGATACATTGTCTTTTATGACGGCGAGTTTAACGTTATTTTGGGCAAAATTAATTTTACATAGCTTTAGCCAGCTACAAAAGCTTACTTTTGGCACAAAATATGAACCGTTCTTCCTCGTTAACCTTATTTCTATCCAATTGTTTAATGGCTTCTAATAAACCTTGTTAAGATGTTGTCTTCTATGCGTTCGCTTGAAATCAATAAACATTATATAAGTTAAATGTCAGTAGTGGTACATCAATTTAAGGTGAATTGGATGATGAATCGATAAGTTGTAGATGTGGGTTGAACATGCTTTGATTACGTAAATGCCAAGCAATTTGGCGGAGGTTTATAAAGTGTTATAAAGGAGACTTTGGTTGCGGTTTTGTATGCTTGATGGAGGATCATAGTACGCTTGAGGAAAGGAATATCATTTTGGGGACTCTCAAGTCTGTGAGATGGAAAGAGGATTGCAATTGACAAAATTGTTCTTGGCACATGGCTATAATAGTGCTAACGTAATATTTCCATAGTTTTATGAATTGAAGTGAAGCGGTTGGTTATTAATGTTTGTTGTTTCCAAAATAGTGAATTTATGTTGTTTTTGTAATTAAGATGAATGTGTGTTATGTTTTCTACAATTTATCTAATGTTTCTATTTTAAGATGGAATATTTCTATTTTAGAAGCTAACCAAATATTAACAAAATATGAAAATCATATCCAAAATGATGTTCATTCATTTAGTCGAGCTTAATTGTTTAACCAGAGTAATGGATGCTATGAGAAAACTTGACATTTGGGTTGTAACTGACGATGCGGTGAGGATTGTGGCGTGGTTTGTACCGTTCGCGTCTGAGGGTTGATGCCTTATCACATTTAGCATTTGGAGACCCGTCATGCTCTGTACATCGTGATATTCATTTCGAACAGTAATATAAATGTCCTTACATTATTCTCTTACTTCCCAACAGCAAATGCACAATAATCGCGTTAGTGGATATAAATTTATTCTTTTTCTATACTTGCATTAAACATGAAATAAATAGCTTTTTACTTGGCAATGATGTTATTCGAGTGTAAACTAATTCTCTCTTCCATCATCATTTATCTTGCATTCACAAAATATATATATTTTTGAATTCAAAAAATTGATAATATTTAACTCGATTAATGACAATCTAAAAAATTTAAATTTTTTAATTGTAGAATAATCTAAGCCTGAAATCTACATTTATGAATTGAAAAATGAAAAGTGGTATGGATAATCGCTTTAGCTTTCTGTGATATCGTGGTGTCGCGTCTTTGCAACGTCTGACTTGATCGCTGTTTTTGAAATATGTCGCAGTGGTCCCAATCAAATTTTTCGACGAAGTGTTAAATTGGTGGCAGTGGCCTCCTTTTGACTGACTCTTATAAAAACAATTTAATTTCACTTTTTGTGTTTTTTAACAATCTTTATGGATGATCGCTTCTTTTCTGTGATATTGCTAGTTGATAGCCCTTAACAGAAAGCGTCACAAACATTCATTTTACAAAATATATTCCTATTAGGTCCTTTGGTCAGTTTTAGATGATTGTTGTTAAATTAGTCAGCGTGACTACTTAAGGGTAATTTAGTAATTTTACTTTTGTATTTTACTGAAGAATAATTGGCTTGATGTTAAGCCGAGGCCTCTATTCTAATGAAACAACCCGTGATTTGCTTAAAGAAGTTAGTTAAGTATTTTATACGTTATTTGTATAATCTTTGCCTTGTAATATGAAGAAATAATGCTGGGGATTGTTTAATCCCATTCATTTAAATCAAAGGATTTAGTTCTAGTTTATGGTGTATACATGGGTAACATAAAATTGGAGTTTTTTAGGGTTTATTTATTTGGGTTTTTTAATTTGGGTTTGATTGGGTTTTTTGATTTAGGGTTCTGATTTGAGTTTTGATTTGGGGTTTTTGATTTGGATTTTTAGATTTAGTTTTGATTGGGTTTTTGATTTAGGGTTTTTGATTTGGATTTTTTAATAGGGTTTCCAATTGGGAGATGACAATTTGGGGTGAATTAAATGTATAGTGTGTTTTTGACAGACACTGCGAGATATATAGTAGATGCTTCAGGTCTATTAGATGCGTAAGGGGAATGCTGAGAGTTTAGGCTGATGTTAGACTATGTTGGTGTGGAGTATTAATTTGATTGGATGGATCTTTGAAGATTATGACATGGGGATATAGATGATGCTCTTCTACGTAGTGGATGTAAATTGGTAGTAGGTTGTTGTATCATCAAACATTTGATGGTTGGGGGTTTGGATTTTTTGAAACACATGTAGTGATCTTGACATTGTTAAATTGAAGTTAACGATAAAGAAACTATGCGTTTGTCATTATTTAAAATGAGGAGTTTATTAGATTTATACGATGAAATACAATCAATTTAAAGAATCTTATCTTGAAACTCCAAAGTAAGAGTGCTTAAATTCTTTACCAAGTAATTAATGGCGTGTAGGTTGCTGATACGTGCCGGCAATCGACGGATTGGGATGACAGGATATATTTCGAAAATGGTTAAATTCGGAGGTTATTAGTTTACAGGGAATTGGTGATCATTGGTGACGTTGGTAACAGGGTGGAGTGTCGTAAAATGCTGTGATTTGCTCTTTATTTTTTAAAGAAAATGCAAAAGTAGGTGCTAAATTACATTACGAGTAATTAAAGTGGTCGCGTGGAATTCTCGATCGATTAGGAAAATCACTGATTGGAGATACGGCTAGGACGTATTTGAAAAATGAATTAAGTTTATGAATTTACAAAAATATGGATGATCATTGTTGGCGTTGTGTGAAGTTAGGTGATCGTTAAATGCTGAATTTGCCACTTTTTTAATTTTATTTTGATTAATTGTTAATACAATAATTTAAAAAATAAGAGGGAAAAATAAAATGACAGCTTTAGTGCTTGAGTGGCGCGGTTGCTTAACAAATTTTGTTTGTTTAGTTTGATACCGAATTGGGATGCCAAAAAACTTAGCACGGATCAAACTATTAGGTCCCATATAAGTGTTAAATTTAATGACTTAATTGATCATTTCTTGTGAAATGATCGCACAACAATTATTGATCAATTCTTTGTAGGTGTGAAAGACACTCTGATGAACAACAATCATTCTGACTTGAACTATCGTGCTCCTTTATTTATTTGCCCTATTCTTAAAAATAATTGCTTGTGACTATCGTTATCATTAAACTACCAGTGACCACATTCTTGAAATAGTTCTAAAGACTACTCCCATCATAAATCATCTGATATCGCGCTTATTTCTACCTCCCGATTGCGGCTGCATCTTGCTTGTGCTCGTCAAAATGCAATGTTGTATAAATGGCTTCCGCTCTTTGTTGGAAATGATGAGGTGATTAAGATTTTATTATGTCGTTCATGGTGTGCTCATTCATTTACCAGTTGGGTTAAATAATGATTATCGAAGGAACTTCTTTGTTGACTTGTGGTGTATGTACTAGTGTATGAGTTCTAGCTATTAATTTAAGGGGTTATGACAGATTCTTTGAATCTTACTTCATTAATCGTTATATAATATTATTGTTAATTAGATTATTATACAACTCTTGTTATACGGCGCAGAGGTCTTTGTCTGGGTGGCGTTCAGGTTATATTTGTGTATGAGGTAAAGAGGAAGCTGTACTAATTGATAAATTTATTTACCATTCTGAGGGTTCACGTTTTATGTAGAATATCGATTGAACAAATGAATCAATTAACTAGTTATTTAATTGGATTAATTCTTGATAACAACTTGAAAGATTATTGATATTATTCAGTCACCAATTTAATTAAAATTGATGAAATAGTTCAACTCGTTAGCAACTAAATTAGTCTTCGCGGTAACAGAGTTACTGAAATTATTGTCTTTAGTTCTTTATCGGGGGCTTTGTTTTAACTTTTGTACATATAAAAAACGAGCTTTGAGGGTTTTCATGACATAAGTTTTTTGTAAATCTTTTATTGAAACCCACAAATAACCCACGAAATTCTAATTTTCTTGGAGTTTGGTTTGTTAAATTGTTCTTTATTCTTCAACGTAAATCAGTTCTTGATTCGGCTTATAAATTATTGGGCCGTAGAATATCTCATCACAGATTGATAATGTATTATCTGACTTTAAGATCTATATGTTTTATTTAATAATGTAGTATCTTGTTTCGTCTAAATTACTGGATTTATTATTTATCTTCGTATATTCAATAATATTTTTCATCCATTTCTTTTACCTCTTAAATAACTTTAATAACTGAAAACATCGAATTTTTACTTAGTATCTACTGATCTGTCCAAATTGTCATAAACTTGTGATAAAACTTAATTTTCATCTTGCTCAGAGGGCTTCTGTGTGCTAACAAATCTACAAACCTACATTTAAGACTTACACATGACATAATCATAATAGTCTACACGTCCGCTTACTCACTCACATACTCTAATGTTGGGCTTCTTAATAGAGCCCCTTGTGATATCTTAATAGTCAATATTCCAGTCTCATTAGCATCATCTGCAAAACAAATTGGACAAAAAATTAATTTAGGAAAATCAATTTGGGGGAAATAATAACCCTAAATCGATTTAGGGGATAATCAAAAAATTAAACACATGACTTTTACTACTAAAGAAAAAAAGAAACAATAAAATATGTTGTTTTAACATCCATCATTCGATAATACAAGTCATATAAAATGCTACTTTTAACATAAAAGCCAAACAAACAAAAAATCTTCAATAAATACTTATTAAACATGATTAAATAATTATTTCGAGAGTTGGGTTTGATTAAACAAATACTAAGAGATTAAAAAATTATTTCTTGATTTGAGAAAATACAATAAACATGAGCTTCTGTTACTCCACTTTTCCTTATTGCCATGACAAAAGCTTAGTCTTTAACTATAGAAATGAATTTGGAAAATTTGATGAATGAATTTTTGTTATCACTTGAGCTAGAGAGAGAGACGGAGGTCTTTATGTTAGAGAAAGTGAGAAACATAGAAATGAAACTAAATTAGGGTTTTTAATTTTCTGAACTAGTCTATCATTATAATAGAATATCAATTGAGCTTAATAATTATGATTATTTATAAATTGTTATTAAATTTTTAGATTCGATTGGATTAAGTGGGAAAACTTAGCTTTGACGTGCTCACGCACAGTTTGAGTAGTCAGCGGATTGAATAATAGGGATGAGCAGAAGATATAGAAAAAATACATGATATGGAGCAGGTTGAAGCAATAAAGAAGGTGAAGTACAGGCATGTGCAAGTCCCAATTGTTTAATCAGTTAATGGATTCTAGTTAATGAATTTGAGTTGCAGGTTGAAATTTTGCGGAGCATGCGCGGTGTATAATATTATTGATTTGATATATCGTTATGTTATTAGAATAAACTTAGATTAGATTAGTTTTTGGGCATCAATCTTGTCATAAATGACCTTTCTAACAGTGATAACTCAATTTTATTCCACTCGAGAATCACATGACATTATTATAATTAATAGACCCGAAATGTATTAATCAACCAATTTGGACTGAATTTCCAATAGATACTTTTAAAAATTTAAATCAATCACTCAAACAATCAAAATAATTTAGATAAAAAAAAGGTTCATATAAATTAGATACTACACACTATATTTGTATTTCAAAATACCTTACATTCAAACAATTATTGAATAACACTAATAATATATAGATTAAAGTTGGGTAATTTTTATTAGTAACTGAAACCTTCAAATTATATTGGGATGTACTGCATTGTTTTATTTTTAGTAATTTTACAAATTATAGTGGTTATTTTATGGATTAATTCTTACGTCATCACAAGCCAAGGCAGTCAGTCGGTTGTCCACCGAACATTCGAAATGGATTCGGTTTTAACATGAGGAAATATCACGGCTAGATGCGTTTGAGATTTAAGTCAAAATTTGAGTTAAGTTGATGGAATGTCACTTTTAATGAAGGGTATCTACTTTTAGCTTGAATCACTGATCAGTTTGAAAAATGTTAATAATCATATAATTTTAACATAATAAACGTAGTCAAAATCGACAATTTAGTCCAAAAACCAAGTATCTTTTTCCTCTTTAATATGAAAACCTTGATTGAACATTAACAAATTCTTGAATTCGATGAAGAGGCGCAACGTATATAAGAGCCACATTCAAATGCAATAAACATTTGTCTTGAAACTAGTATATTAATTTAATATTCAGATTAGAAATTTTTTGTAAATATATAGCTGACGTCCTTTTAAAAAATTCTAATTTACTCTTGTTTTGTAATCTTTATTAGGATTAATGTTAATGCTTTTTTCTTTCATTTCATCTGGCATCTTTCATTCTTATGTAAAACTTTATCTCTTTTTAATTTAAAATTTATTTTTTACATTAAAAGAAACTAAATAATTATTTTATCACTGTATTATTTGAATTATAGAAGCCCAAAGTATATGAACCTTTTAAAAATATGTTTTGTAATTCTGATAAAATATTTCTAGATTTGTTAACTTTGATCTTGGCCATAAAACTTTCGATTTTCTTTATTGTAATAAAAGTGGCTTTCCCCAAAACTGACCCATGCCCAACACCCTATTTCTTCACATTATCCTTATCCAGCCAGCGACTTGCTTCACCACCTCACTTATCTTCTACCACACCTCATCCTTTGAGATCTACATACAATTCAGATTTGGGAGTTCTTATAGATTTGTCATCATGTCCCCCCTCCCCACCAAACTAGTATTTTTTCATTTGTATCTTGGTTTTGCCTTATTTCCTTTCCTGTTTGCATTATAATTTGTAATCTAAAAACTAGTGCAAGCCAGCTCCGTGAATGGGTTTTATGTTTCTTCTTTCATTTTGCTTTGGCTTGTTTTTTTTTTCTTGGCAATATCAAGCAGTAATTATTAAATTATGGTGGTTGTTTGAGGTTTTGTTATATTAAATTAGCTTTTCACACCAGCTCTGTTTTTCATCTAATTAAGAAAATTGCTCAACCATCACACCATCAAGCTGCTCTTTTTCAGAAATTTATAATAAATTGTCTACTTATTTTCTAGTTTGTTTTGTTAATATGTACCAAATTGATGTCATGTTTGGAGTTCAATCAATCAATTTTCTTACTATATTCTTGATTTTATGTAGTTATTGTATTATGTGTTGGGATTTTTTTAGGGTGTTGGGAGTTGTTTGTTTGGGATTCTCATTCTCTTTTCTGGAGAGAGGTTGGTGGTAGTGATGGTTAATAAGGAGAGTAGGCGGTGACGGTTGGGGTTTGGGGTTTGGGGTTTGGTTGGGGTTGGGTATTAACGGAGTTGATGCTACACACACATAGTAGTGTTTGTTTGGTGGTGGGAAATGATTATTTACTTTATTTTTAGTATATTGATTACGGGGTATGTTTGAGGGGACGAAATAGTAATTTCGGTGGTAAAATATTTGTTGGATGTGTGTATATTGGTTCCCGAGTGTGGAAGGGGTTTTTAAATTTAATGGAGTATTTTTGCAATAATAATTTAAGTTTATTTTAAAAGGACCTAACTAGTTTTTTTTTATTAAAAATGTGATTCCAAAAGTCTAATAATAAATGCATAATTCTTGTTTGATCTTCATTAAGGATGATTTATCCAATTTTAGGTACATACTAGATTATTAATCAGTTTTGAAATTTGTAGACAATGAGATTATTCTTTGGTCAGGGGCACTAAAAATTAAACTTTCTTTTATCAGTATATATATCTTCTTGCTTGACACTGCACTTCCTAGTGTTATGTTAATATGATGACATTTAATGATATACACCTAATAATTATAGCAACCTTAGTTGCAACATACATATATAGTACATACTGTATATAAAAAATGTTGAGTGTGCAACTTGAAACGACATTTTATTTCATCAATGTCATAGAAATCATTTTTATTATTTATTTTTGAAGATGTAAACTGATCATAAGCTGGTGGGCTAACATTGGCATGATCTTAGAAAAAGTATATTAGCCTCCAAGGCTCCAACAAGTCGTTAAGCTGGAGCAAAATGAGAACAGTATACTTAATCTATGGCCCTCAAGCCCCTGGTTTATGCTATTCTGCTTTGAAGAATTTTATTCTTCTCTTACTATTTAAAAATTAAAACAAAACATGGTAACGTTTGCACCACTACATCAAACCCCACCCTTAAATTTTTCTTACAATAATTATTAATTAATGCATATATGTAATAATTGGTCACAGATAAATCCAATAGACCCATGTACTTTGGTGTGCACTCAAATCACAACAGTTCTTGCATGGCCTACTTATTAAATTAACCCGTCGCCGATCAAATCGAGCCATTATTTGACCCTAAATTAATCGAGTTTAAAAGAAATATTTGATTTAATTGAGCCGAACTTGCAAGTTAAGTCTTTGATTTGAGTTACATTCGGTCAAAGACCAAATCATTAAGTAATTAAGTTTTTTTATAAAAAAAATTCTTAATGAATAATTAATTTTTATTAAACGTTTTATTGAAAATGCTAACTCCGCCATTAGTATCAAACACTTCTTCATCAAGTCAAACTTTAGGAAAAGCACAGAATTTTCATCAAATTAAGTAGGTATCTTCACATACATAGTGTATTTTCATATCCTAATAATTCCATCCTCCAAATATGCCACGTTCCACAAAGAGTTATATATATGCATTTAAATAACAACTATGAAACATGACTTATTTCACAAAAGACTATATATTGGGTGTGCAGCATGATAGAATTAACCCTATCAAGAAGCGAACAAGATAATCCCACATTATATATTACCAGATTCTAGCAGTTTCCATAGATGAATATTAATATTGGTCAAAAGGTATGTACTAGTATAGGGTTGGTATAAAATTAAGACTAAAAAGAATTAAAGAAATGATTCGAGATATAGGTGTGACTGAAGCCTAATTTCAATCTCAATCTTTGAAAAGACCAGTCATAATCTTCACCTTGATTCTTGTGGTCGGACCAATGAGAGATGAAACACGTATTGGTGTCTCTTTTCTGGCTGAAATGCTTGAATGCTGGGGTGAAAGAAACAGCTACATAAACAACCCCAACAAAGAAAGAAACATCTATAAATAGTATTTTGGCTTTTATAAGAGGTCAACTAATGCTTTCATCTGCCTAACCAAATGTGATATATTCGTTTAATATACATAATTTCCAACCTTTACAAGTGTAGGCTGCTCGAATTTTCTAATTGGGTGTCATTTTTGTTTCTTTATTAGGAGGTGATTATCTATGTGGGAAGATATACAAATATGTTTTACTTCAAATTAAATTTTGTCATACTTTTCTTATAATAGAACATTATTGGTGATAGATATTTGATATTTGATATTTGATTAGAGTTGAATCCAAAATTGATCATCAATTGAACATTTGATAGTGTTAATGAAGAATGGTATACGAAGGATCCTTCGTTGATAATGTAGTATACTCCTTCTAATTTTTTTAGTTGTCATTCTAGCATGGTACATTTTAAAATAATTGTGCATTTAAGCATAATAAATTATCTTTTTACATTTAAATATATTTTTTATTAATATATTGAGCTTTGTAAATCGATCGATGATATAATTTAAATTAGTGTATTTATATTTAATCTTGTGATTTTGGTATTTTTAATTTTTAATAGTTATCTGAAAGTCTAAATGTGAGTAAAAAATGGGAGGAATACAAGTGCCTTCCACACCAAGAAAATGAGCCGTTGCCTGCACAAGAATATATTCCCTTCCTCAGTTTCTTTTTTACTTGTCGTTCTAGTCAATTACACATTAATTAAACGATGTTCTCAAACCTGGTGTATACTTAATACCATACCCTGTAAAAATATGAGACTCTTGTTTACGGAATAAATAATGTATAAATATCTTCTTTTCAAAATCATTATTATCTGAATTAGAAATGTATAATGATAATTCTTAAGATTTTTTCTCAATTCCACTCTTAATAATTTCTTCAACCATTTTACTTAATTTGATTTGAATTTGATTTGAATGTGAAGAGTTCATCTTGAATCTGGAGCTACTAACGTGGTGAAGCTTTATAAATAAGGGCAAAAGGTGTTGCTTATCTCATGTATGTTTGCATCCAATTCATTAGTTCGTAGCGTATTTGGGAAATATCTCTGTTCATTCTTTGAGAATGCGTCAAAATAGTCATGTAGATTAACAATTTCGTTAAATTGCCTCACAGTTTGGTCAGTCATGTCATACACAGGATCATTTTGAGGTTTAAATAGTGCCCCAATATAATGATATATGATGGAATGATGCCTCTTGGGAACTGCCTTGGGTATATAAACTTGTCCGTATTCATAGAGTTATTTAGTGAATAAATCGTATACTTCAAGCTGACTTGATCGTGCAATTAAGTATAAAGCAATTGCATTTAAGGCGTTTTCGTTTATTTACCGTTAACGTTAAATACGTGTTTTGGCAAGGAAGTGATTAAATGTTCTACGTAAATTTAGATAACAATCTGATTCCTATCCCTTTTATAGAATGCAATGTTTATTAAATTATGTAAAACTCACAAATAAGTTCATACTTGAGTACTTGTAATCTACTAATAATTAGCTAATCACAAAATGTATTATTATTACTTAGAATAACGAGGCCAATTTTTGAAATAATAATACTCCGGTACCCCAGCCAAATTTCTGTCTTTGTCAATTGAAGATGCAAGATAGAAAGCCCTCGGAAATTACATTATACGTTGACACATGATTTGGCATTATATATACTACTGTGAAGCACAGATGTCAGATTATGAACACCGTCAGCAAATAGATTCTGTGAATTGGCAATTACTATTGCAGGTCTATATCTTCTAATTAGAAATCAAATGGCTAAAATTGTCATTTCAGAGGATGAAATGGAATTTAGGCTAATTTCTACTATAGCTGATGCAAGGCTTCTGTATGCTTTTGTTCTTGCATGTTGATTAGGCACAGCTGTTTCCCTAATACAATTTTGATATATAAATTCTAATGATAAAAAATCCATACTAGCAACTATTCCCCTAAGAATTAAATCTGATTTATAAAAGGGTTATATCATGAGATACAAGAGGAGAATAATCTCCACCAAAAATATGTTGCATGGAAGGTGCATCGAGAGGGTAGATGATATTGAGCGTAGTTACATAATCATTTTGATTGAAGGTACTGTACGTAGGTAGGTCAGTGATATTTTGATCCATATTCTAGTAGTGCAGAATTCCTAAATTGGTAAACAACATTTAAATTCTAACGATTCTGGGGTCAAACTATACTAATTGGTCAAACTATCATAAAATCATCAATATATGACATATAATATTTTAAAATAGAAATTATATAAGAAGACCTGAAAAAATGATGGATCATCCTTTCCATACGATTTGAAATAAAATTGAATCTCATGGGAGTTAGTAAAGTAGTTGAGTTTACGACGATTTGGAAAGGTCGTGAGTTAGATTCTCATGAGTATTTTTTTAATTACGTCATGAGAACTTGCTGATGGTCTATAAAGTCTGTATTTCAGCAGTGGCGGCTATGAGTACGTTAAAAAAGCAAAATTCAACTATTAACTCTATTCACTAGTAATTAATAAATTATTAATTAATTGCTCTCTTCAATTTTTTGTCGTCATTGTAAAATTAATACACCAAATTAAAAAGTAGCGTTAAACGTTGAAAATGTATAATAAAAGTCATGAATTGAAGCCATATATATTTTAGTTTGGTTAATAATTTTAATAAGAAAAATAGTAAATTAATTACACATTAAAAATATAAAAATATAATTTTTATATTAAGGTAACAAGTAAAAAATTCAATTTTTTAAAGCTATAATAACAATTAAATTTATCCGGATGGAGTAGTAAGAAATGTAACGTATATTCAACGCACCTAGTTAATTACCTTCCAGTTTTGCTCAAAGTAAATGTTGAATGATACTTGTTACCACACGGTTTGACTTTAGCTTCTAATGCTCTAGTATTTAGTAAAAAAATGAAAGATTAATAATATTTTTATTTTTTTGTAAAATAAAGTTAGTCATATAACTTTTGTTAATCAAATTAGAGAAATTGAATTTAACCAGGCAGTGTTAGTTTGAACTGAAAAGTTTAATGCTAACTACAAATGTAGGATTAACTGAAACAATTTGTTCAGTAAAATAAGTAAACCTGCTTTTTGGCGGAGTAATTCATTCATATATCTTTGATTTTTTTTATCAAAGATTTATATAAATATAACTAGATCCTAAACACCAAAAACTTACATGTCAAAATTTTGAATATTAACTTTTTTGTTAGAATAAGAATAGATTTATTATGGACTAGTTAAAAGCTCTGACGATATATTCGACCCCACAAGAAAAAGGATTTGTTCTTTGCCCAGATGAACTGGTATTGAAATCTAGAAATCTGTGGCAAAATCCTTTTGAGATGGTGTTGCGAGTTTTTGGAAGCGTAGATCTGACCGTGACGAAGACTTTGTGACCCATGGTAACAAAACTTTGCAACATTGACTTGTCACTTAAATACATTTGCTAGGCTTTGGCAAATCTGACTATATTTATTCTGATTTGGCGATGCGTGACAAAGATATATCAAATGTCTTTCTACAAAAAAATTATTTTCTTGTGTATATTTCCTAGCAATTTATTATTACATCAAATATAAATAAATATAAAATAAACTGATTTGATAAAAAACTAATTTATATTTCAGTATATCTATATTCAATCAATTTACAAAATACATCACAATTAAATAGCTCTATTTACAAAATTACACTAAAATAAAAACAAAAACTTTGTCTTACATCATACTTAAATCTTTATTCTATATATCATATGAAACTAATATATGAAATACATCAGAAACCTTTTATGATGTTAAAAAAGCTTCATATAATCTACAACATGCAATAATGGTAGGAAAAATCATTTAAGTCTCAACATAAGAATAAAACATCAAATAATCAGGCGTGAGAAAAACAAATTTCTATAGTTCAAACCGTACTAATTAATTGATAGAGTAAAATAGAAAATGAAAATGATTTAATAGATAATAGCTTAAAATCTCATGGCTCAAGCACAGGCGCCACACTAAATCGTGCAAGATGCATTAGATAAGAAGAATTGAGTCAAATTACATGTTAAGCTAAATAATCAACAAATAAGATTAACTTAATAAATTCAGAACTGCAGTATATAATTATCAGTTATTAAAGTTGAAATAATAACATCAATAAAATGGACAGACCAAACAAATATCTCTAAATTTTCCTTTTCTTGATGCAGTAACAACAAGCAAATCATTCAACTCAGATCTGTCAAATTCAGATAGACTCGATAACACCCAAATTGATCATTAAAAGATCATTTATTTATTAACAATTTAAATTTGTTGGTAATAAACAGAGATTAAGTGTACAGCTTATAATTTAGAAACTCCTAAAATTATGAAAAATTGGACATGGGCAAAATTGAATTTAAATAATCAAAATTCCTAATTTCAAAATCAATGAGTTTCAAATTGAAATTTACAAATTATCTTTGATTTTAGAAACATAAAAGATCAATTTAGTACTTTTACCAATTTACATAATAAAATGAGCGAAAAAAAACATATTTTTTGGGTAAAATTGATGAGATGAAGACCATATAGGTAAAATACATTATTGATGACTTGAGCTAGGTGATGGTGGTGGGCGGCGTAGTAGATGAAATTTAGGTTTAGAAGCTCTGTTGCTTCTCTGCTCTCATATGCTAATTACACTCTCTAAGTAGTAACTAATGTAGTAATAAGAATGTTAAGTAATGAATCGCTTAGTAATGAATTGGTTCATGCTTTAAAAGCCAAAACCGAGTTATCAGTCAGATAGAATATATAGATTCACGATTCGTGTTCATTCGGAATCATCATTGGTCAGTGTCAGATAGGTTTAGAAACATATAAATTCATATAATGAAAATAGTTCATTTAAAATTGGATCATGAATTTTGATACTCTAATAGTGATAATAATAATTTGATATATATTTTTTGTTCATCTTTGAGATATTTATATAATATTATTTTTTATAACTTTTTATCATATATATATATTAAAATAATAATATGACATGAGAATATAAAAATATCAATTAAAATAAATTGAATGAAATATATATAAGTCTTGGAATCTTTGTCGCTTTAATTACAAATAATTGATAAAAAATGCATTATGAATCTTTTGTCGCCTCCTTTAATTACGATGGTCTACGCTTAATAAGTTATGTGATATGTTTGTTTTTTCTTATGGCCTATCGTTGCAAAAAGTAACTTTTTGATACTAATCGCAGATTGTCGAAAGATTTGAGCAAAAGCCATTCCTTGTAGTGACTTCTAAACAGATACTTCATCCGTTTCAAAATAGATGATTGTTTAGATGAAAATTATTTTATTAAGAAATAGTAAAAAGCTACATTAAGTTATAAAAACCCCGTTGGAAAATGTAAAAATACTATTGATTGTAAAGTATATTAAAATGTAGCAATCAATTATTGTGAAAAATAATTTTTCTAGCAATGATAAATGTATTTTTGGGGCAGATGAAATGCTGAGCGAATCTGGGTTACATGACAAAGTACTATAAATTGATTAATTAAACTACTTTCAGTCAGTTAAGTCAAAATGGGTTAAATGGAGAATAGCTAATTAAACTTGTCATTGTCGTATTGATACGTAAATAAATTAAATGCATTAAATAAAATACATCTTTAATAGGCGTATATACACAAATAAATAAGAACAGAGGTTGGCAAAATTGCATATGCATTTAAATTCTCATTAGTAGAATGTTAGAGCTTTTATGAGTATAAATGAATGATGGCTTTTTGGAGTTCGTTCGTCAACTAATAAAAGAAAAACGAGCTTCATGCTTTGAGGAAAGTGGCTGAAAAAATAGTGTTTGTAAAAGAAATGAAGGGTTAGGTGGTGCAGATAAATAAAGTGTTGTTTTGAGTTGTGAAAGTATATTTGAAAGTTATTTTAAATACTGAGTTTGAGGTTAATTTGATAGTTGCGTATTTTTATATATATTTATATTTTAGCCGTCGATTACCAACAATTGGTATCGAGGTGTTAGTTTAATTATTAGTTATATTATAATTATATTGATGGTTATTGGCATCGTAACTAAGGTAAGTTACGTAAGGAAGATTTGATATTTGAAATGTCGGCTGTGGCGCTGACATCTTTCGCGGGAAGTTTTATTTTTATTTACATAAGGCTTTATCAAAAGCCGCTCAAGAAAATTCTAGATGGCTTTAGGCATGTAAAGAGGCGGAGGGGGTTATACGAGGTGTGCAGTCTGCGATTCAAATGGGGTTATACTATCACGATACTCGATTACTTATTAGCGGATTTACTAGTGGTAAAATTTCAGAAGAATGTTCTTGATAATTGCTTAAATAATGGTTGACTACGTCCATTCAACTCAATAATAACCAATATGGAGTGCATGGAGTATCAGTTTTATAACAGGACGGGGTTATGGGATATTGTATTAAATGAAACAGCGCCTGAGGCCAACGACACCAAGCACTATTTAGATGTAACAAAGCTGACATGAGACATAAGGAAATGGAAAGTTAAGGCTGGTAAAGCCATGTATGCCTTAATTTGTAAGAAAATGAGTTCAATGAATCAAAAAGATGCTGACATGAAAGGCGTGGGATACTTTGACATCAATCTTATAAAAAAGAAAATGATCAAAATACAAAGGCTCGAAAATGAGCTTTGTCGATCTGAAAATGTCTATCGATCGATATTTCCTCATTTAATCTACGTGGCCGGTGAAGATTTCTAAACTAGATCTGACGATATTTGGAGACCGAGGATGCAGAAAAATTATAAATCCGTAGCATGAAGATAGAATACAAAAGTATTGTGTGGCGGCTTCGAGTTAAACCGTCGAAGACTGACGTTAGAATCGAAGAATTTTTAATCAGCGAAGAGGATCTGAATTGAAATACATTAACCGACCACATTTGATGGTAAGAAGAGACCGCCGCACACAAATAGAAGAGGCAAGGGAGAATTGACGATATTAGTTCAAGGGAATTTGGAGATAGAATCAGTGTCCCGATAAATCAAGTGGGTTTCGATTAGAGGCTAGAGGATCTCGAGCCGGTGGTAGAGCCAAAATCGGTGGCAATCAAAAGATGGAATTAAGTGGCCAGATGCTCTGGCAGAGACATTACGCTGAAATTGTTGGTCGAAAGTGGAGAAATGTTCAGCTAAATCTAAGAATGAGAGTCTAAGGGGAGAGGATTGGGACTTGAGATATCTGTTGCATTAAGAGGAAACAAATGTTGTTGGTCCTTGAGTGAAAAGCCTTGTGGAAAAATTTGCTTTCACGCGGCGGTAAGTGACTACTCGGTTGACTTTATGAGAATGATTGGATTGTGACTCGGGATGTTTCGATGTTATGGTGGAGATAGTCAGTTCAGACTTGGCCAGTATCGTTGGTGATCGTGTTGTTGTGGCAGTAACCAACGTATGTGATGCAGCATGTGTAAAGCAATTACCAGCAGAAGGTATGGTCATGATCAGAGATTCGGCTTCGAGCGTCTAATAAGTATTTGCGGGAATAAAGAAGAACTTGTTGCTCGATTATTACGATTGTGGCGAAGAAGTATGTCATCTTTTGTCCAACTTGATGTAAAAGTGTATGAAAATTTGCAGTCCTTGTACACGATGGAAAAATGGAAAACATCTACATGTGATGTCGGCGGCAGCGTATGTAGACAAAACCCCGGTAATATTAATCTTGACGACTTTATGACATGCGAAACTCGGACATATCGATTATGGAAAATTGAAGATGCGTGATACACAAGTCGATGTTGAAGGACTTTCGGCTTTGAGATCAAATGTGGCATTGTAATGCGGGGATGTCATATGGTAAAAACTCGTGGTGCCTTCTGATGCTGGTCAAAGTTTATGGCTGAGGGCGTTGGAGTTGTTCGCTCAGATTTGTTCGGGAAGATCGAGCAACCGTGGCAGAGTGGTTGTCGATACCTTAGATAACATTTATTGATATTCTGAGTTAGGTGAGAGTGTTCTTGAAGGACAAAAGCGAGAGACTTTGAAATTCAAGTAATTTAAAGATGGTGGAACATGAGCTCGGGAAAGAAGATGCTCTCTTCGTGCGATAATGGAAGCGAATACACTTTCAAATGAGTTTAACAGCTATTTGAAGGAGTGCGATATACGGAACAGCTCGCGTGTGCAAATACTCAGCGGCCGAGGAATGAAGTTCTTTGAAAGGAAGAAACGCCATCTAATAAAGACATGTGAAGTCTTCTCCATTACGAGGATAGTTGAGTTTTTGGGCATAATCATGAAATGCAGTAGTCTATGTCCTTGACAGGGCTACAATAGAGGCTGATTTGTCTGCGTTTGAGAAGTTGAAATCTTCGAGCCAACTATCAATTACTTTCAGTATTTAGATATTGTGCTATGTTTATAGTTAGTGAACACCCGAAGTAAGTTTAATAAGAAAGGTATCATTGCGTCTTTTGTAGGATCGATGAATAATAGAAAGAAAGGTTGGAGATGATGTGATCAATACAAAAGCGAACTTTTATGCGACGAAATGTTGTATTTGATGAGGCATCGTCATGAGTAGACAAACAAAGCGGTATTACCGAGATACCCCGAAGTTGAAAAACTGCAATTTAAGTTGAAGGAAGATTCTATGAAGATAGTGTTGACCCAGGGCCGAGCATATGAACGAGTCTCAATAAATGAAATGATACTTTGAGCAGATGTTGGAGTCGAGTCGAAGTCCTTGGAAAGCAGAATTCATAAACACGAAGAGGTGCGAACCCCAGTCGACGGAGGTTCGGGTTGAGCAATGTGCTGGAATGAGAGATATCTTGAGAATGAGGCCAAATCCAGTACATACTGAGAAGCTTCGTATCTTTGAGATTTAAGGGGCCAAGCTACGTTTGAAACTTGAAGATCGAGTGGAGGCCGTGGAGGAAGAGATTTTGGCACTAAAACAAAATCAGACTTGGGATTTGGTGCCAAAACCTGAAGGTGTTAAACCCATATCCGCAACGAAATGGGTTCTGAGTTAAAAGATTCATCCCGATGAATGCGATCGAGATCTGAGCTCAGCCCAGTTGTTACCGGATTATAGTATGGAATTGACTATGACAAAGGCGTTGATCCGGTGGAAAAATTGCGGCGGTTAATTATACTTATCTGCTTGCGGTAGTAATCATTGGATGTTGTGGCGGAAATGGATATGATGCGTTTTCTTCCACGGGGCAATCGTGACTATACATAGATCGACCCGAGTTTACACGCATCGAGAGGAAACCCAAATCTTGTGTATGCCGAGTTGAAAAAAGGCATTATATGGCTTGAGCGGGCACAGAGGCATGAATGCGGAAAAATTCTTTGAGTTCTAGTTGAGTAGTTTATGATGTTGTCCCGGTGAATTGGCTTTGTTCGTGAAAGTTCGAAGCGAAGTTATCAGTTGTACCGTATGTGGATGATTTGATAAATATTTGGAATGCTAAAGATGAGATTGACAAACAGAATAGCTTGTCGAGTTAGATTTCAAATAGAGGAGCTTGAAATTAGAAACACTTTTTAGGATTGGAAGTTTGAAAGAACTAACAGTATATTTCTTGGTACGTTGAAATAATAACAGAATATCTTTAAAAATTTTGGGCTAAGCGAGTGTAGTAGATTTACACCCAGTGAGCTGAGCTTGAGATTTGACATATCGATAATGGAAAGACTTGGAGGAATCTGACTGATGTATGTCAATGAAATCTAAATACTAACTTCTTTCGACTTTGATATAGCATTTCTGATTGGGTTTGTTACATGGTTATGCGAAATTCCAAAGGAAGCAAAATCTTTGACAGGTTAGGCGTATGCGAGATATGTCAAGGCAGATGATTGGGGACTCTTATGCAGAAGGAGTAGGTACAAAGTGAAGCAGATATTGTGATCACGATTATCACTGGGAGATCGTGACCTGATGGATTGACCCACGTCTTACAACAGGGAGGCCTCATTGATTTAGCAGTAAGGGAGACAACTCGGTTTTCTCTTTCCATTACGGCAATCTGGAGGCCCATAGGCTGTAGAATGTCTTTGAATTGAAGGATTTGAACTGACCAATTGAAGATGGGGTAAGCCAGCCCATTGTGATAACTTTTATCGGTCTGACTAGTAGAACCCAGTATTTAAATGCTCGAACCCGAACGTGGAGTGCAATAGTTCTTCAGGAATGGTGCGCCCGAGGAGATATGAGATGGCAGGTCGAGGCAGGATGATCAGAGTTGGGCATCTTTCTGAAAGAGGCTTTACACTGTTTGACAAAGAACTGAGTTCATAGTGTGGGATGATTGCCTCCCAGAAAGGAGAATGTTTGACAATGAAGTGTAAGCAATCGTTAAGTATAATGTCAATGCCATCCGATTATGTCTCTGAAATACCTCGCTAATACTAATAAAATGGCGGGCTTAGAGGTTGAAATTGCACCATGCATTAAATTCTTAATAGTAGAGATATTTGGAAACTTTGCATAAATAGATAATGAAACTTTGGAGTTAAATTTAATCCATAAAAGCAAGAAAAAACAACCAACATGCTTTGAGAAGGAGAAAGTGAAAGCAGAAAAATAGTGTTTGTAAAGTGAGATTGGAAATAGTACAGATAAATAAAGTGTTGTTTGAGGTTGTGAGGGAAATATATTTGAAAGTTGTTTAATTCATAGTTGGGAGTTCTTTTATATAGTTCATATTTTTATATATATTTTATATTTTATTCTCTGGAGATGTCATATGAAGCCTCTAAAACATTCAAACAAAGAAACTTAAAAGGAACTATTAAACAAAAAATGTGTTCTAATTAAAATATCCTAAATACTGTTTAAAGCACTAAATGGTGAAATATTGAAGCAAAAATATAATTGTTTGACACTGGTATAGAAAAAAGAAAGTTATCTAATAATTCACTTCACATTTAAGCAACACAAATCTACAACAGAAATGTATGTAGTAAACTCTGAAATGTACCAATCACTAACAAACATTGACAAATTCTCATCTTTATCAAAATTCATGCATACATAAATAGTATATTCTTCCTAACATTAACTGGATTTGGTCAATTCTATATTTCTATTGTTAGTATAAATTTTATTGCAACATAGTTAGATGAAAGAGCAAAACAGCCCTTTCTGTTGCCTTGCATTGTCTTATAATTAACGTTTCTTCTTACCTCCAAAAATCAGTATTTATACCCTTAACGTTTTTCTTTACTCTTCCTTTTCTCTTAGCATTTTTCAAGCTTTCAGGTTAGTTTGCTACTTCTATAGCTTCTCTTTTCACTTTTTTCATTACCCTTTTTGTTCCTTTATGATGTCCCATAATAATTATCTGTATAAAATGTTACTTGATTTGGTTTTGTGAATTTAAACTGTTTGGCAGAAAACAATTATTGTAAAAGAGTCTTTTTATTGGTAATCAATATCATAAGATAAGTCATAGGTTTATTTATTTAACAGGGGAAGTTGTGCAAAATTTGAAGTCTTGGAAATATGGAGAACATTTCATCATATATGATGGTGGAGGATCATTTAGATTTGCCCCCAGGTTTCAGATTTCATCCTACCGATGAAGAGCTGATTACCCATTATTTGTCCAAGAAAGTTGTTGATGAAAATTTCTCTCCAACTGCTATTGGAGAAGTTGACATGAACAAAGTTGAGCCATGGAAATTGCCATGTAAGTTTTCTCTTGACTTATGCTTCCAACTTTCGTTTTTTAATGTCAAAGTTTTTGTTGGTTAAGTCAGATGATTTGAGTCAATTCGAGTCTATTCGGAAACAGTCTTTCTTATTATTACAGTGGTAACTAGTACAACTGCATACTATCCGAGTCCCTTATCCTGCTTAGGCAGGAGTATTTTCAAGTATATTGTGACATGTTAATATTATAGTTATGATTTGATTTGAGATTTTTATTGAATGAAGGGAAAGCAAAGATGGGAGAAAAAGAGTGGTATTTTTTCTGTGTGAGGGACAAGAAGTACCCAACTGGGTTGAGAACCAATAGGGCAACTGCAGAAGGGTACTGGAAAGCCACAGGGAAAGACAAGGAAATTTTTAAGGGGAAATATCTTGTTGGAATGAAGAAAACCTTGGTATTCTATAAAGGAAGAGCCCCAAGAGGAGAGAAGACCAATTGGGTTAGTCATGAGTATAGATTGGAAGGGAAAATGTCACTTGAAAATTTGCCGAAAGTGAAGGTATGATCCCCTCCCCTGTTTTTAGGCTACGAGCTTCTACCTTTTTCGGTGTCTCTTTTAGCCATCCTATAAATGGTTCTTATCTTTGGCCATTACGTTATGGACATCATGATATATATGCATTATGTCCTTGATATGTGTATGAAATATGAACCACAGGCTTTCATCAGCACAGAGGCCGGTTAAAGAGATCCGGGCAGCGTTGTTTTTAACCTTTAAATTCAAGTCTACACCCAGAGTGATCCTCCTTTGTTGAAAGATGAGTCATCTTTGTCTGAATCTACACACGTGCACTGTGTCCAACAACCTTAATAAGCAAGTCAAATCAATGAAGATATTCTTTGTTTCAACAATGCATCTTCTTTAAATCCAACAGACATGTTTGCTAAAGGTTCGCTATCAAATTCATTTCAATGGGGTGGTCAATCAACCATTCTTCAGGACAATTATCAAATTCAAAATTCATTTCCAATTCAAGAGCAAGATCCTTCATTTTTAAGAACCTTTTTTGGAAACTATGGTCAGCTTAGAAGCTTTATGATCAAAACTGGGAAAATAAAATATTAATTTATGATTTCAGAATTTTTGATACTTGTGGGTTATGGGTTGTGTTGTCAAAATTGGATTGGTATATAGTAAGTCTCAATACAAGATGGTACAAGTTATAAACAGTGTGTATTGAATTCTTTAGCTGCACAGTTTATTTTGTATTTATTTTTTGTTTGTCACAAGTAATCTGAAAAAACATAAAATCGGTGCCGGTAGCGTTAGTCGCTGGACACGGATCATGGATATTAATCGTAGTGACAAAATCCTTGATCGAGTCACTGCAATGGAATAATCAGAATTTTAACATAAAAAAAAAAAAAACAGATCTGCATAGCTGGAGCTTTCATTTTTGCTCTCATAGGTAACCTGGCTAATTTTCATGTATTATCAATGTCTAGTGCATATTTTTCTTGTCGTTGATAGACTTTAAATAAAATAAAATTGTAATGGACCAATTCTTTAATATCCTTATAACTTATGTCTATATTTGGTCTTTCTCTTATAAAAATTAAAAGATATGCTCCATCTTGATTGGATTGGGAAAAAGTGACATGTTTGGAGTATTCTGAGGGATGTTCAATTGGAAGAACCAATAAGAATATGGTTCTGTTAATCTGTCAAATACAATGATGTAAGGGAAGTTGATTTTCAGGTTTGGATACTTCATCAGGAGCGTCATGGAACAGTTCTTTAATAATTACATTTTTTTTTATAATTTGGTCCAAGAAGTGAAAGATGAAATTGTCCCTGTTTTTCTTTGAAAATGAAGGATCATCAAACATGTATGATATGTAAGAATTGGAAAAAATGGACTATCGAAAGCACAAAAATAAATTTTAGGAACTTTACTAACTTTTATTTTGATGTTTGAAATAACTATTACGAAAATAGTATGCAATATTCAATATTGTAGGGGGAAAATATTGTGTTCTTCAAATAACATTAGATATGTTATTGTTTAACTACGGTAAATTTGACCATAAAATCTCTCGTCAACAATTCTGGGGACAGACAACGATTTATACATTCAAAACTATGTTCAATATATGTTAATTGTTAGGACAATTAGTATTTAGGATTTTATTCTAACGACATTGGTGTTACGATTTACTTACTAGCATTCCTCTCATAATTCCTTATATGTTAAGATGATAATCAAGTTAATATTGTCTAATATATTGCCATTATCGACCGTCTCTAAGGGCCACACACAAACAAGAAACCTAACTATTAATAAATGTATTATAACTTCTAAGTCTTAAAGTGAAATACTTAAGGAAATATTCCGCGCAAAATCGGATTTTTGGGACTTGCCTAGGCGGTGAGAGAAAGATGAGACGAGGAGTTTTATCTCCTTAAAATTTTCATTCGTTTGCCTATAAATAGAGAGCTACCCTCTCACAATATTTATTCATCTTCTCTTGACTTTTTGAAGTCAAAAAGAATTCTCTCCTCTCGACTAGGTTCGACCGACCCCCCCAGTAGTTGTTCAGTTTTTCTTTCTTATTGTTTTACCATTTTAATTGTTCTAGTAAAGTACTTCCGAGGAGTTCTTAAGACTCAATTACAATATTTTGGAAACACCCCTACTTTGGGTATATGAGCTCATCCGATTTCCACCGTCATTAAAAATATTCTGCAATACACTCGATACCAGATGGCTTGTATAACCAGAGACCTAGATTCTACATCTCCTAGTTAGAACTGAAGCTAGATCTGAATAAAAACACCGTAGTTATATTTACAAGAACATGAGAATCAGTTTACAAAAGTTCTTAATGAATTACCTTTTCTTCCATTGAAAATAACAATACCTAACATGCTCAACAGTTCGAAAACATGGAAAAATTATTGAAGAAACTCAAGTCTTCACCAACAATAGAGGCCCAAAGAGTCTTTCTATTAAAATTTTTGGGGAATCCATCCTCACGGCTTCAATCCTTATTAATTAACATAAATCTCATACTATCTTTTTCATTAATGATAATTTTACTTCGCAGTGCTGGTTCAAACATTGTAAGATTGAGAGGGAAAGAATGACAACCTGAAGAATAAAGAATTGATGAATATTTTCAAGTACTTTGATTTCCATCCAATTTTGGTTGTTTTGTCAACTTGTTAGACATTTCAATTAGCTCCTTTAACTTTTTGGATTGTAATGATTTGAATGTTATTAGTGCTCCAAATAGCGCAAAACTTGATGTATTTGATATTTTCAATTAATATATGCATTAATTATATATATAGAAAAAGATATGTTATTTATTTATTTTTTTAAACCCACCCACAATATACTTTGTATAGAAGACTATGGACCTTCATTTGTAATTTTCAAAAGTCTCTTAAGCTATCAAATTATCTCATATATCAAGAAATAACAAGGAATCAATTTACTTGATTGCTTCATTCTCATCATTTCAAGGTAAAAAGTTAGATTTAATGGTTATGTAACATAATGTAACCACCTTGAAATATTTAATATGAAAACCATAACTCGAATATAATAAAATGAATATTTAATAATTCATGCTCACTTTGAAATATTTAAGCAGTGGACCAAACACTGCTTAACGGATCGGACATGGGCCACCGATTAAGCTGTTTCCCATCCTAATCAAATCCATTAGACCATTACAAGCAGGAATCTTACCAAACTCGGACCTTATCGGACCCATCAAGTGGGTTCCTTTAGGACCTAACAGATGTCCGTCTGATACAAATTTCTTCACAAGTCACAACGGTTTGGTTTTTACGGATCAATTCTACTAGAGTTCTAGTATAATGTTGTGTATAAGTATATATTCTCGAGTGTGATATATGATGTTAGAGATAATTGCACAAACAGTCATTAGAGTTGGACAAAAGTTAAAAAGATTTAGTTCCCGTATTTTTCATTGGTGCATGATAGTCCTTAAAGTTATAAACTTATTGCTCATGTATATAGTCCTTATTTTTAGTTAATGTTACATACTAATAATAATTTAAGAATGAAAACTTCCTTAATGTGAATAGATAAAACATGATTAAATAATAACCCCATTTATATATAAATAGATAAAACATGATTAAATAATAATCCATCCATATGTGTCGTAAGAATATAATGATGCATGGAAGAAAAGTACTGTTTGTATAATTAAATTTGGAATTTCAAGATCTCTGACTTTTAATAAACTTCAGTTTATACAATTATCTCTATGGGAGATGTCACTTGCTACTTAATTAGTTTCAGTGAGTTTGTTCCACAAGTAAATTTAACAAATATGTTAGATAATGTCATTAAGTGGAACATGCTGAACTTCAATTCATTGTTTTTTCATGTCATCAATCTGCAACGCCCTAGCTGGAAAAAATTATGATGAACTTCATTTGATAAATAATGAAATAAATCATTCACCAAAAATATGATAAATGAAATTAACTCTATTTATTCCCTACAACTCCTTATTAACTTTCTTGCATGTATTAAATTTTAATACTACCAATAATTATTGATAAGAGATATCAAAATAGATATAACTCCAACTCAATGCGGTGGTTGCTTTTGGGGAAATCTTTGCCTCCCACACCACACATAGCATATCTTTATTATGATCTCAACATTACTTTGTCATATAATAAGTTCTAGCTACTCAAGTACACAAGATTTACCTGTAGCTGATAGCTTGATACATTGATACTGTTTTCTGGATTCATTTAAATTAAACACATGCACCAAAGCATTGATTTAATGCTAAGGGGTCCATTAATTATTTCATTTGTCATTTCTTGTTTTTCTCTAATTCAACGGAGTCTAACTTTAACGATCTACTTATTTTTTTCTTTTTTGTAATCATCTATACATAATAGTTTGTTGTTTATTAGTAATATGTAAAAATTATTACAAACTGATGTTGCAAAAAAACTCACAAAAACGTCATCTTGTTCTGCTTATAATCTACTTCAAATTTATCAATGATTAGTAGCAGTGGCGAATTCAAGGTGGTTCATTTGAACCATCAAAAGTCTCATAGATGAATTGGTAAGTAGGTATATTATAGTGACAAGCTAAATTGGTCTAGAAAGTATGATGTATAATTGACAATATTTTATCAAACTCGTTAAAAAAAATTATTGTATATTTCAAACTACCACTTCGAATGACGTAAATCCGCCCCTGATTAGTAGTGCTCCAAAGCAAGCCACATGTTACGTCAAACTAGAGTTGTGTATGTACATGAACCGAGGCGAGACCGAGCTACATAAATTTTAGCTTGATTTGGTGATTATTTGAGCTGAATCGAGTAGCCGACCCATTGGCCCATCACCTCACTTAATTTTACCGAGCTCGAGCCAAGTCTGAGCCGAGTCCTTAGCTGTCTCACTTGGTCAATAAAGCCTTTCGAAATCCAAATTCAATTTCGACGGATTTACTATCAAATATTAGTAAAATTATCACTTTCTGATAAAAAAAAATTAAGAAATTAATTTCTATAGAGCATACATTATATATAGATTCAATATTAAGATTTATAAATCTTAAATAGCTTACCTCATATTATATTCAAACTCTAATTTAAAAAAAAAATTAAATACTATTGGAATAAATAAATTAAAATACGAAGTGTTATATGAAAGAATTTTTTGTATTAGTATATGTATTATTAATAATAATAAATATATATATATATATATAGGTTTATATATATAGCTCTGAAAGATTGGCAACTCGGCTCACCATAGATCGAGTTGAACTTGATCCTTCAATTCACCCGAACTAAATTAATCGCTCGAACTGCTCACTATAACTTGGCTCGTATTAATACTTAATCAAAAACTACTAAACCTATATATGAACTAGAGCTGAAATCCGCTTAGCGAGAAATATGTTCCCACTAGGACTAATTGAAATAAATACGTCTTCAAATATTTTCTTTATAATATCCTGATTGGTTTCAAATCAATTACTGTATTTAAAATATCCTTATAATTTGAAACACTTTTTTGGTAAATTATT
Source organism: Lithospermum erythrorhizon (assembly GCA_019722365.1). Lineage (NCBI taxonomy): Eukaryota > Viridiplantae > Streptophyta > Magnoliopsida > Boraginales > Boraginaceae > Lithospermum > Lithospermum erythrorhizon. The sequence continues at coordinate 282,119 of JADFUC010002180.1, forward strand.
ATTTTCATGTGAGAAATTATGTTATATATATACTGAAACAATGATGAGTTGTTATCATAATTTAATCTTTAATTGTCAATTAGTTTAGCCATAAAAACATATAAAGTTACAGGGATGATTCAGCTATGCGCTCATTTACCAAAAATCTAAAAAGAAAAAATAGTCTGCTGTCGATGGTTTTCAAGAAATCCATAAGCTTTCAAATAAAAAGTTCTATTTCATCACGCTACTGGGTGGATTGGGAGCCTATTTCAAGTTACCCACCCTGAGTTTTGACTCCGGGCCTTTAAAACACACCTTTGGTATATATTTTATGTGCCATTGTCTATGCTGGTGGTGCTGGGCGAATCAAAAGCTCATTGTGTCGGGGCGGACGACTGAAATAGTTTCCCAATCCTCAGAGTTTGTATGCCCGAACAGTTTAAATAAATACGACTTGCCCTATCGCACGAGGGTGTCAACTCACAAGCGAGACCTATTTCCCTTAGGTTTTGCAATGTTTTTTGTAAGTTACCCCATATTTGAATCAATATTTTACACAGTCTACGCAGGCATTACCTCCGCCGCGATATCGGTTGCCATAAGGCGCTTCGCCAAAGACGGGCGGGGCGTAAGCTGATTCTGAAGAAATACCGTTGCCGAATCTGTGTCGCGCTATTGCTGCGGCAGCCTGGATTTTACGCTTGGCTGGAGGCCAGATGCAAGCATGACTTCGCTCGAGGTAATATCTTTGAGCAATCCTCTCTATGACAAGGCGATGGATTAAATATGGTGTGTATGCTTCTTCGCTGAATGACAACGGATCATTTTCATTAATAAAATTTCCACTTTATTAAAAAAAATTAAAAAAAGAAAACTAGTTGGTATATTGTTTGAGAAAAATCAACACTACCGAATTTAAATGTGGCAGAAGGAGAAATAACTATATAGGACAGGGAATGCAGCAGTTGCATCCTCTGCATAATGAAGGTTGTTTGGCCATAAATAATGGAAGTTACTCATATTCTGCATTCTCCACTATATATTTAGTGCTATTTCTTCAATGTTTTTCCATCATTCTCTGAGAAGTACCTTTCTTCATTTCCTCTTTCAGCTTCATAAAGTTATACTAATAAGAGAGTTTGATCTTCTTGTGTTTCTTTATAATGGGAAAATCACCATGTTGCAGTGGAGTTGGGTTAAAGAGAGGTCCTTGGACACAGGAAGAGGATAAAAAACTTTTGGCTTATATTCAAGAAAATGGTCATGGAAGTTGGCGCACCTTGCCCCAAAAAGCTGGTACATATATATCACATACTCCGTATTCACATCATGATCATTAAATGAAATTCCATTTTATGAATTTCATCATCTTTTGATTGAGTTGAGGTGTTTAAGGAAAATACTAAGATGGTTAATACTCCTTCCGTGTAATTTAATTGATCCTTTCAAAAAAATTATTTTATTAAAAAAATGATTGATTTCACAATTTTCAATGAAAGAGAAACTATATTAATCAATAGAAAAAAAATATATTAAGAGACAATACAACTTCAATGCAAAAAATTATATTGATAAATGAAACGATCACTTATAATAATAAAAAAAATTATAATTTTTATGTACATAAATATTGATGGTGTATTGATATATAATATCTTACCCATAAATGAACTCAACTTGGATACAAATGTTTGTTTTTGATATGTTTATGCATAATCATATATTCGAACATATGATACCAAATATTTTTTGGATAAAAGTACCATTCTTAATCGCCTAAACCGGTATCTACTTCGTCAATGGCACATACTTACTTTTTCTATCCCAAAATCTAATAAACATCAGTTTTCCTCCTTTTTCTTATTCTCAAATTAGTCAGACTGAGATTGAACCTCATCAACCTCATAACACATAACACATAAGTACATAACCTAGCTAATCTCAATTGTTTCTCCTATTTTTATCTTGATCTCTAAAATAGAAATTATATTTACCTCTTGATTGTGCATAAGTCGTATATTCATATATAATCATTTATTTTTTCTTCTTTCTGAAGGACTAAAAAGATGTGGGAAGAGTTGCAGACTAAGATGGATTAATTACCTGAGACCTGATATCAAGAGGGGGGAATTCACTGCCTATGAAGAACAAAGAATAATCCAACTCCATGCACTTCTAGGCAACAGGTATATAATATAATACTCCGTATACATATAAATAATATAATACACCCATCGCCTTCTTACTAGATTTCTGGGATCAATTTTTTGCTTTTAAATTATTATTCCTTTCTAGTATAAAAAAAATTGTAATTTCCATTTTCAAATTTACTTTTATCTATTTTTTTCTTATTAAATTATCAATCAAACAATAATGATATAGTTTCAATTAATTGTCATTTTACATTTTCAATGTACTTTTTGACTAATTTTTCATTTTCTTAATCTATATATATATAAATGGCTAAAAAGGCAATTAAAAGGAACGGAGAGAGTATTATTTAGATTTTTTTTTTTAATCTAATGTGAACTGTACCAATTAGAGTTAATCAGACTGAAATACTCTTATTGAAGTCAGCATGATAAGTAATGATCATAAATATAGATCGAATACATATTTCTCAGAATCATTTTGCCGCGAATAATATTATTCTCATTTTGCATAATTTACGTGTACATTTTACTGGGACGAGTATTAAATAGAGTAGGTAACTTTTTAATATATATATACAATAATAGCTTTGGGAGAAGGTATATTTAATTTGATCCTAACAAATAAACTCAAATGACAGTCTCTTTATTGAGTTGCAGAAAAATAATATCTTGTCGGTAATTTAATTATTAATGAGTATAAATAAATCAAACCAAATTAAATTTTGTCTCATTAAGTAAGAGTATAAGACGAATTATCTTATTCAGTTCTATAATCAATCATTGTTAGAGTATAATGACTTTTCTAAAAAATATTAAAAAAATAATTAAGCTAAAATATCTACTCCTCCCATTATTTACTTAATAGTCATTTCCTCCGTCAAATCCATACTATTACTTCAAAAATGAACTTAGGCGATATACCTAGTGCTTTCAATTTTAAGATGAACTATCTAAACTCTATTTTTATAGAGTTTTGACAATGTGTTACTTTAATTAGTCTAATCAATTGATATATAGTTTTTTTTTCTTGATACCATACTGATAAAATGGAATTATTTTAGGTGGTCAGTGATAGCTGCTCACTTACCAAACAGGACTGATAATGAAATCAAGAACTATTGGAACACTCACATCAAGAAAAGGTTAACAAAAATGGGAATTGATCCAATCACCCACAAGAAAACACATAACTTATCCTCATCAAATGAAGGCATGATGAACTTATCAGTGATACATCATATAGCTCAATGGGAAAGCACTAGACTTGAAGCTGAAGCAAGATTAGCCCAACACCCAAAAAATCTAAGTGCCCCCCATAATAAAAATTCAAATGAAAATGTTGCTAATGAAGATAGTTTCATGATGAAGCCATCATTTGACATCCTTAAAGCTTGGCAAAGTGGGTATGGGAACACTAATAATGGCGCGGCGCAACCTTATACATTGAGCTTTCTTGAAAGTGCTGTTTCAATGTTGGCTATGAGGGAATCATTTAAAACTACTGCAACTTGGAGCACTGGACATGCTTATGATAATGTCAAGAATGTTGATAATATATGGTCGTCCCAAAATGACATTGTTCTTCAAGAGGATAATAAGGTTTTGATTTCTGAAGATGGAATTGGAGATGTTCTTCTTCCAGGCAATGTCAGGGAATTGAATATTGGAGAGGAGAATTATTGGGGTGATTTCTCTTTTAGTAATAATAATAATCCTGAGACATTGTATTCAGTTGTTTTCTAGAAATAATAAGTTATGGTTGGAATCCTAAGTAATAAACAATGTAATATTAAAAGAAATTATATCTGAATGAAGCTTGACAGTAATAAGGTATATGCAATTCTGCAAGTAGAGTTAATTACCGATTTAGTCCTATCATGTGGAATTAAGTTGTACTACTTTAGTTTTACATAATTACTATTGTAGATTAGTTCCTGAAAGCACGTAGTACAATTGTTGCCATATAGTCTGCAGATTAATGGGATTTGATTGTTAAATTATAAAGGTAAAAGTCACAAAGTTGCACTTTTGGGGTAAATTTATTATTTTAAAGAACTTTGGGGGGAAATTTTTTAATTTCACTTTTATTACAAATATTTATTTAAATTATAAATTTCTCACAGTTTATTTATACTATAAATTTATCCAAAAAGTAACGCTCAATAACTTCATATGTGCTTAATAATTTTATTAGAATGAAAACTATATTGTAACAATTACTTTTAGAAATTAATTTATAATAATATAACTATTTATTTGAAACTAATATTTAATTTAATTTGAATATATGAGACCAAATTAATAATTAATTAAAATAATTAGATCAATCCAGAATCCCTCCCTTATTCCTTTGAAAGGAAAAATCATTTTAATATTAGACCTAAATAGATTATAGAAAGTGTGAATGTATGATATAACTAGGAGCGGTTACATGAGGGCACTATACACATCACATAACAGAGTTTTTTTAGAAGTGAAAAATACTATTTTACCCCTAATTCAAAGTTCATTCATTACTAATTTACTAGGCTTTTTGGCCAACATACTGTCGAACTATCACGTGTTTCTATATACATTCCTAAACTATTTCTACTTATCCTAGCAGACTCCTTATACTATTCTTCTCAATCATTGTTTTGTCTGTGGACACCCCTAGACCTAATTTTCCACCTTTAAACAGTTAAAATAAATATTAAAATAGTTTACATAATTAAAATAAGACTCCAACCTTTCTTCTATTAACGCACCTCACCCTAACCCCACCACCCCTCCCCACAACCCCCCACTACTCCCACCTCCTCAATGAGACTGAATTGTAAAGCAGGCAAACAAGTGATGTCCATTGGTTTCTGCTTAGTGAATCCCCAACAAACATCACACTTTTCCCTCTTAGTTTCTCCAAGAAATCATGCCCATTAAATCTGAAACAGAACAGAAAAAAACAATTAGCTAACAAATTCAAGATCGACTTATTAACTCCATCGAGGAAACTAAAACTTGAAACATATTGATGTCATTTGACCATTCAATTATGACTATTGCCTATATTGCTTTTGCTTTCAATGGCCTATACACGGTGTCAGAAAGTGGTAGCCTAGAGGTTTGACTTTTCCAAACTAAACCATCCAAATCAAACCGAATCGGGGTCTGAGCACGTGGTGCTTGCATCACTGGCCGCCTATATCAAGCCGGGATTATAGCGTAGAATTGGGCCAAGGGTATGAATTCGATCGGAGAGTTATTGTCTAAGAGCCGTAAGTAAGGCAAAGTGGCGAGGGGGCCGAAGCTGGGGGGTCGATGGTTGCGTAAGGCAAAGAGCCAAGGGGGTAGTTTTGCAAGGGTAAGGGCCATGGGGGTAGAGCCAAGTCAACGAGAATTGATTCCTTTTATCAGCGCTTCAAGTATAATTGTGTATCAATTCATTTACCGTTTGGTTAAATGAGACAATGTAACTTAGTGTTCACCTTAGTAATGGTATATTACTAGTGCGGGTTCTCATGATAATTTAAGGGGTTATGAGCGATCAAGTGATCTTACTCATTAGAATCGTTATAATAATAGTACTGGTCAATTATTATTATTATACAACTTACTATTATCTCGAGCTGTCACACACATACAATGATATATTCAATAATATTTCATGCATGAAATTAAACGAGATCAGAGTATTGAGAAAATGTATTTCTCAATATTTATATTTGTCAAATATATGTCGATGAACATCAATTGGTTAAACTTGCAAGTTTAATCAATTGCTAATTGAAATTGATTTAATAATCTCTGGATAGTTATTCACAAGGACTGCTAGTATTTTAATTGACTTGTTAAGTTAATTAAAATTGAACAATCTCACTAGTAAATCCTTGGCTATTTAATTGGGGTTTCATAACGGTCTAATAGCACGAAAGTTAAACCGATTTCTTAACGAAGCTGTTTAACTAATGGAATTTGGGACTTGGTATTTAAAGAGGGATTAGGCCTTTTCATGAAATAAGAATCATAAAACCTTACACCCCCCTCCAAAAGTCGCCCTTCAAAGCGAATCGAAGAGTTTTTCCAATTCTCATTTCATCCTCAAACTCTAAAGCAAGTTCTCGTTGGAAATCAACGAGAATTGGTTCTATTTATTACGCCTCACAAGGACAATCATGGTAGCGCAATTCATTTACCAAGTTAAACGTGATTATCGTAACTTAGTGTTCAACTTAGTAATTGTATATTACTAGTGGTTCTCATGATAATTTAAGGGTGAAATGATTGCTAGATCTTACTATTAATCGCTATAATAATAGTAATCGGGTCAATTATTATTATTATACAACTTACTATTATCTCGAGCTTGTGGCCACACACATACAAGACGTGCTGAGTTATATTTCATGTATGAAATTAAAGAGAACTATATAATCGAGAAATGTATTTCTAATTACAAGTGGTTCTACATTTTATGTGTATCATCGACAACGAATAGAAATAATTAAATAATAGTTATTTAATTGGTTCGAGTAATTTTAGTATTTACTCCATAACTTGAAAGATTATTGATATTAGACTCATTAATATTTAATTAGCTTAATTAAATAGTTCTAAATCATTAGCAACTCCACAAGGTCTTAACGAACTAATAGAGTTAACGAGTCAAGCTAATACTTAATTCAAGCTGCTTATCGGCTTGTTTTAACTCTGTAGCCCTATAAGCAAACTTTAGGCTTCATCATAAGTTTTGTAAAAATCCTTTTCACCAAAACCCTAGTGTACCGCCTCTTTGGCCGAAATTCTCCCAAGAATTTTGGGGTTTTCCTCGGGTTTTGTTCATCCTTGTTTACTAGCATGTATTAGTTCTGATCTCAACCCTCCCAGTGACTCAAATCCGTAGATATCATACTCCATTGGATATTACAACAAGGAGTTGAGTTGGAAGTCAAATTCACGCTAGAATTTAAAGCGTGTGGATTTTGGGGCGGAATTTACTCACACAGACCGTAAGTCCTCTGCTCATATAAAATTATATGTTTTTTGTATTAATAATGTAGTAAGCACTTTAAGATCCCTGGAATTATGGATTTGTATTTATACTCATATATCCATAGTATTTTCCATCAGTGGCATCATGAGCCAAATTAAAGTTGCTTTACATTATTTATTTTATGCTTGTGTTGTTTTTATCAATTGTATTTGATTAATTCTTGTTCATATATTTAATTGATAAATATATGATGAGAATAAATCACCATGTTCTTGATTATTGATTTACACATGTTGTTACAAGTTTATGATGATGTATTATCATATTTTGTTAACATGAATTTTGTTTCATAAATTAAAAGGACGATTTAATTGATTTTGTTTCAAAACAGTTTTGTAAAATGTGTTTGGGGCATGTAAATTTTTTTGTAAAATTACAAACTATTTTTTCTGAACCCAGATAGCACTTAAAAAAGATCTCCATTAAATCTCATAATTTTTGGATTTTTCTAAGTGCCTCAAACAATTTTCGAGATTTCGAATGTTTAATTAATAATTAAATATGAAAAATTTATTTTAATGAATCCACAAGTGGGATTTGGTTCAAGAAAATTATGGAGTTTAACGTACTGAATTTCATAAATTTTGAAAAATTTTAAAGCTCAAACGATTTTACAAACGAATTAAATTAAATCTGAAACCGAAAGTTAAATATGGTATTACCATAATCGGCCGATCGATCTCCGGCGACCCCACGGGCGCCGTCCGTGCCTGGATAGTGATTTTGGTACCTAAAATGACGGCCCTGACGATGACCGAGGTGAGTGCTGCTGTTGCCGACGCCGGGCTTCCATGTACGATCGCCCCGAGCCCATTATGACGTGCCCTAATTTCAAACCCTAATTCGAATTTATTCCTATTTTGGTTTCTCAAAATTATGGACTAGTTGTTATATTTCGGTTTTTTATTGATTATTTGTCATTTTAATCAACCCAATAATTGTAATTAATTACATTTATCACCACTACTTTCTTTATATTATATCTTTTAAATTAATTTGTAAAAGCGATATAACAATTACGGTAAATACCACTACTTAATGTATTTTAGAAAATATTTGTGATGAATATTTTTCTATAATATGTATACGGTTAATAATTATCGGGTAATACTATTAATCGATTACGCCAGGTATGATAATTGAGTTTATATTAATTAATTTTAATATGTGTAATTACATGGATTAATTAATTTGATAATTACAAACATGCATTTTCCAATGCTATTTAAAAATATTTATTAAGTCTATTTATGTGATTTAATAAAGGCCTATATTTTGTAAATGGGTGGATCGGAATTGAGGTATATGTATACGGCCCATTTATTTATTTTTCGTCTCGCGAACTGCAATGCTGTAAAATGACCTTCTCGAAATATATTTTTGTATTTATTTATTTATCGCTTTACCCACAAGCTGCAGTCGCCTAAGACGGGTTATATAAATACTGCAATGCCGAAGATATCAAGATCATTTCACGAAGTATACTGTGGACTTTATGATCCGTATACAAGATAAGGCGAATTAGACTTATGTTAGTATTTGATAAATACTTGTAATAGGTTCTAAAATATATCGTATATCTCTCTCGAATGCGTATTACTTGTTTTATTTTCTTTTTCATGTTGCAATTTATTGCTTGATTATGTGCTAGTATGCATGAGTAAATGAAAACAAAGTAATAATAATCTCTACCAATTAAAATTCTAAGCAAAGTATCAAGCCAATTTTAAAAGTTAGGTAATCAATCGTGATCAATCAAGTACACCGTGACGGGCGGGTGTTACAATGTTGCATTTGATATGACAACGGATCACGCCAGTCGATTTCCACTAACGCTGGCTTTCGATGATCAATCCAAGTAAATACTTTGGTTTAATTGGTACGCTTAACTCAAGCTGGAGATACAAATGTTGCAGCATCCCGTAGATGCTAGTAACACAAGAGTTATGTAGTTTACATAATTGGCTGACAACCTACTATTATAATCGGATTCAAAATAAAAGCAGCTGCGATTTGAATTTAAGTGTAATAGGTCTTGATACTAATAGAGCCGTGAGATTTGAAGTATTTGTATTTACTTTTACAATTTATTTGTAAGTGTTTTAGCATGATAGTTTATCGAGTCTCAAGTATTTTTAGGCTTACTTATTCTCAGAGAATTAATATGGCTACCACTATTGCTACTCCTAAGAATTGCCGCCGACTTGAAAAGTGCAATGAATAACTCTAATTTTGACGGTAGTGGTCCTCAAACTTGAGAATCATTCTCAAGCAAAGAGAGGATCGAATACGCACAATAAGGTTCCCTAAACCTAACGATAGTGCCTCCCATCGGGAAAGTGGATCCTGACAAAAGCACAAGCCTGACGTCAGATGTTCAATGTCTCATGCTTGCTAATATGGAACCTTCGCTCCAAATTCAATATGAAAAAGGTGGCAAAGATATGACATATAATCGGGCAACTTGAGGAATTATTCAAAGAAAGCTAAACGCAGAGATATGACACCGGCCTCAGGTTTCCTGACGCTAGCTGGGAACTGACAGACGCAAGTCTCATATCATTAAAATTATTGGCTCGGGTCGATCGACTCAACGCCCGGCACTGCTGTCTCCAAAGAATCGGTCAGGATCTCATCCTCGAAGTCTCTCTTCCATAATAAATTCTCCTCGAGTTTCAGCAGAACTTCAATATGCACAAGTTTGAGTTATCTTTAAACGGATCCGCATAAGATGATCACGACCGGCATCGAACCTCGGTAAGACTTAAAACTTATTTCCTTCAAGCTGTGGTCCAAAACAAGAAGAAATTCAAGAAGAAGAAGAAGAAGTTTCTGTCGGCAAGACCAAGGGTTCGAAAGTAATCCCAAGGTCAGCCGGAAAGTGAGAGCTGTGAAGACGACAAGTGTCATTATCGGAAACCCGGTCAATCGGAAGCCCACCTCAGGAAGTTCACAGATGATAGGAATAATTAGTCACGACCGGCCACCACAGTGTATGTATATGTTATCAAGTTTGTACAACTTCTAATTCTACTGCGGGTGCTAGACAACGTTGTGCTCACATTGCTCTAATATGCAGAAATCCTCAAGTCATTTGAAGCAGGGGAAATGGATTCAAGGTTGGGGAAATGCAGGCGCGGCCCCTTGGCAAGAGGATCCATTAGTTTAAATTCTGCCTAATGGGCCCTGCTTTGAACTTATCTCCGGTTTACTATACCGCAATTTGGGTGAATATGAGTTTCTATTTCTCGCTTTTGAATAATGATGGTTTTTTTCGCTTTTAATAGATCCCGATGAATTTCTTGGGATCACCGTGAACGGGTAGTATTTGGTACCGCCTCCTTCAAAAATGGTCTATACGTTTTAGACATGATTAATGAGTCATATACATAAACTCAAACGGAATAAGCCTAACGATTTCAAACATGTCATGGTATTGCGCATTTGTGTCACATTAACGAGAACCGACCAGAAAACTGTATACTGGTTGCTCTGATTATGTAATCATACTATGCGTGAGTCTTCTATTTCAAAATGACCAAATGCTCTTTCACTTAAATGAAAGGGCGTTGATTTATCGGGGATCATACACACCGATGTACGCTAAGCCAATGAACACATCTCAGCAGGAGGTTATAACTACTATTACATTTAATGGGACATCATGTGAGATACGGTTTTGTAATCGATGAGACACAAACACGAAGTCCTTTGAGAAATTCAAGGAGTTCCAAAATAGAAGTATGCAAACCAATTGAACAAGACAATAAAGATTCTCCGGTTCCATAGAGGTGGAATATTTCCTGAGTCACGAAGTTCAATACTCATCTTGTAGAAAAGTATCGTTTCACAACTCACTCAAAGTAGAACGCCACAAAGATAATGGCGTGTCCGAAGGAGAAATCGAATCCCTTTCTTGACATGGTTCGAATGCAAGTGATGAGCCTATCCGATCTACCGCTTAATTCTCTCGGGGATATGCACTTGTACTTACTCTTAAACAAACAGTCTTAAACCAAGTCACAGATAAACTCCCCATGAACTGGGTGGTTTGGGCCTCCAAGTTGGGTTTTAAAGATTTGGGTCAATTAAGCTTATGTTAAGAGATTAACAAAAGATAAACTTCGGCGCTTCAAATCGATATAAATGCTATTTCATAGGATATCCAAGTGGAAACAGCTTGTTACTACTTCTACCCCAAGCAGAGAATAAAAATCTTCATTGCCAAAACAGAGTATTCCTTGAAAAGGAATATTCATCCGTATGACTAGAAGTAATGGTGTTCATCTTGATGAAGCCTGCCGATGAAGTCAATATCGATGCATCTAACGCAGAGGCATCTCCATTACACCACAAGAATCGAACCTTCTTTCATAAATATCAGCTTCGATCCACGCGTCGGAAGAACCAAACTTTAGGAGATCCAAATTAGGATCGCCACGAACCGTAGCTACCGGTATGGTCAAGCTTTCTCTACTGGGCTGGTGACGAGCCCACTTACAAAGAAGAATGTAATAGCAAGGACGCCGACAAACGGCAAATTGCCACGCACCGAGATGGATTCTTTGTACCAAATGAGGTTTGGTCCTTGTTAGATTTACCAAATGGGGCTCGCCCTATTGAATGTAAATGGGTATTTAAGAGAAAACATGATAAAGACGGAAACGTTGATGTTTTCAAAGCTGGAATGAAGCGTTTCAAAACAAGTTCACCAAGGACTATAAAATTAAACTCAAAGGGTTATGCTTAAATCCATCCGGATAATCTTAGCCATTGCCGCATTTCATGACTATGAAATATGGCAAATGGATGTAAAGACTGCTTTCCTGAATGGAAATTTAGAGGAAAGATGCATACGGTACAACCTCCTGTGCTTTCACGCCTTAAAGATTCCAAGCAGTGTACGCAAGTTCTGAAAAGTCCATTTATGGTCTTAAGCAAAGTATCCCTATTAATCTACGTTGATGAATCAATCAAAGAGTTTGGCCCTCATCAAGAACGAAGAAGAATCTCAGGTATACAAGAAGGTAAGGAGTTACATGTATCATTCATAGTCCCTCAGATGTCGATTTACATACTTATCATCGAAACAACGTAGAAGTTACTAAACTCGCCAAGGATCAATGCAAATGTTTCTCAATGAAGGACTTAGCTAAGCACAATATATACTTGGAATAAAGCATCCACCGGACGAGCCAGAGGTCGATTTGACTTTGTCGATACTTACGTGAATAAGCGTAATCGCAAAGGTCCAAATACGAAAATTCCGCAAGTGTAATCTCCTACGAGACAATGGAGTTCAACTCACAGAGCAATGCTGTTGTCCCACTACTAGCGCCGAGGACGAATGTAATTTAGCGACATACCTTATGCCTCTCTCTCTCGGCTATAGGATCCATCATGGTCATGTCACAAGACTAGACCACGTGTCTTGCATGCACTAAGGTAACCAAGAGAGGCTCAAGCTAATCCAGTAAGCTTCACTGGATTAAAAGGGAAGGCATCTTCAAGTATCTCCCAGAAGAACTAAAGATGCTTTCGATATATGGTATATTTATGAGTTAGCAAAGGACAGGTACACCGACGCCAGCTTTTCAAACCGATGCATCTACTATCGCTCCTACCGGTATGTATTTTGTCCTCAACGGTGGAGCAAGATTGAGGAGTTCTGCAAAATGTAGTATCGTTGCCGATTCTACCATTGCACTGAGACATCGCAAATGTCAAGTCAAAGTAAAGAAGCATTGCTATAAAGAAGTTCTGACTCAACTTGGGGTACTCAGTATCAGACCAGCTGAGTTGCTTGCGGACAATATCGGGGCACAGCTCGCTAAGGAACTCCCCCAGCATATCACAAATCCAAGCACGCATCGTAAAGTATCACCGATTGTGATATGCTGAGAGGTGATGTCGGGCATAAAGAGAAACAGAGTTTAAGCCCAAGCCGAATTTTTACTAAACCACTTTTAAGTCAAAGCATGATTATAAATAATATAGGTCTTAGACAGACACAAGAACAAGTTAGGTTGCCGAGTCACATACCTATTGTGTTATGTGAACAAATATTTGAATATTATTGTTTTTAGTGGCCTTTAATATATTTGTTTGCTATGACTATATGTTTGAATTTATAATATACATGTGCTGTATCCTCGATGAAAGTGAAAGGTTAAATCCCTAGGTTAGTTTATGTTTTCTAGAGAAAATACTTAACCGTTAATTACACCTCTTCAAGCCTAGAAACATAGGATACTCAAAGCAATTGGCCGATGTCGAGAAGTTGGGCGACAAAGCATCATACGATTTGCCACGGTAAGTTTTTGATTAAGGATCAAGATTGACCACGTTAGCCTGGCAGACTAGACAATACCGGCCGGTCCGCGCGACCGGGGAGTTCGGTACGACCGAAATCTAATTTACATGTAAGATATGTATATCTCTGTCCTATGACATTTGGTTTAGAATTTTAGGTTCGGCTAATTCTTAGACCTACGATATATGTTTATCCGTGTTATACAAGCTCAGACTTGACTATATTCAAACGCCCCGCCTTTAAAGTCGTGGAGATTATAACCTGCATACGTCAAAACAGTATAATGATAGATGCCGATATATCGAGTGGATTTGTCCGCCCTCGATATACAAGCGAAGATCTCGTGCCTCTCTACACGCTGGGTACTGATTGGGTTTAAGGACGCCATAAATGCTTATTCACCATACTCAAGTAAAGAAAGTTGTGGGGTGCTCTACACACACTTCTTATGGTTAGCCTACGAGATCGCGTGATAAAGTGAATTGTAAGCATAAATCGCCCAAGGGCAAAGTTTATTTATTGGAAATCAATGCAGAATCGTTCCATTTATTATGCCCGCTGCGACAATTGTGTAGCAATTCATTTACCATTGGGTTAAATGTGATTACTTCTCCAACTTAGTGTTCAACTTAGTAATTGTATATTACTAGCGCTGGTTCTCATGATAATTTAAGGGTTATGAGCGATTTGCTGGTGATCTTTTACTTATTATCGTTATACAATAGTAATTTGTCAATTATTATTATTATACAACTTACTATTATCCGAGCCTAGAAGGTCACACACATGTCAGCACGTTGAGTTATATTTCATGTAAGCGAAATTAAGAGAATTATATAATTGAGAAATGTATTTTCTCATTACAAGGGTTCTCATTTTACGTAGTAATATCGACGAACAAATGTAGCCTAATTAAATAGTTATTTAAATTGGTTCGAAAATTTTAGTATTTCATTCCATAACCCTTGGAAAGATTATTGATAGTTGACTCATTACTATTTACTAGCTAAACAGTTCAATCTCATTAGCAACTCATTAGTGTCTTAACGAACTAATAGAGTTAATTTGAGTCAAGCTTTCACATTTCTAACGGCTGCTTATCGGGCTTGTTTTAACTCTAGCCCTATATAAGCAAACTTTAGGGTTTTTCTATCATAAGTTTTGTAAACTTTTTCACCAAAAACCCTAGTAGCCGCCCCTTTGGCTTCCAAATTCCTCCCAAGAATTTTGGGGTTTTTCTGGTTTTTTGTTCATCCTTGTTTATTTAGTTATTAGATTAGTTCTTGATTCAACCCCTCCCCGTGTGGAATTAACTAGAGATATCATAATGGATGGCTATTACAACAAGGAGTCGAGTGAGCCAAATTCCACGTTGTGAATTCAAGCCGCGCGGATTTTGGTGGAATTTACTCCGCCGCACCTGTAAGTCCTCTCGCTCATATAAAATTATATGTTTTCAGATAAAATTTAGTACGCACTTTAAAGATATCCCCGGAACTATGGATTTGTATTTTATACCATATATATCCATAGTAATTTTCTTCAAGTTCAAGTACTGCTCCGTTTCATGCGGTGCAATCTGTAGGACATCCTTTCGTGCCGAACAAGCATCGAGAGAGTTTGAAGGGCTTTCACGCGAGGCATACGTGATTCTGGGGTTCTATTCGCTCATGAAATGTATGACCGTATTCATACATTTGTATTTTTATGTTTAGTTTAATATACATTATTTTGTGATCCGGGGATGTATGAATTGGTGTTTATCACTTAAACAAATTCATACTAGATTCTAAATAAAGGGGCGGGGACAGGTGGGTAGGCTAAGGAAAGTGCTATTAAGAAGAGTGGGCGGGGTACACAAAGAAGAAAAGCCAGTGGATTTATTTTAATTATGTAAAATATTTAAAATGTGGCCCTTATACTTTACTCCATATACTAGTGTAGTGTTACTGACAAAATAGTCATTTTAATATAGGGATAATATAGTCATTTAATATTTTGTCTCTTGTGATATAATGTAGGGATAAAATAGTAATTTCACTGAGTGTTTTAAAGGTATTATAGTCATTTTACTATGTATTATAAGGGAAAACAGGGTTAAAGGCTACCAAACAAGAAGTGAAAACATTGCGACTGGCCCGCATGACGAGAGGCTTTGGTTCACATAAAAAATTACGATAGCTTAGGCCTATCGGCTAATAAGCTTCACCTACTATACTTTAAAATAGGGGAAAATTTGAACTTCTACAATCCAAAAAAATACTACTACCTTCATTTCAAATTACTGACATTTTATTTCATATCAAAGTTTCGATCACAAAATTACTTTTATTCACTAATTCAAAAATATAAAATTATCATTCATATTCTAAAAAATATTTCTTTATAATATTATTTATTATAATTTTTCATAATATATATAAAAAGAATTAATGACAAGCCAAGTTGCCTCGAAAAGTCGGTAAAATCTATTAATTTTAAAAATGCAGAGACTATTTACTAGTGTGTAACAACCGAGTTAACATGAGTTATCATTTAGCAAGACATACACTACATAATGTACTGACGTACAGGAGAAGGTAAAATCATTATTCAGTTTCCATTATACTGTGGCACACTAGTCTTTGGGGCATAGTCACTTTGTGTGAACAATTTTATCTTTATTAAAATAATACTTATAATTGAAATTATTTATTTCAAATTAGTCATTATGTATATAAGAACATAATATAAAAAACTGATTGTATATAATTTAAAAATGAATATAACGAAAAATAATTGAATGACTAATATATACAAATTAAACACTTATATACAAAACTAACTTATTAATACATACACTTCAAGTTCTCTCATAAAGTCTTTCAACATCATGAGTTTTCTCGGATATTTTTCTCAATTATAGTAAGCATGGGGTCCTCCAATCACTATATTGTATTTGAAATATTTTTATCATGAGTTTATAATCAGTTATGGATTGAGATGAGAAATTAACGTATATTAGTAACCACTCTTTATATTTTAAAAGATATATGGTGGTTATTTTTTAGGACTGATGAATATTAAAATTGGACAAAAATCAAATAACTATATTATCACATAGATATAGCATGGTTGAAGCTTTAGGCTTCACCAAATTAATTATGATCTTTACACATTATATATATAGATAGGATAAGTTTATAATAAAAATTGAAGACTACTGAGAGGTCAACATCGACATAGATCTCTTGAAAAGCACATATTTCTATCTTTTATGGTGCAACAACCATAGATTCTTCGACTGCGCCACGAGCAACAAGCGTTTATTATGTACTAGTACTTGCTATTTTAAATTTGGGTTGAAGTAACATTTTGATCACATTTGCTTAATTTTCTATTCCCTTTTTTTTTTTTTTTTATCGCTTCTAACCATTTATACATATATTAAGCGGAAAAAATAAAGGAAAGTCTATATACTAAATATTTTAAATATAAAGTAGAGTTTGGGGCGGTGTCATGTTGTCATATAGGTCCCAACCAGACACTACCCAAATTAGAAATATTTTATATAAGTGTAGCAAAGTTAAATAATTATAGGAGAAGCTCATCAATAGATGTAGTTCTTAATGTCCTCTCGTAGGACACCAGTGTTCGACTCTCGTAGATAGCATAATTTTTGGCATATATACTCTACATTCTTTTCCTTTCTACATATATTTTCCATTTTCTATCGGGTGTTGTATACTTGTACTGTATTAATTGTATATTTCTTACTATTATTTTTATACTCATTCAAATTTTTATTGTAAATCAAATATAATTCAAAATGTTACATAACATGTTTGTAATATGTGAGGAAATTTATAAACGATAAAAATAAAAAAATCTAAGAAATGATCTAAACAAAATAAAATACAAATTGTTTCAAGCATTGTTATACATGAAAGTTCATACGGAGTATTAATCTTGATAAATCGAGCTTTCTTTCTTTCGATTCTATTATATCTTTTGTAATTAAAATTCAATAAAATATCATTACGTCCATTAATATTAGCACTTTCAAATGCAAAAATTATGTCAATTCATTTTTTATCTAAAATTATATAATTAATTTTGTAAATTAATTTTTTCTAAAATTTGTTGACAAATAAAAGTGATGAAGTTTAATTTTCTTTCTCTCAAAACAAAGGCCAAATGTGCAAATTTTTTTTTTTTTTTTAAAAGTGAGCCGGCCGTGGCTCCACCCTATAATCCACCTTTAATTTTACTTAGAACACCATAAGTTTGAAGTTCTGGCTATGCAATATTTTTGAAACATAAAGTTTAGTTTAGAATGACAAAAAACCTGTATGGGTATAGCATTGCAAATTAGCAACGTTATATTATGTATAGGTCGAAATATATACCTTTAGTTTGAAAGATCTTTTTTGCTTCTTTGTAGTGGTGCCATAAGAGTGCGTGGATGGTGCTTAATTAATAGTATACTTAAGCTGCTTAAGACACGTGCCACGCACACACATGATCTGAGGTTTGGAATAGCACATAACCATTTCACTCCTCACAAACACTATTATCATTTATCTTTCTCTCCAAAATTACATTCTCTCTCAAAATTTATGCGTACAATTTCTCTCTAAATTCCTTCACCAAATCACATATTCAAACATCTCGGGCAAAAAATTGGAAAATGTAGAAGAACTTCAAGCAAAAAAGTTTGAACTAAATTTGAAGTTAATTTAGGCCGATTGTTGTTTAGTAATGTAATTTTGATTATTTATGCTTTGTATGTTAAATTTCGAATTTGATTTTGTTGTTGAATTTCATTATTAAATTTAAAAATTGATTAATCAGAATAATAAGAATCTTAGAAGACAATATACGAGCTTAAAAAGCATTAATAAATCATAAGAGTTAATTGAATCAGTAAGTTAATTTAGAGTGGCTAGACACTCTTCAGTAGATTAATTTAGAGTACAAAAGAAGTCTTAGGAGGAAAATATATGAGTACACAAACACTCATATAAATAATACGAAAGTTAGTTGTACCATCGAGGCCACCTTGTAGTTGCTTATACATCTTTAGCTGTGAGTATATGAAAATCGATATATCAAATGACATATTTGTAATAACTTTTTAATTTAGTATACATATGCACTCGTAGGAGATAATATATGCTTAAATGTGTTTTGGTATATACTTTGATTTGATAGTTGGATTGTTTGTTGTGTAGTAGTATTCATGCACACATTAAATATGCTTAAATGTGTACTCGTGTACACTTTGTTATGATAAATAGATTGTTTGTTCTTTAGGAGTGTTCTTGGACACATTAATATACTTAAATGTATACTGTGTGTAACCTTTGTTATGCTAAGTGGATTGATTGTTGTTTAGGAGTGTTCATGTACACATGAATATACGTTTATGTAAATGGTGTTCCAAGTAATTGGATTAATTAGTTCCTTTAGTAATTTATTTTTTATTCAATGAATTTTATGTCAATTTTCATTTCTTTTGCTCTACTTCAGATTACTCATTGACCTACTATTGATAAATATTGCAGAAAATTTAGCATTTTCTCTATTTTTTAGGTAGTAATGAGGTGTAAAGATCGGACGAAATAGTTATGGATGAAGTGCAAAAAGAATTGTTCTCAAATGTTTATATGAGAATTAATGATGACTCCAACGGCAAGAAATGTATACGAAAATTGTCAACTAGTGCAATGTAGCTTCATTAGAATTTTATAAAGATATGTTACCTTATTTGATTGGATTTGTAACTTAGGTACTCTTTTCTTATTAATTGATATTTGAAATTTTATTCAATAGTGTAATTCATAGAAAGAGTAATCTTAAAAAAATACACATGTACTTTAAGTGTCTGAAAGTATTAAGTATCGTATGAGCTTTGCAATCTTAAAAGAGTCTGCGCGTACTTTAAGCGGTATACAGGTATACAAAAAAGTACTCGTATACACATTTAAATAGAATAAGAGTACAAACTTGTACAAAAGAGTACTCGAAAATACACCATTAGTTTTGTTTCTCTCTTGGTAGGATTATTGTTATTATTGTCATTGAAAACATCAAACAACACACCAATGTTGGTTAAGAAGAGTATTCTCAGCTAGGGTAAGCCCTTAAGATACAAAAGAGCTTTGGTGAAAGTCGAAGACAATGAGGTTGAATGTTAGGAGACTTTTTTACTTTCTAGTTCATTTTTAGTAGTGATAAGTTTATCTTTAAAAGATGGAACTCGAAAATGTATATTGTATTTGATGATTTCATTGATCAATACATGAAATATTTATACAAGTATACCTAACTGCATCCTAGAAGATATGAGGTGATTAAGATCACTCAACAACATTTACCTATACATTCAAACTTAGTTATACAAGATAACTATGGACATTTCAATCATAACAAATCAAATCTGAGACTTCGAATTAAAATTCAAATCAATTATTCCTATAAATAATTGATACAAAGCTTCAAACTTCAATTGAAATCTCACTCTAAATAGATCAATAAATCTTATACATTGAATTAATAACAAAAAATGTATCAAAGTATTCAAAATTCTAGCATGATCATTAAAAAAATGTTACATTTTACCAATATATACGCCATGGACCTTGCAAATCAGGGGATGACAAATTGGAGGAATATTATGTAAATGATAGAGTTCAGACAGAATTGAACAAATCGGTAGAAAATGATGTGAAACTGGAGCAATAAAAAAGATGATTAGTGGATGTGGATGAAGATAGAGATGGAGAAGAAGGTATTTTTTGGAATTGTTTATTTTGGGTTTATTTAATATATATAGCCCATTAGATGATAGTCCAAATCCAATGATTATCATTAACTTAAGCATGTTTAAGCATGAATCATTTAAGCATCAGAACAAACCCGCATAATATATATACTCCCTTGCTACATATAATCTCGTTCCGGTGCCGTATATGATTATTGTGCTTCTAGCAAAACCAATTGATATCCCAATTCAGTAGGTTACGTACATGACTTATGACATTACAATAACTTTCAGTAAAGAACGGGAAAGATTATTGGTTCTGGCAATCTCACTCTTTCTCATTAAGTGAGAAGAATCATTTAAACTTATCAATTATTAAGAAAAAATGATTCGTTCGTTCTTATCTCAATGGCTCAAAATCAGACCATGCCATTGCGGAATTTGCGATTAAACGTACGAATAGTATACTCTATATAGTGAACCATTAGGTTAGTCCAGTGGTTACGGAATATTACTCAAAGGATACATGTATACTTTATATAGTGAAAATCATTTTAATATTGAATGCGAAATTGATTCCTGAGTGGTTGTGTAATTTATTAGTGTATGTTGTATAATCACACATAAAAGAGTACAAATTAATTCCAGAATTTTAATGTTGAATGTGGTAGATGCACGATCCAATTATATGAATGTTTTTTTTCTTCGTAAATTAGCGATGAAGAGTACATAGTATTGCAAATTACGAATACAGATATTGAGTGTTACAACTAAATAATATAGAAATTCATAACTAAAGACACCTTGAGTAAGTACTACAAATAAAATATAATATGTTCCCAACGAGAATTGAACCAAGACCTCCTTGTGGAATCTTGGGTCAGGATCCAATTATATGAATGTTGATTGTTATGGAAGAATCGATTCACACATTATTTTAGTGGCTGGTAATTTAATTTTGTACATGTAAATTATTATTTGGAGTATTCAATAAAAAAAAATAAGTTGAAAGACCGATTTTTGATTTAAAGGCTACTTTAGTGTCATTTAATCGAATAGCGTTCTGTTAGATAGGAACAGGTTTGATAAATACTGATAACTCTCGGATAGAGTATTAGAACGGAAAGATCCATTAGATAATGAACTATTGGTTCTAAGCCATCTTTGACGATTAATCAACAATTCGAAGTGCTTTTCTTGCATATTTTTAATAAAGCCGCTTATATATAGACAGTAGGAGATCCGTTTGGGCAAGTAAGGAAGCTCCTTTGACACTTCTTCATATGAAACTAATTTCGATGTGAAAATACATGTACGAAGTGTCGATCTTCAATAGGAAAAAAAGAGTGGATCTCATGGGTCTCCAAATGAATTGGCTTATTCAAAAGCCTTGTTCTTGAAAGATATATTCCTCAGGTTCGGTAATCGCATGGTTCCAATCGCAAGAACTCCAAATCATTGGGCCTTCGATACAATCAAATAGAAAGCCCCAAGGGCGCCTATATTGTAGAGCCAAAAACTACGTGATTGAATAAATCCTCCCTATCTGCCAAGGGTCAAGGGCTCCTTTCTCCCTTATTCAACCTCCGATTCATATTTTTCATAGAGAAATTCGATCGAGATAGAACAAGATCCGCTTTAAAACATATCTAAAGGATTCCTTGGTTCGGCCAAGAAGCAATGTCACCATCATTATCAAACCGATCGCAATCTTTTTCATCTACGAGGATCCTACCTGTGAGCGGCTTCTACTTCTAATAGGCCATGAATTCAGATCAATCATTTCAACAAGTCCATAAGAAGTTGATTCCATTTTTTTCATCGGGTCGTGAAGAGACCAAAGATCTGAGTGGCCGATCCGCAAGTAACAACTCAAAGAGTTACATTGTTAATTCTTCATGCTCGCTCCAAGTCAAGTACCATTCGTATTAAATAAGAATCCCCTTCATTACATGATTTCCTCTTCATATAGATGTATATAGGATCTATGGGACAATTACTTAGAAGTACATTTTTGTGCTACAACCCTTCCTAATATCCGATGTAAAAATGATCCCATGATCTTGGAATCAGATTCTAAGTACGATCGCAAATCCTAAGTTTGTCTATGAAGAGCGGATCTAATTGTATTAGTGTCTAATTAACTTTTCCGTAATACTAATCGATAGCCTCACAGGCATTACAAGATTTTGTGCATTGGAACCATGGCTATGGACCCGAATCCGTTAGGTATGAAACATTTTCTTTTCAAGTGAAATCCTACAGTATATGAAAGAGTGAAAAGTTAAGCTGCTTGTCATGAATAAGAAGCTTCTCAGATCTTAATGTACGATTCAATTTATTCGAGCTATTAGAGCTGGACCCACTTTTTGGGGAAATATGAGCCGGGCACAATAAGAATATTTCTAGTGAAACATTTCATAATTCCTGGATAGATGGCTGACACTGGGGCGGATAAGTAATTCACCTATTCATACCTGTGATCATGAATGTTTCAATCCATATTATGCAATGAGACATTGCTGCTAATTCTGGAATTGAAGGGTAGATATAAAATCGGTCTATTTCCCAAGGCACTATATCCATAGTTAGCTGATTCATCCTAGCTAGCGCCCAGCCTGTATCAAGAGTCACGATCGATATCACACAAGACGATATCAATAATAAGAAAACCTTTGTAATATATCTAGAAACTTTTTCTAAATACAAGAATGAAAGGAACATAGGAGTTTGTCGCAAGGCATTTGACCAAATAGGATCATCCATTTCCTATAGAACCCATCATTAAAAATGAAGAAAATTACTATGGATATACGAGTATAAATACAAATCCATAGTTCCGTGGATCTAAAGTGCATACTACATTATTTATACAAAAAACATATAATTTTATATATGAACAGAGACTTACAAGCAAATGAGTAAATTCCACCAAATCCACGCTTTCCAAATTCACACGTGAATTTGACTTCCTTCGCCTCCTTGTTGTAATATTATCAATCGTATGATATCTCTAGTTAGTCCCACACTGCGAGGGTCGAATCATAACCACCTATGCTAGTAAACAAGGATGAACAAAACTGGGGAAACCCCAAAATTTTCGGGGAGAATTTCGCCAAAGGGGCGAAGCAATAGGTTTTTTTGTGAAAAGTTTTTAAGCAAAACTATGATGAAATTCCTAAAGTTTGCTTATATATGTCAGTTAAACATGTTCTATAAAGCTGAACCCGTTAAGTATTAGCTTGACTCGTTAACTCTATTAGTTCAAGTACATTAATTAAATGAAGGTTAATGAGTTGAACTATTTAATTAAGCTAATTAAATAGTAATGAGTCAATATCAATAATCTTTCAAGTTATCGATAAATACTAAAATTATTCGAACCAATTAAATAACTATTTAATTGATTCTATTTGTTCAATCGATATTCTACATAAAATGGGAATCCCTTGTAATCAGAAATACATTTCTCAATTATAGTTCTTTAATTTCATACATGAAATATAACTCAACGTCATCAGATGGACCTTCTAGGCTCAGATAGTAAGTTGTATAATAATAATAATTGACCAATTACTATTATTATAACGATTAACGAAAGTAAGATCTAGCAATCGCTCATAACCCCTTAAAGTTCATCATGAGAACCTACACTAAGAATATACAATTACTAAGTTGAACACTAAGTTCTCGATAATCAAGATGCAACCCAACTGTAAATGAATTGATACAATTGTCGCAACGGGTATACAATGGAACCAATTCATTAGATTTCAAATACCCCACTTTGCTCCCTTGGACGATTATCTTACAATTCCTTTATCACGATCTCTAGTCGTAGGCTAACTATAAGAAGGTCAGCGAACACCCACAACTTTCTTTACTCGAGAATGAATCGAATAAGCATTTATGGCGCCCCATAAACCAATCAAGCATTCAATCACAGAGGCCTCGAGATCTTCCTTGTATATCAGACGGACAAATCCCTCCCTAATATATCAACATCTATCGCTATACCATCACAAGACCCAACATATGCCGTTATAATCCCCCGCCATGCGCATTTGTCATAGTCAGCATGAGCTTTATAACAATGCATAGTTATATATATCGTAGGTCTAAGAATCGACGACCTAAAATTCCCAAAACAAATGTCATAGGACAATTTATATACATATCTTCTATGAATTGCTGTCATACCAGCTCCCCACCACTGCATCAAGTACCACGGTATCGATCTAGTCCTCAAGAGTTAACGTGATCAATCTTGATCACTAATCAAAACACCATGTTAGTCATATGCATGCTTGTCGCCCTAACTATCAAGATCCGACCAAGTCCTTTTGGTTACTCTATGTTTCTAGGTCAAGAGGCGTAGAATTATCAGCTCATGTTACTCTAGAAAATATAGACTAACCTAGGGATTTAACCTTTCACTCATCGAGGATACACTACATGTATGTTATATGTAAATTCAAACATATAGGTCATAGCAAACAAATATATTAAAATATGCTAAGCAATAATATTCAAATATTTGTTCACATAACACAATAGATACATACCGATTCCCACTTAACCTAACACCACCGCGACATCCTGCCTAAGACCTATGTTCGCATGCTCATCAGCGCTTAGTTCTGACTTAGCGGTTTAGTAAAGGGCCGCCGATTACTGCTTTCTACTTCTTTACATACTTCGACATCACCTCTATCAAGATATCTCTAATCGTGTGATACTTTCTCGGTGCACGTGCTTGGATTTGTGATGTGCTCGATTCCTTAGGCCGAGCTATCGCCTAAAGATTGGGCCAGCACCTAATCGTCCTCAATGCTAGGTACCACACCAAGTTCGGCTACGAACTTCTTTATCCACGCCTTTGGCCGGCTCGTACGCCGCGATGTACTCGATTCGGTAGAATCGGCAATGCTATTCTGCTTGGAACTCCAAGATATCGGGCCCAATTCGCTGAGACAAAAATACATACCTGCATCGAACGATAGTCGCTCGCCGCTTGAAAACTCCCAAGGCCGGTGTACCTCGTCAATCGTAATCCTCATCTCCACCATATACCAAGAAAGCATCTTAGCCTCCTCGTGATACTAAGATGCACTTCACGCAACTGCTGGCTTTCACCTCGGATTAGCTTGGCATTCATCGTTACACTTAGTGCATACATCACATCATGTCTAGTGCACAACAACATGGCATACATGATGGATCCTATAGCCGAAGCATAAGTGCATGCCTCTTTTTCCATTCCTTGCTCACTTCACACTAGTAGCTGGATACCGCGCTTCCGCCGAGTTGAACTCATGTCTCACGGGAGATTACCCTTCTGAATTACTCATGTTGAACCTTGCAAGACCTATTCACAAGTATCCCCGACAAAGTCCAACTCAGCCTCCCTCGGCCGATCCCGGTGATCTTTATTCCAAGTATATATTGTGCTTCGCCTAAGTCCTTCATTGAGAAACATTTGCACAGCCAATCCTTGACTGAGTTTAGTAACTCTACGTTGTTTCCAATGATAAGTATGTCATCGACATACAGGACTATGAATGATACATAACTCCCACTTACCTTCTTGTATACACAAGATTCTTCTTCGTTCTTGATGAAACCAAACTCTTTGATTGATTCATCAAAACGTAGATTCCAACTGCGGGATGCCTGCTAAGACCTTGGCAAATGGACTTTTTTGCAACTTGCATTACCTTCTAGTCCTTTTAAGACATGTAAAGTTCTATGCTGTACCATGTACACATCTTCCTCTAAATTTCCAGAAAGTTGTCTTTACATCCATTGCCAGCATTTCATGTAGTTTAAACGCAAAGAACGGCTAAGATTATCTCGATGGATTTAAGACAGCCATCAAGCGCAGTAGCCACATAGTCTGTACCCGTGAACTTGTTTGAAACCTTCGCTATAAGTCTAGCTTGAAAACATCAACGCTCGGCTTTATCATGTTTCTTCTTAAATACCCATTTACATTCAATAGGCGCAGCACGCATTTGGTAATTCAACAAGCGACCAAACCTCGTTGGGTACATTAACTATCTCGATGCATGGCACTTGCCATTTGTCACATCCTCGTTATTCATTGCTTCTTTGTAAGAAGCTGTGTCTGCTACTTCAATGATGAAAGTGTCACCACATAATTATTTGTTCGTATGCATCCCCGTTGATCTCCTAAGTGGTTGCCTTCCACAGCCTTTTCCTGGATCAAGAATTGGCCTTCAGAAAGAAGGTTCCACTTTCAGGCGTTGGCCGATGCCTCGCATTAGATGCATCGATATCGACTTCCATCGCCTGAGCTTCCACTAAGATGAAACACCATTACTTCTAGTCCTTCTCGACGATGATTCCTTTCATGAATACTCCTGCTCGCAATGAAGATTTTATTCTCCCCGCTCGTAGAAGTAGTAACCAATCAAGCTTCCTTTGATATCCTACGAAAGAAGATTTATCGATTTCAAGCAAGTTTATCTTTTGTTAATCTTAACATAAGCTTCACAGCCCCAAATCTTTAGAAAACCCAACTGGAATCTTTCCCAAAACCACAGCTTCATGGGAGTTTTATCTCAATATTCGTTGACATCTGTTTAATGAAGTGCATATCCCCGTAAATTAATCGGGTAGATCAGAGAAGTTCATCATAGACGAACTGTCAAGAAGGGTTCATTTCTCCTTCGGACACGCCATTACGCCAGGCTCGGCTGATGAAGTTGTGAAACAATACCACACTTCTAAGACGAAAGATAACTCGTGACTCAAATATTCTCCACTTAATGCATCGAGAATCTTATTGTCTTGTTCAATTGGTTTTGTACTTCATTTTGGAACTCCTTGAATTTCAAAGGACTCGTGAGCTCGAAGTCTCTGAATGATACACAAAACCCATCTACTGTGAGTCATCAAAGAATGTAATTAAGTAGTTATAACCTCCTTGCGTATGTGTTCATTGGCCCACATACATCAAATGCAGTATGATCCCCTAATAACTACTCTTGCCCTTTCATTTAGTTTCGTTGAAAGGCATTTTTGGTCATTTTGCCTGTATGCAAAGCACTCACACTTATCGTGATGATTCATAAATCTAAACCTTCAAGTATTCCAATCGGAGCGGAGTTTCTTGATTCGGTTCTCGCACGCGAATTCTGAAGTCTCGCAATGCCATAGGTATGTTTGGTTTAAGCTCGTTAAAGCGACCCGCTTTAAGTTTATGTTATATGACTCATTAATCATGTCTAAAACGATGCACCATTTTGAAGCGGAGGCGGTACCAAATACTACCTCATCTCTGGTGATCCTAACACCGGGATCTATTGAAAATGAAAACCATCATTATTCAAAAATGTAAATAGAAATAATATTCCCTAAATTGCAAAATATAAAACCGGTGATAAGTTCAAAACAAGGCCCGTGGGCAAATTTAAACTAACGGATCCTACTGCAAGGGCCGCAACCTTCGCTGCCATTTCACACGCATCCATTTCCTTCGAGTCTTCTACTTGACTTGAGTTCCCGATATTACGACAACATGAACCATCAACAAGACCCATTTAAGTAGAATTAGAAGTTGTACAAACTTCAACATACACACACCTTTAGGCTGTGTTTATTAAACCATTTTTCCTATCTCGATTGAATTTCCTACAGGCCGCTTTCCAGTGACCCTTGAGTTTGTAATAGTGGCAGATGTCATCCGCAGATACTCCTTGCCCCTTCTCTCACCAAGGACGCTTACCGCTGTGAGCAACGCATAAAGAGAAGTCGAAGACTTTATTCATATCCAAAAACTCATTAGCATCAAAGAATGGTTATTTGTTTATGAATCATGGCTCGATCGAATCTTGCACCCTGCTTATAGCCTTTGATATACTTAGACATATCGACTAAAGTAGATCTGCGGCGAGCAAAGAACTCTAACTTTCAGCTTTATTCAGACTTCCCGGCGACTGCACTGCTGCCGATCTCATTACTCAAGCGCGCAATCGAATCGCCAGAGTTTCGGCTCAGTAGCCAATGCAGTAGGCACGAAAAGTTTTGTATTTCTATATTCTCGCGACGCTCCTTCGATCTACTCAAGAGCTTCTGAGCAAATGTCATATACGCGATACTTCATCATACGTAGCTCCGGAATCTCGGCTCCATCCGAGTAAGCATACACACTTTAAGTGCTTAGAGAGTCCTTCTTAGTAACTCATATTTCTTCCAGCGCATACACGTTGTCCTTTAAGGTCTTATAGAATTTTCTTTTATACAAAGACGTATTCAATCCTCAAAGGCAACTCACATACAACTCTTCAACTCACGAGACCACGCCTCAAAATTTGCACAATCATACATCACTAGCTGTAGTTAATGTACAAGCAGTTCTGTGGGCAAGAATAAATGTAGCCATATTAATTCTACAAGAATAAGTAAATAAAATACCGCACTCAAGAACTATCACGCTAAAACACTTACAAATAAATTGTAAAGTAAATACAAATACTTCAAATCTCTTTCCAAATATAATAGTATCATGACCTATTACACATATTAAAATTAATTAATATAAACTCAATTATCATAATATTACGTCAATTAATAATTATTACCAATAATTATTAACCATATACATATTATAGAAAAAATATTCATCACAAATATATTCTAAAAATACATTAAGTAGTGAAATTGTTACTATAATTGTTATATCACTTTTTAAATTAATTTAAAAGATATAATATAAAGGAAATTAATTAATTGTCATCACATAATTAATTACACCACTAGTTGATTAAATGACAACAATCAATAAAACCGAATATAACTAGTCCCATAATTTTAGGAAACCAAAATAAGGAATAAATTCTAATTAAGTGCTTTTCAAACAGCAAGACATCGCCATAACGGGCTCGGACGACCGGCCTACGGGAGGCCTACCGACACGCCACGCCCACGCAGTCGCCGTCCGACCATCATTTGGTACTAACATCGCCCCCGATCCGACACCGACGTACCCCGCAGGGTCGCCGAAGTCGGTCGGCCGATTTATGGTAATAATACCATTTAATCCTCGGTTTTCGTGATTTAATTTAGTTCGTTTGTAAAATCGTTTTGGAGGCTTTTAAAATTTTTCTAAAATTTATGAAATTCGAACACGTTAAACTTCATAATTTTCTTGAACAAATCCCACTGGTCGTTCATTAAAATAAATTTTTTATATTTAATTATTAATTAAACAGTCCAGAAATCTCAAAATTGTTTTGAGGCACTTAGAAAAAATCTAAAAAATTATGAAATTTAATGGAAATCTTCTACGTGCTATCTGGGTTCCAGAAAATTAGGTTTCACTTTACTAAATTTTATATGCCCCAAACACAGTATAAAACTGTTTTGAAACAAAATCAATTAACCGCCCTTTTAATTTATGAAACAAAATCCATGTTAACAAAATATGATAATACATCATCATAAACTTGTAAATATGTAAAATCAATAATCAAGAACATGGTGATTTATTCTCATCATATTTATCAATTAAATATATGAATGCTAATTAATCAAATAAAAATTGATAAAAACACAAAACAAGCATAAAATAAATAATGTAAAGCAACTTAATTTGGCTCGATACCACTGAAGAAAATTACCAGGATATATGAGTATAAATATAAATCCATAGTTCTGTGGATCAATAGCGCATACTAAGCATTATTTATATAAAAAACATATAAATAAATTATATGAATGAGGACTTACAGCCAAGCAATGAGTAAATTCCCACCAAAAACTATTATCACGCTCAAATTCACAACGTGAATTTGACTTCCTTTCAGCTCCTGTTGTAATATCAATCAGATGACATCTCTAGTTAGTCCACCCTATGAGCTGAATCGCTAACTAATCTATGCTAAGCAGAAACAAGATGAACAAAACCAGAAAACCCCAAAATTTTATATCTCGCCAAATAAGGCTACTAGGGTTTTTGGTGAAAAAGTTTTACAAAACTTATGCATTTAAAACCCTAAAGTTCGTTTTTATACAGTACCAGTTAAACAAGCCCGATAAGCAACCCGTTATATTAGCTTGACTCAGTTAACTCTATTAATTCGCAAGACACTAATGAGTCGCTAATGAGTTGAAATATTTAATTGCCAATTAAATAGTACGAGTCAATATCAATAATCTTTCAAGTTATCGAGGCAATACTAAATTAATTTAACCACCAAATAACTATTTAAATCGATTCTATTTGTTCAATCGAGTTCTACATAAAAATGTAGAACTCCTTTGTAATTGAGAAATACATTTCTAATTATATAGTTCTTTAATTTCATACATGAAATATAACTCAACGTCATCAGATGCTGACCTTCTAAAGCTCAGATAATAGTAAAGCCAGATAATAATAATAATTGACCAATTACTATTATTATAACGATTAATGAGTAAGATCTAGCAATCGCCATAACCCCTTAAATTATCATGAACCTACACTAGTAATATACAATTACTGCTTGAACACTAAGTTCTCGATAATCACATTTAACCCAATCGTAAATGAATCGATACACACTATCGCAACGGGCATAATAAATGGAACCACCCTACCGATTTCAACATAAAATAATTTTAGAGAGGATAAGGCTACGAGAGAAAAGGTTTTCCATGAGATAGGAAATGAAAACTATTAGCCCCATGAAGCCTGTGGAATAAGTGATCGGTCTCGATAACGAAAGCAAGTGAATACTCGCCTTCACAAATAAGGTGTATTGAACACATAATTCATTAGGATACGCTTTATGAATGTCAATTCAAGTATTGTAAGTAAATTGCTCCGATTGTTCAATCATTTGATAACCGCAGTCATTCTTTGATAACGAATACTTATGAGTCGACTAATAGAATTTAAACAACTTTTTTCTCTAAGTGTTAAGCGAGAACCGAATCCGTTGGAATTCTTCTTCATCATCAATCGAATCACTATTCCCAGCCGAGATTAGATTTTTATCATCAATCTAATCCCTATTCATGTCTTTTCTTTCTTATCAATGAATGTATCTCTTTACTTGTATGACTTGGGATAAATTGCATTTAAAAAAAGTATTTCGAGTAACGGGATTTGGTAATGATCCATTTAGACTGATATTCAAATCTTTCTTCTAGAACGTATTGATGCTGCCCTATAACTGACCAAAGACGTTCGGCAGTTGTAATCCGTATTTCTTCTAAAAAATATCTTTAACCGTAAAGCATTGATAGATACCTATCCGTAGTTCTCATCAATCATCACGACGGAATCATCAAAACATTAGACCTTTCTAACTCTGCCCGTAACTCACTGTAGGGCCCCGAAACAAAGACAAGTGCATGCATTTGAAAGAGATATCCAAAGAAATGCGCAAGCAATAGAAAAGTGATTGAATAGAGGAACTCCCTAACCTTTGCGATCTCTGCATTTGTCGATATCAATGGTGACTCATTCTTTCGATGAATCATTTCTTTGGACATAAGAAGATTATGTAACACTTACTCGAAATCTCACTTATCGATTCCATCATGAAGACGCAATTTTTTCTAAAGAATTCGCCATGATATACCCGATCCATGCATATTATCATGAAAATGGATACCCATTTTGATCAAGCATTAGTATCGCGGTTAGGTTCAAAAGCATCTAAAAATAGAAAATTTAGATATTTGTACCCTGGCCGAAGTGCGAATCACTTACATATATGTTTGGAATAGATTCCATTTGAGAGAGTCAAAAGCACTATCTCGTTGAAAGTGCTCCCATACATCCGCTCTTTCTTAACGCATTTCTTGCACAAAAGACTGCTTCCTCCGTCGACGGGTAAATATTTCTAACACGAGTCCCGAATGAAACCCACGCTTTCTGAATTCGAAATTGAGATAACGACGCAAAGCCTTCGAACGGTAGAGATTCATATCCTAAAGAGGCCTACAATAAGTCTTCAAACGGACTATTTTTCCCTCCGTTGCAGGTGTTCCGAATGCCTGTCCACGATCCAAGAAATAGCCTCATGAACTTAATGTATCAGATCAAATTGAAAAATGGAAAGATATGCATGTTATACTGTCACACTTTCTCAGGAAAAATCGCTAGGTATGAATATGTTAGATACTTGTGACTGATTGGTGAAATAAGATTCTCCCTCCAAAAACATGTTTTTTTTTTATCGACGAGACAAAGAAAATATTTGGTTGCGAATGACCAAGATATTGAGGAATCTTTCCATACGTGAAAATCGTAATTATTGATACGGTCCTTCACAGAAAAGAGAATCTTGTGTTATAATAAAAGTAGAAGTAATGTGGATACCCAAGAATCGCTTCCATTTGCTTTATAAAAAAGAAGATATAAATGAACTTCTATGAAATAATTTTATGGATTCAGCCAATTGTCTTAATTGTGTGGAATATCATTGAAAAAATAGGATCCGTGTTATCGAGTGATTTCCTCGCGATTATTTCTAGTATTTAAAATGAGTCAATCATCCACTTTTGGTATCTTATTGAACAAAAAAATGGTGATATTGTCCTCAATTGATCAAAATTTCGATTTTTGGGAAGTATTACGATCATCCAATAAAAAAGGGTTTCCATTTGTTCAAATGAACACTCAAGACCTATTGATTCTAACAATCGACAAGTGAGTCGATCATCTTAATCTTTTTAATTCATGGGGATGATTCTCTACCCATGAATTAGATATTATTATTTCTAAACTCACAGAAAAAAGGAAGTGAGTTAATCAAAAGAAAAGCAACTGATAAAAAAGAAGCCAAGCTGACAAAAAAAGAAAGTTGACTGACAAAAAGAAACGAAGTGGTTTAGACAAATCTTTTTGTCGATAACCTCATACCAATCAATCAATATTGATTATTATGTAACGATCGAACACTACATGGAACTAAGCTCTTCTACCTTTAAGTCCTGAATGTTCAAATGTTCCCGGAAATTTCGACCCCATCGACCATTTGTATCTATACGACGAGATCCCAATTCATGGGATCTCTCTGCTCGAGAAACTAAATAAGAGGATCAAACCATTTCTTCCCGACTTTTTCAAATTCGAGAAATGTTGGTCGATCGTATATTTCATTAGAAGTTCTACGATTCGAGTATTATCAAGCATCTACCATTATACCCATTGTCGATCGCCATACGATTAAGTTATCCATAACGAGAGCATTTTCGCTGTTTATAATGTGATCGTATGGTAGACACAAATCGGGAGAATTCACACCTACTTTAAATTTTTTGAGGACATGCCAAAAGCGATAATAGATATCGCTGCTAAGTAGTTCATATACAATAATAAAACTATATAGATATAGATACTTATGATTCATTAGAAGGAGAAAACTCTGGTGCTAAAAGAAGAAAAAAAATGGGGAGGTATATGCTTTAGGTCATCATATCTAAGTGTCTCACGACAAAGTAAGAAGGGTATATCTATGTCTGACACAGTGCAAAGTTAAGTGGTAATTGATCGATTCGTAGACGCTCCTTACGAGGAAACATGTATACATTAGAACTCATGCCTGATCGGGCATGTTATCCTCGTTTAATTAGTTTATTCAAAGGAAGAGTCGATGGGGTTACAATATGGGTTCTAATGAAGCCAATTTAGTTATTAGCCGTCGAAGTCAACAAGGGCAGTAATCAGAATAAATTAAAACCTCGGTGCCTGGGAGGACGAGTTTTCCGATAAAAAGATCATCCTGTCATATAACTATTGTAATGAAAGACATATCTTTAGATGATACTATGGAGAGATAGATTCAAAAAACCTAAATGTAAATGAAAAAAAATATAAAGTTACACCGTATTATGATACGTGATAAGAAATGGGGAATATGGACAAAAATAAATCCACTTGGTTTTACTCGTACTACTCAAGCGACAACACTTTGGTTTTCCAACCAAAAAATACCGAGGATTTACAAGAATTATATAGAGATTCAAAAAATTGTATCAAGAATTATATACAAAAAATATGAGAATGTTCTCCGAGTCGAGGAATCGCATCAGATGTAGATTCAAAAAAGAATCGATCTCGATCCAAAGTCATAAATCTTTAAGGATTCCAAAGTTATTAATAGAAAGTCGTCCGCGTGAATTGAAGAATTACAAACGAATTTACAAAAACAATTAAATTGTGTAAACATAAACCTAAAAACTTAATAATATTGATATCGCAAGAATTGAAAACCTATGGAAACCCTAATATTCTTCCGCACTTATACTTGGGACAATTAAAGAATAGAGTTTCATGAAAAGCAATGAAAAGCTATTGAATTAATCAACAAGTAGATACAAAAGGAATTCAAGTGCAAATTGCGTATGACGATGAAAAAAAAGAAATCGCACGTGTTGAACGGATCGCAGGTAAGTGCCCCTTACAAAACCATCCGCTAAATTGATTATCACAGACACGTCAAAACAATCTAAGGGATATCGATTAATAAAATTTGTATATTTATAGATGATAAACGAGAAAGAAACCTTTACTTATCTTTTCCTTCTATCCAATTATCCAATAGAAAAAAAAGAAACTCGTCTATTTCTTAATAATTTTATTTTATAGGATTGAATAAAAATTAGATTGACCATTTATATAATTGTTACGCTATGAATCTGGTTTTTAGGTTATTAAACCAACCCCTCGCTAAAGATGAACTAACTACCATGTATAATAACCAACTCACTGCATTATCCTGGATCTTAAAGTCTCAAATAATACGTATGGCCACATTTCAGAGTTAACCCGACAATTTTCTCGCATAAAAAATGAACCCGATTCTAACATAACAAATAGAGAAAGGTGTGGATAAATGGAAATATGAGAGAAAGGAAGAAAGACAATTTATTATATAATTTCAATATGTAAGGTCTATAAACCACTAAAAAGCAATGTAATAAAAGCATCATGAATTCATCCATAATATAATAAATAGAATGAATCTTCTTATAAATAAAAAATAAAGAGCTTCGAGCCAATAAAGACTGAGAAAATTGACTCAAGAACAAATTGAATTTCATCATTAGCTCTATCAGGAATTAAGACCTAACCATTGAATAAGCAAGCGCGGGGACGATAAACCGTGAAACAAAATTTTGATGATTTCAAAATGAATCTTAACATCTACGTCGACTAAGTGGAACGCATCAGCCCATACATTTAATGATAATTGAACGAAATGAGATTGAAAGAGTAAATATCCAAGTCACAAACCTTTATTTTTTAATTTGTTAACTACAAACAAAAATGGATTAGGACCTTCTAGAAAAGAAAACCTAAATATTATTTTATATGTTTTGTACAACTAGTTGAAATTGATTTCTGATCTCAGATTCTAATTTTGGAAATTTCAATAAAATCTAAAAATACCGAGTTATCTATTTCAACAAGATATAAAATTACTAATCGACTATTAGATAAGTTAAATTGATGAAATCAACAATCGACGATTTTATTTATTACTCAATAAATACATGTATATTCAATTTAAATGGAATCTTAATTCCAATTAAATATTTCGATTTGAATACTTTTATCTTTCATTTCGTCAGCGAAGAGTCGATGAATTGAAAATATCATGTCCTGCTCAAGTAGAGGTGAATTCAAAAAGATATCAACTATAACCCCAAAGAACTGTGATTCCGCAAATCAAATATGTAGGAAGCTCTGGAGAAAATCAATTTTTGTGTAGTGGCTTTTTCCTTTTCTTTCCAAAAAAAAAAGAAGGAGAAAAAATTTTGATTTTTATTTTGGGAGATTTCTTGGTATCTAATTTTTTATGATAGTGCAAGCTCTGGAGCTTTTTGAAGCAAGGCTAAAAATGCTTCTAAGACCATACTTTGACAATTTTATTCTGGGAGGCAAACACCTACCTTGTTCTTAATCACTACAGAGGAAAGTGGGCGGACCTAATGTGTTCAAGGTATGATTTAACCATTAAAAATCACAAGTACTAATTGCTAAGAATAAAAATACGATTAAAGAGGGTCAGGTTCAAATCTTGGCATCTTCCAATTTTATAACTTTTTAAGGTTCCCTTCTATTGCTTAAAAACTCTCAAACTTTTTAATATCGATGAATCTACATGATTTCATTTGCTTATTGAATTGTTCATCATCTAAATTTTATTTCTTCTAGAACACTTTAATTTTTTATTAAATGTTTATTCAAATCCAACATTCTTCCCTACAATTTTTTTGATTTTCCTAATAAAATACTTGAATAAAAAATAGTGTATATTTCGAACCACCAATTCGATTCGTCTAGATCCGCCTCTAAGGAACGCTTAATTGCTTTTAAGCGAGATCGCATTGGGTTGTGTTACTGATTTATGTATTTTTCCATGTTTTGAATTGATTTTGTTTTACTACGCATCATATTTACAACAAGCATTCACCTTACCACCAAATAAATACTTTCTCCATTCCTCAAAGATTGTCCATTTTTTATAACAGAATTTTAAATTGAATTTTAAATATATTGTTTGTATTGTATAATATTTTATAAAAATATATCAAATGAAAGAAATAAACGTAGCTTATCGATATATTTCATCAAGTATTATACAATACAAATAAAATATTTACTACTAAAATTTTAAACGAATAAAAAGTAAAAACGAACAATTTCATGATAAAAGCCGAGTATATGTTCTTTAGGTTGCCTTTACAACTGGCCTTTGAAGATCTGTAGCACAACTATAGCTAGATTGTCTATATATAACTAACTAAATCTCATGCATTATGAGAATCTATCATTACCTTCTCGAGGTTGAGAGTCTCTGCATCCGTTCGAATCAAGACTTACTTCTTTAATAATGATGCATGCTTCATCAATCATTATTTCAGCTAGCTACCCAAGCTCGGTTATCGTTATTATCAGTTGCTCAAGAAGTTGCATCAAATGTAATTTACTCAATAAATGCGATAATTGGACCGAATTTTTACAAGGAGATTTTGGATTCAATCCCTCGTTAGAACATATTTACCTTATTAATAAGACTTACTCTACTGGTTTCCTACATTTAATTTCAGATATTTATTTATACATCCAATATCCGTGATTCTCGTAATTCAGAATACTACGTACTCTTCATCGCTAATTTTTTTTTTTTTAAAAAGTTGCATCAAATAATGGTATTTTCCTTCGCCTTAAATGAGAAATAATTTTCCCTTTCATATGGTGTGGGTTGTAATTAAATATGGAACATTAACTTTGGAGAAAAAGAAACCGTTCAAGACATTTCCCCAATCCAAAACAATCGATTTCTCACGTATCGGCGTGAAGATCTAATCTTCAATACTATTTAATTATATTATTAAAAAATTAAAAATTAATATTATGAAATTATTTTAAAAGACGAATCTAATTATATAAATTATAAGTATTTTTTTTTTAAAATAACGAATAATTAATAATCAATACTTTCACACAAAGCTCAATTTTAAAAAAAGAAAACGTCAATTGTTTTGAATAAAAGCAGTAGCTCGACAGTTTCGTTCAAACATTTCCTGGATCTAGTACGAAAATTAAAAATCAAACATTTAATTATAAATAAAAAATTTAAATTTCTAATCTCATCACTAGTGAAACTTGAAATTTAAAGAGACAATTTGAACCTGGTGAAACCACGTCCCTAACCTTGCCCAAGGAACAATAATTTATAAATATTTAAAGCTATTTAATTACTACGTAAATGTTATACTCCGTATCAATTCATGATAATTTGAAATGATTGAGTTGACAATTTTTAATAAATAATGAAAAATTAATTATACTAAAAAAGTGTTCTACATTGTGTGATATTGAAATGTATTATTGGTTATAATCATATATTTACCAATTGACATATTAATATTATTTATTAAATATAACAATTTTCAAATGAAAATAAATTATTTTAATAAGATAATTGTTTTTTTAAATAGTATAATAGTAACATGGAAGGTATAACATGTAATAATAAATTTAATAAATAATAGATATTTATGACAAATAACATAATAAATATTTATGATAAATCAGAGACGTGAAAAATTTTACAAATAATAATTAAAATAATTAAGCATTTCTTAATCAAATTAATTAAAAATCTAATACTCAAAAAAATGACACTTCCGGTTCGAATAAATGTCTAAAAGGTCCCAGATCAATATGAAATGCATTCGATCTAATATTCTGAACCTTCTTGATCAAAAATAGGTGCCTACTTTTGATTTCTTGAGGAGAATTAATTCCAAATATCCCACCTGCCTCGTGATTCATTCCTCAAAATTCGACTAAGATCATGATCCAATTCAAATCAAGCCAACTAATTAGAAGTAAGTATTCAAAGCCCGTGTTCTTACAATATCCCCTTATATTTCTCGAATTGACATCCAATTCCTCATTCTAAAAATACACAAAACATTCTCAGAAAACATGTGAGGACACCTCTAAAATTTTCTACCAAATCTTTTAAACCACCAGCTATAAACACCACTTTGACGGATGTAAATCATCTCCGTGTCTCCCTAAATAGGTGTTTCCGAATCAAGAATTATTGCATAAATGCAACAATTCTTCAAGTCGGGGTTGTAACTGATGAGAATCTAACACGACCTCTCAGAACGCTCGAATATTCAAGAATGTTAAAAACACTGACATTCATAAATCTCGCATTTAATACCTAAAATTCTCAAAGTTCGATTCATCAAGTTCCTGTGATATAAGAAATACACCGAATATTCGCCTCCCTATAGCCGAGTCCGCAAGAACACGCCGCCAAGCGCCTGCCTCGACGGACAAGGTTACCATCAACAAGGTTGGATATCAAACCTTCATACTAGTCACTATAAAGAATAAGTCATAAGCATTGTCAGAAGATGTTTAAAAGCTCGCCGAGGCCAAATCTCACTAAGTCTCATACTACATCAAATAAGACGCTAAGTCACAGAAGACAAGCAATGCCATACATTGCTCTCAATAAGTTGCTTGCTATCACTCCACACAACTTAATGCTCTGAGTCTTCATCCCAAACTGCAGCCTCCACCAAAGACAAGATTACATCAAGCGCACAAAGTCCCACTAGACGGTAGTGAAATCTACTAAGTCCAGCCACCCAAGTTAAAGAGTTTATCCGCCTATACATCCCACTTCGGGGAACATTCCCAAGTCCCACCACAAAAGGCGAAGACTCATCACACACTCAGCCAGTCCATCGCCTAACATGTAATTCCAGAGATCAATTCCAAAACCCAAGATCGTTCAAAGACATCCAAACTTAATACGCCGCTAATAGTTCCCGACTGACCATATCCAAGTCTCACTTTACCTCAGTCCATCAAGGCTACACACATATTCAACTCATGTAGCTTCTATCCCAACCAACTCAAATCAAGCCAAGTCGTTTCGAAATCGCCGAGCCTCATACTAAGCTCCTATCAAGTCAAGCTCAAGTCGCTCAAGATCTCACAAATCGTCAAGAATGCTTTCAGGACTTATACATACGATCCTCTTCGATTCGATAAAAATCAGTATTAATCGGTAAATTTTCCCTACAAATTTAGTTTTATTTGTATCCCTTTTTATAAATAATAAAAATTCTTCTTTGCATTACAATCTCTTTGACCTAAAATGGTCATATTAAAAACTAGGGACTTAATCGATATTTAAGATAAATTAAGGGCTAAAATCAATAAATATTAAAATCCTTTATGTATTCTCATTATATTCCCACCAACTAAACGTAAGTACATCAATAAATATTAAAACCCTTTATGTATTCTCATTTATATTCCCACCAAACAAGCTGCTAAGGGTCAATACAAAATTGGTAATAGCCAGGAGATATTAATATGATAGGAGACATTAATTAATATCGAGAAAAAAATAGAGTTAATAATAAGTTGGAAAGCTTAAACTTACATGGAGAAAGGGTCACAATGTCGTCCTGTGTATAAAATTATTTAACCTACATTGGCATGGAAAAGTATGAATAGTGCATCTATAAATTGGAGGAGAAAAAGGCACGGCACATATCATCCTTTCATGAATTTATATTGGTATGCCTAATTAGTACTACATATATTCATTTCAATTAAACGGAAAATTGTGATGAAGCTAGCAATAAAAAATACTCAATTTTGGTAATAATAAATTATTTTTATTTAAATATTATGTCAGTGCCTCTATATACTTGTCCAAAAGTGTATGAGGCTATTATCTAGATTTATTACTAGTAATTTTTTGATAGTACAAAATTAAGCAAATAAATTATAGATTCAAAAGTAAGTTAACTTTTATTAACTAAAAACCTCATTTCAATTTTCATGTACTTTTAATTCATTTAAAAACAAATATTATACCTCATAATAATGTGATCTAATGAATACTAGCTAAGTAGCTTTGGTCAATATAATTATCCAAATGATTAAGGATAGATACTAATTACATTACACTCCGGAGTATTTAGTACTAGGAAGGGCAATTATGTATTTGTGTATGGTCCAGTGAGTATCCAGTTTCAAACTCTGTAATGTTTAAGTATGTTGTTAATATTCGTGCAAGGACAATGACCATACAGTGGTATAAATAGAAAAGGGATTTATATATATTTGTGGTGGCCATTAAATTTAATGCATGCATATGGAAAACATTACTATTGGAACCAAATCAATCCTTAACTTCTTGATCTGCTTGTTCCCGCAATCATGGTTTGTAGGACCATTAGAAATAGGGTAATAATTTTTCCACCTGATGTTGACATTTTATTTATTTGTTATTGGAACTATTTTTACATTACAAATGGAGTGGTGTTATTAACAAATGAAGTGAAAAAATCATTCACCTAAAAATAAACTTACAATTTTGGGGCAAATTTATTCACACCACAAAAATATGGTACCATCCCCCTCCCCTCCAGTTGTCTGACATATTTTCAATTGTTGAATGAATGATATTTAGAATCAAAATTTCATTTTAAATACTTCATCCATCTTCTTTACTAGATTTAACCTTAATTTTAATTTCAAATATCACATTCCCAAGATAAAAATTATATTTTACATTTTTACATACTTTTTACTATATTTTCTTATTAAAGTATCAATCAACCAATTGTATAGCTTTCAATTAATTATACTTCAGAGTATTTCAATATACTTTTACTACTTTTTTATTTTTCTTTAATCTATATTCAAATTTATTGTAGCACATAAGAAAGAATCTAATAATATATTTAAGCATTATACTATTATTTTAGGATCTTTACACTCTAATTATATATGTAAACAACAATACAAGAATAACATACCGATCCATAATCAGTTTCTTTTGACATCATTATTCTTCTATCCCTTAGAGTCTTTAGATTGTCTTTGATGGTGTACATATATACATAGATAGGTTCTTATATAGTACTTCAAAAGCTTAACTAAAAGTCTATCATACTAATGTCACTCCATTATGTCTCCCTGACGAGATTGAAGAGGTAGAAGAAGTAATTCTAACACCACTAACTCTAATTCTTAATGTTTAATAACTATCAAATCAAAATCTTTTAATATTAGAATTAGACTTTTAATATATGACCATAACACATTATATAGAAATATAATCTAACAATCTCCCACTTGGTCCATGTGATTCAAAAGAAACTATAAGTGTGCACCTTTAGTGAATCACAAAATTCCATCAACTATAATATGAACTAAACTATCCGGATCATGTATCACAAGTCATTTAATCTACACGATTTCTTCCATGTATCACAAACCAATTTAATCCGTATTACTTATTTGGGAAAGCCGTAGTTCTCAACTTTTCGAGAAAAAATGTTTCGTGTTGTCTCAATAGAACGGCTCATGTACATAACCATACATGAGAAACACTTTACTGCTAAAAACATAAACTTTAATTGAATCTATAAATGTCACTTTTATTCAACAAACCATTCATACATATGTAAATATTCTTTCCAGCTTAACAAGGCTTTTCTTATAATACCCATCCTTTCTCTTTACATGGCCAATGTAAGTCTTAGGTGTAATCCCTTAGTTAACGGATCCGCTTATCATTAGGCTCAGTACCAATATGCTCAATGTACACCTTTGTTTCTCGCACTTTCTTGGTTTATAAGCATTTAGATCCATACGCTTCGCACCTTCGAAAATCTATCATTTTTAGAGAAGTTGAAGATGTACCGCATTCATTGCAATAAATTCCTCAACGGCTTGGCTACGCTGCCGACAATTCCAAGTCTCGAGATAAAGTTCTCGCAACTACGAAGCCTTGAATTGTTGCCTCAAAGCACGCAACTAATTCTCGCCTTCCATAAATGAAGTAGCTATAACTCGATTGTTTCACTTTATCATGATATAGCTCCTCCACCAATAAAACGATAGCCAAATGCGGATTTCTTGAGTCCAAGCATCCGTAGTCCTAATCAGATAACCAATCACCCGAGGCGATCCAAATTTCTTTTATAAGTAAGCATGTAGTCCTTGGTGTCTTGTAAATACCTAAGGACCTTCTTTGCAGTTTTCCGTGGTCCATTCAAGCGTTTTGATATCGTACTCGCTAACCGCAGTGCCAATATCCGCCGAAAATATGCACCGAAGCGATACACGTACTCCCCAACCACCGATGCATGAATATCTTTCTATTTTTTTCTCGCTCCAAATCAGCTTTAGGACACAAACAAACTTGTCCCTTTTCTCAATTGGAACAATTCCTAAGAGCACTTTTCCATTCTAAACCTCTCTAAAACTTTATCGATGTAAGTCGATAAGCCTAATATTCCTTGGAATCGCCACGAATACTTCAATGCCAATCACATATGATGCTTTACCCATATTTTCATTTGAAAGTTATTAGAGAGAAATTTCTTTACATCATGTAATAATCCAACATCATTAGCAGCAAGAAGAATGTCATCAACATATAGGACTAAAATAATAAACTTACTCCCACTGACCTTCATGAAGATACACCTATCAACGGTGTTTTCTTCAAAGCCATATGATATAATGGTATTTTTAAACTTTAGATACCATTGTCGGGAAGCTTGTTTTAGTCCATATATCGACTTCTTTAGCTTACACACCAACTTTCTTTACCGTCACAAACCATCTCGTTGATCCATATAAACTTTTCCTCTAAGTCTCCATTCAAAAAAGGCGGTTTTCACATCCATTTGGTGAAGCCTGCATCATAATGAGCCACTAATGCTAAAACAATTCTAAAGAATCCTAGAAAACTGGAGAGAAGGTTTCTTTGTAGTCAACACCTTCTTTCTGAGTGAAACCTTTAGCAACAAGTCTGGCCTTGAATGTTATAATATCGCCTTTAGAGTCTCGTTTGATCTTGAAGATCCATTTACAACCGACTCGTTTTGAACCTTTAGGCAACTCAACTAAGTCCCAGACTTTGTTGTCATCCATTGATTTCAACTCATCTTTCATAGCATTGAACCATTTTTCTGAATTGTTACATTTCATGGCTTGATTGAAAGAAACTGGTTCTTTATCACTGTCACATCTGTTCAAGTGAATAAACCAAGATAATCATCTGGAATAGTCGGGTCTTTTTCGCTTCTTGTATACTTTCGACGCTATTTTTGTGGTTCATTTGACACTAGTTCATTAGCGATTTCATTGATGTAATAATATCGGGAGTGAGTCCATTACGTGGGACACTATTTCGAGGAGACACTTTGATGAGAAACACCAGATGTGTTATCTCCCACTTGTTTCTCTTCAAAATTTCATGCCACCGTGGTTCCCCACCCCACCGACATGACCATTCTCACAAACCGCGGCATTACCAAACCTCAATTATCCTCGCATCATGGTTAGGACAATAATATGTAATCTTAATTCGCCTGTGCCGGCCGCCTGAAAGTAGAGTCATTAAAATCCAGAACACCAGAGTCACCAACCCGATGGACGACTCAGTTTAAAACAAAATTCTTTCATCCAAAAAAAAAATGTGATC
The DNA here is from genome assembly GCA_019722365.1 of Lithospermum erythrorhizon. Lineage (NCBI taxonomy): Eukaryota > Viridiplantae > Streptophyta > Magnoliopsida > Boraginales > Boraginaceae > Lithospermum > Lithospermum erythrorhizon. Next base: position 326,358 of record JADFUC010002180.1, read on the forward strand.
ACAATCAAGTTTCTCCAATCAAAAACAGATTTTAAGATTTATAATCCATCACCGACATCTAAAACGACAAACCCATATATATATACAATAACATATCCCAAAAATAAAGTAATGCCGGCAAGTGCTACAACAACAGATGATACGCATCAGATCCGAATACAAATGACAAATGACAAGGCTATAAAGTTTCAAAAAGGAAAATACAACAATCAAAAACAGCCGACAAACACATCAAAATCAGATCATGAGGATCCTTCATACCCGATGCTCACCTAGCTACTGAACAACAAAACTCTCAAACGCCTCTTGCCTAACCGCCGCCTGGCCAACTCGGCTCAATCTAAATGCCGCCCAACGTTAAAAAGTGGGTGTAAGCCATGAAAGCTTAGTGGAAACTTAAATACGTGGGTGAACTTACCATACGGAACGAGTCAATCAATAATATAATAGTCAAATATGAATAAAATACATATATCCGTGGACTACCTAAAACGTCATAGCTTAACATAATTCCGCAGAAATATCGTACATAATACATTTAAGATATAATAGTTGCTCAAGCACACAATTTCGGTAAAGAAATCAATAGACTCAACAACGACTAAACTCTAATAATCAAACTCCTATCTCTCATATCCCCACCAAGATACCATCCTCTAACGCCAAGATATACTCAACTGGGCTTCACCCGCATGAATGGACTAATCAATAATCACCTCGCATTCTATACCGCAAAGATAAGGCCAAACCCGCACTTATACACAAAGTAAGGCACACCGCACTTATACACAAAGTATAGCGCACATCGCACTCATACACTAAGTACAAGGCACACCGCCTTATACACTAAGTATAAGGCACACCGCTCTTATACACTAAAGTATAAGTGCACACTCGCACTTACACCGTATATGTGGCCACATCGAAAATGCACACAAAGAAAGTGATCAAAAGATTTCATACCGACTTATAACCGAAGTATAAGGCCAACCGCACGCTATAATCAGTAAGATAAAAGCCACACCGACAATGCACAAGAAAGCGATCAAAAGAGAGTCATACCGCTTCTTATATCAAGAGTAAGTGCCAAACCATACGCTTATACCGTAGTATAGTACACAATACACATATCCCGCAAAGAAGGAGAGTCACCTAATCCCTACTAATCCCAACCATGTAAGGTCACCCCCGATACTCAAGTCACCTCAAGTCATAGATAACTCTAACCATCACCTCAATAACCAAATTTACTTACCCCAAACAATATCCAAGCACACAAATTAAAACATCTCACAATCAGAAGTCAAACACAATCGCCAACAAGGCCAGAATCATAAGTGCCGACAAGCCACAGAATCGAATATCATAGTTGGGAGTTCAAGCTATTTACCTCAAGCAATCTTCAACGCCTACGTATCATAATCACATAATCATATAACAATTGCTATGTATATCATTCCCTACGTAATCACAATGGCCACAATGACATGTATATCATTCTCACATAATCATATCATAATAACTTGCATATCATTCTCTACATAATCATATCACAATAACATGTATATCACGTATCAAGTAAGTACGCAAAGTAACACCCGCGAGATAAGTACTCACTGCTAATTTACCGCAAAACCTTCGCTAAAAACAATCAAGGTAACCGCCTTTTCCATGATCAACGCCAACAACACCTGTAAAGTATAATCAAGACCTACTACTATACCGGCGTTCTCTAAGATATAACCAACTCTTAGGGAATCCATTCTAAACAAATTTAACATGACGGATAAACTATCGAATTATAATCCTATCGACACAACCCAATCGATTCCCCTCTCACAACTCCATCTTATCACTTTCATTACAAATCGATTCTTATAAGTTATTCTAACTAATCATCAAGTCCATAATTAACAATCTTATACTCCGAAACATCAATTATAACTCAACTTGGAATTTACACTTTTTCAAATATAACAATCTTTTAATCAATTTTAAATCACCAATTTAACATCATAACAACTATGGGTCAAGGTCCCAATATAACCTCCTACCCATTTAAAGTCTTATAAAATATCCACATAAAAAGTCAACCGAAAAACCTAAAAGTCAACTCTCCTAATTACAACGCCTCAAACGATTTCTAAATCATGAATCTATCACTTAAATACGCTACGTAACTCCATAACCAACTAAGATTTATCATAAAAATTCAATTATGGAAAATTCAACTAAAAGTCAACTATAAATAAAACCCAAGAAATATCTCAAAGACTTGAAATTTCTTACCTTAACTCGAAGAGAATGACGTGGGAGAACAATATTCTACAACCGATCTGAAGCCTGAAAGCGACACCTAAGAGAGAAATGGAAATGAACTTTTTAAGGGGAGGGTAAATATTTCTGACAATGCATGAAAAGATGATGATGAAGTGTTTGATAACGATGACGCTGAAGATAAGTACGATCAGATATTTAAAAACTCGAGTCCCGCTCGCTTTAATTCTCCTCGCTATCGCATTTAAATCTCCACGAACCCGATTCCAAAGATAAAATATTCCATGGCAAAAACTACTAAATTATAAAATGTAATTCAAAAATTTCATTTAAATAATATTATCATCGAGATTATTTAAAATATCCCTAGTCCCAATCTCTACCACCAAAATTTAAATTTTTTTTTTTTCGTAACGGGTTATTACGTATCATGTATCCTTTTGACTTTTGCATACCCGATAAAATTACTGTAGACGGCTCTTAATCGAGCTTCTTTTCATATGGATTATATATTTCATTTCCTCGCCTCAATAACCCCAAACACGATATGTTTAAACTAGGTTTCTTTTTGTCCACACCATAAGGAGTTTTGTGAACAATTTTAATAGGAACCCCGTTAAGCAAATATACAGCAGCCTTTTAATGAATATATCTACAAAGATAAAGGTACATCAAGTATTACTTTTAACATACTCCTAACTTATTTCTATTATTGTACGATTCCGCCTTTCAAATTTACACCATTTTGTTGTGGTGTACTGCATAGTATAATCGTGCACATGCCTCGACACTTTCAAGAAACTTTGCAAATGGACCAGGACATTGTCCACTTTCATTGTATTTACCATAATATTCTCCACCTCTATCTGATCTCACAACCTTTACTTTTGTATCTAATTGCCTTTCTACCTCATCAATGAATACTTTAAGAATGTTCACTGAATGAGACTTTTCATGCAATAGATATACATATCCATAACGTGAGTAATCATCACAGCGTACGAAATATTTTCTCCACCTAAGATGGAGCTTCAAATGGACCACAAATATCGGTGTGTATCAATTCAAGAAGTTTTGTGCTTCTTGTGGCTGCTTTCATTGTATTGTGTTTGGTTTGTTTGCCTTTAATACAATCAACACATACATTTAGGTCTGAAAAATTCAATTGAGGAAGGATTTCACTTTTAACCAACCTCAACATCCTTTCTTGTATATATGACCCACCCTTGATGCCACAAGAGCAGAGTTATTATCTTGTGCACTCACAAGCATTACCAACAACATGTCTAACATTAAACAAAAGACTCCACAAATTTATTATCAAGATTAAAAGGATACAAACCATTTACACGTACCACAACCATACAGGCTTCCTATTCTTAAACAAAGAAAATATACCGCTTTTCAAACTTGACATTAAACATAGACTCATCCAACTTCCCAACGTAAACAAGATTTCCGCACAATCAGAACATAAAGACACTTTTTAGGATCTAGATGACAACCAAAGATCCAAGATCAATCAGAAGTCCTAATTCCTTCTATCTGCAGTTCTTCATCCCTGCTTCCCATGAACAAATACTTTCGCTTGCTTTTACGGGCTGGGACAAAGAAATCCCTCAGCAGAATACGAGAAACATAAGAAGCTGTACCGTAATCTAACCACTGTGTATTATTAGGAACTTCAATAAGGTTTGCATCTAAAACAAACATAAACAATGTAAGTACTCTTCTTTTCTCGAACCATTCCTTTCTTTCTCTCGACAACTTCTTCAAGTGTCCAATCCTTTACGTAAAATAACATTTGATCTCCTTTCTCTGACTCTTGACCTCATTAACTTTCATGATGGTTTTGCTATTCTTTTGAGGTTTGTCCTTCCTTTATTCTTTTTTTCCCGGTTTAGCCTCTACTGCCTCCTTCATGGACAAGAGATAGATAGAAAGTGGATCTTTTATTTTCTTTCAACCTTCCTTCCTCTCGAACTAACATACCTTTAATTTCTTGGAAGTTCTACATTTTTCTTCTTTAGAGTGTTATAGTTCACTTGAACCGGCCAAATTCAGAGGAAGGAGTCGGCGATAAATTGGACTTAAATGTCTCACCCGCCCATACCCATAGTCCTTAACTTTGTCGCTTGTTACATGTTAGTCACATGATCAGCTTAATGGGTTTAGACCAATCAAACTTAATGGTCGTTAACTCACTGCTGAGACTTCCCTACAATGGACTTATCATTAATGTCCATCGAAAGTACTCTCTTTAACTTTCATGAGGAATTCCCTTGCATTATCAATTTTAGGCATGGATGACTTAACATTTTCGTCCATCGTCATACTCATCAAATTCAAACTAAGCCTGGTAGACATTTCCCAAGATTCATTAAGATTGATTTATCTTGCATGTGTCAAGTGATGTCGCAGATAATGGCTCAATACTATTGCACCATCCGCATACATTACCCAAGATAAAATGGATTTGTTCGGACCATTCATCATAGTTTAGACCATTGAATTTGATCATGGAATTGCCTAAAGAAAATAAATTTGTAGAAGCTGCAAACATGATTCAAACTTGTATATTAACACTTTGAGTTACTATAATAGATTCAAACTATACAAACTTTAATAACATATATAAGTTCACCTTTGGGTAATCCTTAAACATGTAATCTTTCATCATAATAAACATATCAACTAAGTATGTTTATTAATAATTTTAATCATATGCAAAAGTTTACACGTAGGCATAATGATAATGAGTTCAAATGTACATGTTAAGAAATATTATAATCATGTACAATCGATAATATGTCTAATTAACTTCATTGAAGAAATAATTTCAAAGTACTTCAACAAGCTCTAACATATTAGACATTTTATTTTCCATTTAAGATATAATGTCTATTTAACAATTAGTTTGGCCACTTTGGTGACTAGCAAACAATTTCAATAGACAACTTTAATAATACCTCAAAATATAATTATCCAAAATATTATGCAATAACATGAAATAAATTATCTATTTAATCATTTATCTTGGCCACTTTGGTGACTAACAAACATTACAAAAATAGATAATTTTTAATTTACCATAATCTCATATTAGTGTAACTATTAGTTGAGATAAATATTAATTTTACCATTTAGCTAGGTCACTTTAAGTGACTAACAAACACTTTAAAGTAAATAAATATTTTAATTATCATATCTCAAAATTCTGTACAATTATGTAATATGAGATAAAAATATCTATTTAGACATTTTACTTGGCCACTTTGGTGACTAACAAGCACTAAAATAAATAGATTCTAAAACGTTAATGTTCAAAAGTGTGCAATTATATAGTATGAGATAAAATATCTATTTAGACATTTTACTTGGCCACTTTGATGACTAACAAACTACTTTAATAATAGATATTAACTTTATATCTCAAATTATATATATGCCACAAACCAACTTTAAAATGTTTACACGCTTTTTATTTTATATAAAATTTATAATACTTCATTTATAAAAAGAAACCATGTAAAATAATGAATATGTGTATATTATTAAACATTAACTTTATCAAATAATTGTTCAACATATACATCCTTTATATCATATATTAAGCAATAACACAAAAATATACGATCCTTAAAAGAAAAGTATCAATTCAATTGATAAATGTTGTTTAGCAGCATGCACTACAAGAATATACATACGTAAACATTCAAATATAAATGTTCATTACATTTTATCAGGCATATATGTTCATTAAACCAACCTTTTGAAATTTTATAGCCACACCGTCTAAATCCTTGAACGTATAGTAATATATAAATATATATATATGCTATCATCAATCAAATAGATTAAACAATAATTCTTCGTTTGATTAGTTTAGTATATATATATTCCTTATTACTAACGCAAACACACTAATTGAAACCTATAATGGCCAGTGAATTTTAGACTAATTATAAACTTAAACAAGAGGCACTAAAATTTGTTCATAATCATGATATATTTTCACATATAATCAAGAATATTCTCCATGCTCGATACCAATTGTAAGCATTATACTATTTTAGATCTTTACACTCTAATTATACGTAAAACAACAATACAAGAACATACCTTGATCCATAATTGAGATTTGATGAAGATGAACAATAGTTATTCTTTCTTTCTTCTATCCTCTTAGAGTCCTTTAGATTGCCTTTTGATGGTGTAAGACATATACATAGATAGGTTCTTTATATAGTACTTCAAAGTTAACCAAAAGTCTATCATACTAATGTCACCCATTATGTCTCTTTAATTTAGATTAACGAGGCAAGAGGGCAAGCACCACACCCACTAACTCTAATTTTACGTTTAATAACCATCAAATTAAAATCTTTAATATTAGAATTAGATCTTTAATATTATATGGACCATAAATAGATTATATAGAAATATAATCTAACAATATAAATTAAATTCATGAAATTTTCATATTAACAATCTACTTCCCCAATCTAATTGGCTCAACAAATTCACTTATATGCCCTCAAGATATTTTCACCTTAATAATGTATTTCATGTACTAACAAATTATGTGTAATAAGATTAATATTTGGAAAATACAATACATATATTGGTAGATACGGAGTATAAACTTTCTATTGATTAATAGCTTAGTAACTATGTACATGTATAATGTATTACAATGCTTCACTTGGCATAAAAAATTCTCAAAGAAAATCCCCAAATCTATATACAAAAGGGACCGGTCAACTGTTGTTTTTAGGTATAGCTTTCCAACAATGAACAGTTAATTAATAAAATTATGGGATTTTCAGAAAAAGAAAAGTGATATTACATTATTATGGTATGGAGGGAATATGTATAATACTTTTTTTTAATAAGTAATGAAATTCATAAATTAAGTGGAATATTCAGTTACATCATTGTCTTCATAGCGGACATTACTACTGCAATTATCATTACAATCATTAACGGAATTGAAACTACTTATAGAGATGTCAATAAGATTTAAAATATATCCAACATTAGTAGGAAACCATATGATACTACAATTTTGCTTCATGATTTCTCGAATCCGATACTTCTACTCATCCTTGTGACGACGTGTTGTCCTTTCTAGGGCTCTATCTCTGGTGTCGCGAATGACATGCCTTCGTCCTCTGATGTTCATAATTGTACCTCAGGATGGAGACGGGTCATTTGAAACACCAAAGTGAACTCGAGCATCTCGACGTTGACAGGATCGCTTACAGCTGCTTGGGTAGATGATGAAGTTCAAATTGAATCTGGGATTGAAAGTCGAAGGTGACCTGTTCATTTTAGAAGGACCCGTGTTCTTGGAATTTTTAATATGGAAGGCCTTACTCTAATTTGAAGCAAGGTCGAGGCACCGATGAATGCAAGTTTGGAGTTTAGGCTGGACTTGATTGAAAGTGGCGTCATTCCTGGTAAGTCAAGTGGTCCAAAGAATACTACCAAAGGCAAGATGATCGAATAAATAAAGGAGCTTCTAGGGTGTTTACATCCAATTTAGAATGGAAGATATGAAATGATGATGGCTCAAGGGGATGTGAAAACCAAAATGACTCCAGATTTTCTGAGTGAATGTGCACTCCAAGAAAAGATGTAGTGAATCTTCATCTTTATTATTGCAAAGAGTACATGTTGGATTTATAATTTTTGAAGTCCTTTTTGAAATGAGAGTTTTAGTGGGGAGACGGTTGAGTAGGAGTCTCCAAATGAAAATCTTAATCTTTTGTGGTATGGGGAGCTTCCAAAGATGATTCCAAGATTTATTAGGGATTTCATTATAATTTTTAGGTTTATTAGGGGTGTTAACAGTGGATTGGTTGATGAAGTTGTAAAGATCTCAAGATTTGAATTGAGCTTTAGGCCATTAGCGGGAGTCTAGACCATGATGAGGTCTAATCGAGTGAATTTTAGCAACGATTTCTAACGGGAACAACTTATTTAAGAGAGGGGTGTTCTATTGATCAGAGGCAGTTCGTAGACAAATTTACTGGGTAGGAGAACGTCAGTTTGTAAAAGAGATCAGAAACCGCATAGCCGGAACCCATTGTCTTTCAAATGTTTCAATAATGTTAATTTTATTACATATGATAATAATTCGATCAATCGGATTTTTAAGCTTTGTCAGTCTCGAGGAATTTGGTGTGCTTTTGGGTTTGAAAGGGACGAGTCGTAGTATTTTGATTTGAAAAGTTCGCCTATCAAAGTTAGATTTGGAGATAAGTCGCCATCCATTTCTAACAAGTAAAGCAAGGTTAAAGTAGTGCAGGCTTTTGAAGCCCAAACCCCCATCTTTTTGCTCCAGCATTCAAGAAAAAATCCCCACACCCAGCTGGATGTTATTTTTAGTGGAGCCTCCAGAGGAAGTTAGATAGAATCTTATCAATTTCATTGAGGGTGCTCAGAGGAAATTTATAAACCCTCATAGGGTATACAAGGATTGACTGGAGGACCGATTTGATGACGGTAACTCGACCCGAAAAGTTGAGAAATTTAGAATTTCAACTAAGAACTCGAGTTTTTATTTTATCAAACATAGCTGGCAAAAATTGTTTTTCTTTTGTGCTTAATGTCAAGGGAAATACCTAGGTAACTACCAAAAATGATCTGAGGTATTTATTTTTAAAGGAGCCATGATATGCTTTTTGATGCCATGAAGTTATAATGGTGCCGATTTAATACTTTTGTTAAAGTTAATGATATGCCCAGATTCTTGACAGAAGGTATTAATTGTGTCACAGAAAGTATCAATGTTTTTTTTATTTAGTGAAGGAAAAAATAACTATTGTCTGTGAAAAGGAGGTGAGAAATTTCAGGGCCATTTCTGACTATGGAAATGCCTCTCAGGTTTTTCTTTAATTGGTGGGAAAGAAGCGATGAGGAAGGTGCTTCTGAGCAAATGGTAAATAAAATTATGAAAAGAGGGTCTCCTTGCCTCAAGCCACAATAAGGTTTGAAGGGATCTGTGACTTGATCATTTACAAGGACGTAATATTTAAAAAATGCACATACCTCACGAGGCGAATCCAACAAGAATGGAAATCGAGTTTGGACAAGACACGAAAAAGGAAATTCCAGTTGACACGATCGAAGGATTTGCTCATGTCGATCTTAATTTGTCGCCATCCCATTACGCTTCTTTTTGTACGATGTATCTAATGACCGAATTCTCAAATATTAGGATGTTTTCGTGGCTCCTCTGTCAAAAAATGATCGACGGCTGACTGTGACTTTGGAGGCAACTTTGCAGGTGGTGCTGCAAGACTAATGGGTCAAGTTATTAACTATCAAAGTGAGGAAGTTGATTTTGAGGCTGTGGAGTGATGGCAGCGTGTTATTAATTTTTGGCATGGACTGTTGGTGAAAGAGAAAGGGTATCAAAAGAGATTCACCCATAATGTTCCAATGCTTTTGAAAAAATTCAATTGGAAAACCATCTGGACCAGGAGATTTAAAATGGGGCATTTGAAACAATGCAATTCTAAATCCTCCGGGTAGCGGTCAAGTTGAGGTCCAATGTTGGGCGCAAAAGACACGGCATGCTGTAGATCAGAGAAAAAGTTAGACGTGGCAAGCTGAGAAGAGTGCGGGATTAAAGAGACGACAGTTGAGTTTGACAAAGAAGCCTAATGTCCTCCTCATTAGTGATAAGGTCTCCATTAGAGTTTGTTAATTCAAGAATTGAGTTAATTTTGATTCTATGCCGAACATGGGAGTGAAAAAACTTGGTATTATTGTCTCTTTCAGTTAAAGCCATGATTTTTGCTCTTTGTTTCCAATAATCGTTTTCTTGTAAAAGTAAAAGGTCAAGTTGGGTCCTAAGAGTTGAAACACTATTATTCTTTCCAAGAGAAGGATGATTTTGAGAGTTTTCAAGAGTTTGTTGAATATCTTTTATTTGTTGAAAAATATTGTCAATTCTTTTTTTATTCCAATCTTTAATTTTATTTTTTGTTTTCCTTTTAATTTCAAAAAAGAGAGAAAGCAAGTGAAGTAGGCTTGGAAGTGTGGTTTGATGGTTTTAGGATCGTAATTTCAAGAATCGCGATGATGTAGAGAATTCAGATGAGTAGGTCGAAAAGAATTCAAGTTTAAGTGACGCTGGGAGTTAGTAAAGGAATGGTTTTGTTGAGATGATGAAAATAACATCGTATCTTTGTGTCAGGAGAGTTCTCAAGAAGTGGATTAGTGGACAACAGAACCATTCAAGCTCTCTATCGCCTGCCAAGTTTCTCAAAAATAATTTTGTTGTTTCTTTTGCCAGACCATGAAAATTGACATCCAAGATGGGGGAGGTCTTCAAGGCCAAAAACGTTAATGAATTTAAGAAAGTCGACGAACCCAAGGATGATTTAATGGGCGAAGCGCTTATCCATCAAGTTAGAATTTGCCAAAGTCACCCACAAGCCAAGAGGGGCAAGAGGAAGTGGAAGCAGAGTTGAGAGAATGGTGTCTCCGTGTAGTTTGTCTATTGGCGAGTTGAAGTTGCCCATATAACACAACCCAAAACCAACTTTGATTCAATTCTAGTGAGCAATTCAAAAAGCATCAGATTGTTATCATGGTGAATGGGTTAATATTAATATTGGAGGAAAAACCCATCCACAACTCTCCACTATGTCCCTCCTCATCAATACCAAAACTAACAGGGAAAAAGACGGGAAAGGGCCTAATTAGCCTTATCGTGAGTTTCGAAAGAAAATGATACCGTCAGAATGCTTACCAACGAGTTAGAGTAGAAGAACCGTAGAGGCTTACTGCAGCCCTCTGCGCCTCCAACTTAAGATTTTCATGATGGCATTTGGGGTTGTTGAGGAACAACCACCCAAATCCATTTTGAATTAACAAAAAAAGTTGGCATACTATTAAATAATTTATTCGGGCAAGATTTGAAATTAGAGTATATAGGATCATCAAGTTACCATCACTAGTGGTCGGGGCCAATCTCCTAATAGAAAGAGGGTGTCCATATCGCCATCAAGTATACCGCTTTCATGCTTGGACTCAAGGAAGAGTCTAATTCTAATTTTTTGGTACTGGAATCTTTCTTGAAAGTAGTCTCATCTAGTTCATAGCCGACATCCGAATCCCCAGACTCACACTCAATAAGACCCAAGATTCTTTTTCTATTTGATCTATTTCCTATTTTGAAATCAGCACAACCCAAGTCAACTAGTTTTCTTTTCCTATCATTAATGACTGAATGATAAACGATCACATCCAACCGGCTTTCTTTGACATCAAATCGCCATGTATAAGCTAGCACTTTATGGACTTTCCGAATATGATTCACCTTAGAAACTGCTTCCAACAAGCCACAATCATCTTTTAAGGTGGATCAAGAAACATGCTCCAACTAGAATAATTACACAGAAAGAAAATGGCAAGGTAGTAACCCGTCCTGCTTGAAAAATCCCAGATCTTCAAACCTTGTTCAACAATAGATAACTCAGAAAAAGGTCTTTTCATAGATGAATTGGCATAACCAAAGTCTTCACAATCATGACGTTTAATCTCAAGATCGCTGGACATATTCTATGGGTTACACAATGGGGAGAACTTAAGAACGATCTCATTACAAAATGCTGAAACCTCTTCTTCTTAGGAGGTTCCCTCTACTTAGACATTTCATCATTCTTCTAGTAAACAAATATCACTCAATTCTAATGTTATCTTTTATTGGGTCGATAACTTCTACCTCTCGATCAGATAGTCTAGTGGTGGTAACATCCATATGATTAACATTCACCTCAAATCTACAAACGCTCTGCTTTTCAGAGTCGAACAAAAACGCAGCTTAATAATTTCGAGTCAAATTTAACCACTTTCTAGAGTCTTTTAATCTAAAAGGAACTAATCGGTAACGTTTCCTCAACTCAACCATTTTAATACAATCAGATAAATTCAGTAATTTGACAGATATAAAATGGTCTGATTTTGCATTTATAACTTTTGAGTAATCGATAACTCCGGGCTTTAATTGTGGGATGGAAATGTTGGAGGTTCAAGCGGTAAAAACTTGAAAACTTTATGATCTTCAACTTGATGGACATCGTGAGGCTTTAATGCTGATGGGAAGAATAGCTTGTTATGCCTATGCTTTTTCTTTTGAACGCTTTGGATGCTGTGTACATGGTGCGCAGATATTTTTCGCTGAGGGAATGATGATGCCAGATGCATGGGGTCTAGTTGCCGGAATCAAGGAGCTGGAAGACAATTTTTAAAAATATTTGGGTTTGAAATTGATGTCGCCTCGGATAGAGGACGAAAGGGTGAAAGTGGGATGCGCTTGCCGGTGTTGCCCAAGTACGTAAAAGTGAGGTGATTGTAGAGAACTCATTTATCATGAATGGGTGTGAAAGAATGGATGCAGTGAATTTTGGGCTGCGTATGAGGCAAAAGTTTCAACATAACTATTTGTTTTTACCTCCTTAGAAATAGAAAATTTACAATTGGGTTGAATGTGAGAGCTTTGAGGTATGGTGGGAAGAAATATTGAGGTGTTGGAGGAGAGTTTCTCAGTGCAGGAAGGGTGAATTTCAAAAGCGGGTGTCGATAGATTAGTCAAAGTGAGGAGAAGTTATGGGGCATGCGAAATACAAATGGGTGGAGGTTGGTGGAGATTTTTGATTACACTACGTAGAATCGCTTTGATTAGTGTAAAGTAAGTGCGGGGCGCTGTCCCCACGTCTGCTTTCTCTAGGCAGAAAGAATTTCTTTGCTCTTAGCTTTCATTGTTTCGGTCAATAGATTGGATATATATATGTATAATACTTACGTACTCTAGTTGAGCAAAATGCAATAGATACAAATAGATCGGCAAGGCTCAAACAAAGTTCCCTTAGGCTGTATCATTTAGTCACCTTTCACTTCCAGTCAAGCAAATGGGAGGTAGCTCATTTATTTTAAAACACAAATTCGATTGAATTAACAAGAATTATTTCACTTAATCAATTAACAAATTTAATTACATTTAACAAGACAAAAAAATCTATTAAATTACAACTAAGATAAACAGTAATAAAAGAGACATTCATAACAAAATAATAACAATAAATTGAAATTATAAAAAATACTACCTCCATCTCTAAAAGATTGTCAGATTTGTCTTTTTCATGGTCAAAGATTAACAAACTTTACGATCTTGATTGACATCCAAAACTTTGATTTGAATCAAAATTATCAAGTTAATAATAAAGTATGTTGAAAATTCGACATATTGATAAAGAAATTCAAACAAATATATAGTACATTAAAAGTTATTTGAATTCAAAATTGATAAATGTCAATTATTAAAATCAAAATGTGACAATCTTTTAGGTATGGAGGAAGTAAAACAAAATCTTTATAACAAAAAAAGTACGAATGTGGTAAAAGAAGTATCAACGAGTCGTCGCTAAGAGGGTCGGTATCTCCCCAAGCTAACGAGGGTAGAAGCTAGCTCGAAGCTCGGTTTCATATAGACCGAATCGAGTGGAGCAAACCGCTCGTTTTAGCTCCACTCGTGCGCAACTTTGGGGTAAAATGGAAATTACAGCAAAGCTTTTGTTCTCCAAAACCATAAACATCTCCTTCTTAAAAATCTTGCAGCTTTTTATATACTCAATCGAACAACAAATTAATTTAAATATTTATCAGGTTTGACTTTTAGCTTTTACATTTGACTTTTAAATTTTGTACTAAAATATTATTATATAAGTTATGTTAACATACGGAGTATTTGTTAAAGAATGTGCTATATCAAATTAAATCAAAGTTATAATTTTGTTGGTTATAATGTAATTTTATTTTAGTATTATAATTTTGATTCAAATCAAAGTTATTTATGTTATTTAAGGCTACAATTATTTTTTTTTAGCATAAAAAAATCAAACTAGACAATCTTTTTGGATGAATTTAATTCAACATTTCTCATAGTTATTATCTTGCTGTATTTAAGTTTGAACCACTTTTTTATTGTATTTATACTTTCCACTATATTTTTACTGTTGATGTCCAAATGGTTTAATGGATTTGTATATTTATAAATTTCGATATCAATTATATTGAATTTCCAATGTTGATTTGTATGTTCATTTTCATATGAATTTGTTCAATATTGATGCATATAATTTTGGTATGTGATTAGAGTATTCAACTTTAGTTTTAACTAATTTTATAGCGTTTTTTATGTTTCTTATATTATTTTATTAAATACAAATAGTGAAAAGTTATTATGTTAGTTTGAAGTAACCACATTTTATGCATTAGTAAGGAGAAATATGTAACGTTAAGGATTCCTCAATTCTACGTTTTTGTGGGGGAACGGAGGTGCTTGAAAATCCTAACACCGTGTTACTTGCCAATGACAGAAGAGGAAGTGGTACACTTAATAAAATTTTGGTCCCATGTTAATGTTTTAAGTAGGTAGAATGACATTTGCAAAATAGTATAAATGCAAAATGTGAGCCTCTAAGCAACTTGACATTATTGACTTGCTAAGGTGCAGCCGTGCAGGGTTTGTAGGGATATCGAGGAATGTGAGTTTCCGCTGTCATATTAGAAGTCTCTGAGTAAATTGTAAAGATATCTGTCATTTTAGAAATCACAGAGTATAATCGTAAAGACAGTGGAATTATAGCATTTTTCCTAATTTCTCTTAAATAACCTTATATAAGATATCATTGTCCCTCATATGATCTCTACTGAGCTCATCGTGTTATTCATGCCACAGCCATGGGGAAGGATGCCAAGTCTTCAGG
This sequence comes from Lithospermum erythrorhizon, assembly GCA_019722365.1. Lineage (NCBI taxonomy): Eukaryota > Viridiplantae > Streptophyta > Magnoliopsida > Boraginales > Boraginaceae > Lithospermum > Lithospermum erythrorhizon. The sequence continues at coordinate 341,420 of JADFUC010002180.1, forward strand.
AGGCAAAGGAAAAGGAAAACAGGCCGCTGGTGGAAGTGATGATGGAGCTTCAAAGGGAAAAGGGAAAAGCGGAAAAGCCGATGGTCTTGGAACCTGCGCCTATGTTAAAGGTTTCTATCCTTCTCCACTCTACGTTTATTTGCTTGAGAAAATATGATGTTGATGTCAACTTTTTGTTATTGGGTCTTTGGTTTTTTATTTCCAGCCAGGCATATTCTATGTGAAAAGCAAGGGAAGATTAATGAAGCATACAAAAAGCTAGAAGATGGCTGGCTTAGCAATGGTGACAAGGTCCCCCCAGCTGAGTTTGCGAAAGTAAAATTCTACTCTGCAGTTCACAACTGCTATAAGTCTCACTTTTCCCTTTTCATGTTTTTGGCAATCTCAACTGAGCGGTTGCATGTTTGAACCTTTATGAGGCAAGTCGCCTTAATATAACCTTAATCGGAATCAGGAAGTACTTTCAATTTTATATTCTATTGAAGTTGTACTAGTTGTGTTTGACATCTGGTCTTTTCCCTCTATAGATAGCATCAGGATATTCAGAATGCCCATCAGGAAAGAAAGGTGGGGACTTGGGATGGTTTCCGCGGGGCAAAATGGCTGGTCCATTTCAGGAGGTTGCTTTTAATACCCCTGTTGGTGTTACCAGTGCACCCTTTAAATCAACGTAAGCTTTTTTAATGGCTGAACTCTCTTCTTGGCATATCATCTTGTGTATGCTTGAATTCATGTCATTACTGTTCTAATACCTTGCAATACCAACTTATTCTTTTTTATCCGTCTTCGATGCAGACATGGCTACCACATTATCTTGAGTGAAGGAAGGAAGAATTGAGTTGCTCGAGGAATCAAATCAAAAGAGAAACTATAACACCAAGGTCTGATGCAGATCACCCTCTATTTGTGGCCTTTGGTAGTGTTATTCTAATAATAAACCAATGTGCTTAATGTTTTAGTACTTTCACATTGGTACAAATCTTCATTCGAAAATTGAGAGGGTACTTATATGTTATTGAAGGACGGCTGATGTGTAACTTTAAATTTTCATATAAAGTTCTGAATTCTGAATCAATTTTGCACAATATTCAGATGTGCTTTACTATTTACATGATCATTCTAATTCAAATCGAAGTTATATATATTAATTAAGGCATCAATGTCTGAAGTTTGACCATAAAAATCATATGTTTGCAGGCTTGAACCATTAGATTGAAAGGCATTGAATATCCAATCCATGATGATATTCATAGTAAGTCCTCATTAGTTGAAAGTGAGAGCTTGAAGACCTTCCCTGAAAATCTCAACAAAAACATCCATCTTTTTCTGGGGCAAAACAAATCCGATTTCTATACCTCCACCATCATCTCTAGTCCCACTAAGGGACACCGATTCCATTGCATCAATCGAAGTAATCTCTACTTTCCTAGGCTTTCCCCACCCAAAATCCATATCATAATGATTTTGCCTCGGAGAGCCAGCGATGATCAGGAGTCTGGACATGTCCTTAACTTCTTCCAGGTCTGCCAAGAATGTCTCAATCCCTTTGAGTACTCCACCTTTGTACTGCAACCTCTGGTGAATGGTCTCTCCGATCAGCTTCGTTGCAGTAACGAGTCCTTCATCTCCACTTAATTCTTTATTTGTCGCGCTCATTTGGAATTGCGCTAAGCAATTGCCGAAGTAATTTGGTGGTATCACTGGATCAGTCCGTCCCCTACAATCAGCCATGAAAATGAAATATTGTTGTTCTTCTTCATCAATGGTATTCACCATTGTAGCATTACTTGATTTTATTAGACAAGACCAAGCATAACCACACACAACAGTAAATGTAGATAAATGTTTCAATGATCGTCGATCTGAAACATGTTTCTTGAGCTTCTGAATGTCCTCCAGGGAGATGACAAACGTTGTTCGTACCCTATCAGTTTCTTCCCTGAATAATTGAACCAGCGTAGCAACCATATCGTTTTCTTTAAACCCTGTGTTCCTCAAATCGTTCCAGAAAATGTTGTCTAGTTCATTCGTCTGTACTTTCATCATTTCTCTTTCATAAATCGGGTGAAGTTCAGAACTTATCGCAGCTTCATTTCCCCCCGATTTGCATATCATAGACCATGCCTTGACGAAGGAATACATAGAGGTACCATCTCCAAGGACATGGTTATGTGTAATTCCAATACAAAATCCCTGTCCCGGAAACAATGTCACCTGAAACGAAATAAGCGGGAACATCTTCCATCCACTAGATTCAATCGACTTTGGCAATTCAGGCACAAGGGGGTAAAACTGACTGCAAATCCTTGGCTGATTACCAACAAGATACTCAAAATCAAGAAAACTCGACTCAGCAACAGCGAATGGAACTGAATCCCCATCCATATATCTGATTCCAGGCCTCGTCGAGTCAGAATGGATGATCAAGTTTCCAGCAGGAGATGGAAAATGCTTGAGAGCCAAAGACAGTGAGTTCTTAAGACCTGGAATTATTGTATCAAGAAAAGAGGTCCTCGAAACTGGGAGCTGATAGAACGTAAGGCGATGAATCGGGGTCATGCCGAGCCATAGCATATCAGAACAAGTGAGGGGGGTGGATAATTCAGTGGTTGTGCCTGGAGATGGTACAACTTTGAAAGTTTCCAGAATGATGACTTTGTTTCTTGCAGCCATAACTGTTTAAATGAATATCTTGGATTCACTCATACGGTGTCCCCTACTAATAAATCGAGAGTTGAATAAGACATGGGTAGGTGGTCATCAACTTGCCTTACTGTTGGATAAGTTAATCTTATATGGCTGCTTAAAAATTGAAGAGACAGTTGGTGGATTTTTTTTTTTTTTTTTCGAAGAAGAATGTTTGTTAAGACCCCTTTGTGATAACCATTAGGCTAGAAACCTTGATTGAGACAGGTGATGGATTGTTTGGACTTTGGATCATGCAGTTGAGGATTGAGATCTCAAAACTCTTGAGATCTCAAAGCTCTGAGGTTGAAAATCAATATGATATACCATATTTAATATGATTAGTTAAGTATGTCAAAAAATACTAGTAATTGATCACATATCATTGAGTATAAAAAAATATTCCATATTTGATTTCAAAATTTAAAAATAATTATATTAAAAATACCATACGCTATTTTATAAATTGTATGTGTTTGTGCTTTTTACCTTCCTTTATATTTAGCTTAATTCCATTTTAAGACTTAAGAATAGTTTTGAGCTAATTTTTCTTTATGTTGTTTCCCACAAGTATCTAAGTATCATGAAATAAAGTTTGATTAATTTACAATTTTCATGGACCAATTTTAATATTTTCAACATGTCATGGACAATGATTTTTCACACTCTAATGATTACTCCATTCATAGTATGAAAGTAGATAAAAATTAACAAATGAATGGAGCGGCATAATCAATATACAATATTAAGAACATTTCAAGCAAAATATAGGCAAAACATATGGGAATAGTTATACAAAATGGTACGTATCCGAGGCTACAAATTGGAGGGATATGGCTTTTCCCATCGGTCGAACATTCAAACCATCTAGTGAGATATTCATCTATCAAGTTCTTTCGTCATTTTTCGAGCAACGAGGACCGATACTATTTTACAGGAACAAATAGTGGAAGGATCAGGTCTCATTACCATGAATCATGATCAACCAGCTTGAGACCCCAGCTCATGTCCTCACAGTGCTGCACATGAGGCACAATTGCACCGGTGTCAGTCCCCACCTTGTTTTTGCAGTCATAGAAAGGAGGTGCATGAAAACAAGGCTCCATTGACATAGCCCGACGACAGGGTGGGTTAGGGGCTGTTCTGTTTTCTGGCTTGTAGAGAATCCATGGCTTCAACCCTCCAAGACCTTGAGCTACATAGCCAAAAGTCGACCACGAGCTTGTTACCAATTTATCTGTTAAGCTTAATAAATACATCTCGGCCCATGCCTTTCTGTTATGCATATGCTTCTCGGTCTGTTGGTACCCTTCATGACTTGGTTGGTGCACTGCAATCACTTCTCCGGTTGATGTTGAACTTTCCCAGTACTTGTCTCTTATAGCCTCGGAGTATCCAGAGCTTAATGATGTCACCAGCACAGTCTTAGACTTTCGATTTCTGAAAGGGATGATGGAAGGCTCCTCTTGGTTAAGGTTTGGTAACAGATCTTCCTTCAAGGCACAATCTAAAATCTGATCCAGTACATGCTGAAATGGACCAGGATCCGAATCAAAGACTCTGACTTGGATGCCGATTTTCTCATCTGCTCTCGCCATGTATGCTTGATAATATCGATTTATAAGTCCCCACACAGAATTTGTAGGATGCAAGAGGTACCTTCCCAAGAAGTGAAAAACGGTATCTTTTTCAGGGAATAGTTGACTTAATTCTTGCTCAAAAGATGATATCAGGAAGAGAGATGGGATAAAATAGTTATCTGTCTTCATGATTAACCAAGGTACTTTCTGGAGAACACTCTGTTCTTGATCACAGAAAAAAAGCTTATCACTATCATCATAATCATGAGCCAAATGAAGATAGACGAAGGATGGGATTGCAGATCCAGATGAGTTTCCAAAATTATTATTTTTCATTATGTTCCCATGAGATTCTGGAGATCTGTGATCAAAACTGTTGAGCTGATTGGTAATGGGAAAATCAAGGGGCAATAACCAGGAAACATCAGGGAATGGTTCGCAGAAGAGATCAGGTATATCAGCTCCACGATCCACAAGAAGGACTCGACTGGTTAGGATAGCGTAAAGGAATGCAGAAGCCAAAGTTAATATTCTGTTTCCTAAACCACTGTAAGAAATCCAGACCAAATAATTGCAATCTGAGGGGTCGTTTGCTTCTTGGCCAGACTTGAGTTTGACCAACGTTCTGTTGTAGGATTCGGTATAAGGTCCACATCTTTTGTGAAGAGTTTCATAGCTGCGTAATCTTGAGATTAAATATGCAGAGGGCTGATGTGATAGCCCCCTGCCGTAAATTGTGGACTGGTATCTACTCAAGCATGATTTTTCGTCTAATCCAGGAGGAAGAAGGCCACCAAGCAGTTTATCCTTTGGATCTTCATAGGCATTTGGAAAATCATTTTCAAAACCTGTAACTGCAAAGTTTGAAGCCAAAAAATTTAGTACATCCCCCAATTTAATGTGCATTTTAAAACATCTAGTATTTTGAACCAGGTGCCCTTAAGGATCAACCACAACATTTCTTCCTTGAATGTTCAAGTGCCCTTAAGGATCAACCACAACATAAAATTGCAGCAGCTTGAAATTAAATCTAATAGCACTACTTAGACAAACTGAGCTCGGTACTGCCATATGTGTCTGTCCACCCACCACCAAACCCCGCCATCTCAAGGAAGTCGATAGTCTACCTAATTCTGATTTTTTTTTCTTCTAATTCTGAGAATATTCTAATTGTGCCTCATGTATAATTGATCGCTCATCTGAAGCAAAACTTACCAAACTGATCATCATCACTTGATGCTCTAGAGCTATTAGAGAATAAACAAAATCCAGAGCTTTTCATCTTTGATATGCTAATATGATATCCACAAAAGTTTCTTGCACATCTTCAATTAAATTGGACTTCTATCAATTTGAAGTCAAAATGCTTCTCCGCATCTTCTAGTTTAGTCAACTCTAAACAAGATTTGATCTTTAAGACCCCTTTTCTCTAATTTCCCTTCATAACTTCAATCTCTACTACCACTACAACAAACTTCTATATATCTACATTTCAACAGATGAAATCATTCGTGCTTTTCAGCATTTTTAATCCCCTTGTCTTGCTCTGTAATTGATCTCTCATCTAAAACAAAACTTACTAAACTGATCATCTTTACCTCAGTGCCTACTATCCTAGATAATAAAGAAATCCCGAGCTTTGTCATCTTTGATATGCCACTACTATCCACCTAAAGATTCTTACACATCTTTAATCAAATTGGACTTCAATCAATTTGTAGTCAAAATGATTCCCCCCATCTTCTAACTTTACTCAACTCTAAAAGATTTGATCTTTGAGGCCCCTTTTCTCTTCTTTTCCCTAGTTAACTTTAATCTTTACTGTCACCACATAAAAGTTTCCACAACAAACTTTTATATCTCTACAATCTACTGATCTACTTTCCAACCAATAAATAGTTTATGCTTTTCAGCATTTTTAACCCCCTTAACATTTTCAAAATAGACATATTTACACTATTGAATCAACAAGAACCTAAAAATACACTCCCTCCAAAACCAAAACATCGTCCAAAACTTCTAATTTTGATGTGTTGGCTTTTTAAACTTCGAACTCAAATATTTTTCAATATATTGCACAATATTTTATGAAAATACGACAACCATAAATTAAAAAATTAAAAAAATAAGTACCAAGGATTGAAAAAAAATTGAACCTTTATCACTTTGAACATCAAGAACTCTACTAGCTTCAGATGGGTTCTTCAAAATGACTGAAAGTGAGAACATAACAGAGAGAACCATCAAACACACAATCAAGAACCCTGTTATCTTCATCATATCAATCCCACATCTAACTTCTTCAAACCTTAAAACTGCTTCGTTTTGGGTATTTTTTGTTTGTTTTTGTTGATAATCATTAGCAGCTCTTCTAAACCTCTTCATTTTCAAAAACCATTATATGGGTTTTTTCAAGAAAATCAGGTTTGATGATTGGTATAAAAATATGCAAGTGGGTTATGATTATTTTTTTGGTTTTTTTTTATGATTTTGGGTTTAATTTTATTTAGCTTAATTGTAATAATAAGGCAAAGGGTTTAAGGGGGGGAGTGTTTTTAGGACAGTTTTATGAAAAAACAAAACAGCAATCAATAATTGAAGATCTCTTACAGCAAGGTGTCGGTGTTTTTTTTTCAATAATTAATTTTTCTTCAAATTTTTTCCATCATTATGACAATAAAAGTGGGATGAGCACTTAACTATGTTCCGAACGTAGAATAATAGATGGTAATGACTTTACTTGAAATCTGACTCGATTCACCCGATTAGGAAGGGATATTTCGGCCGTTTCCGTGACAATTAGAATTGTCCGATCTAAGACTTAGTTTATCTTGAATTCACTCTTTCCAAATTAATCGATTATACGGTTTCAATTAAGATAGCATTCAAAAACTAACTCACTCTATATTCAATTGATTGCATACAATAGACCCAGACATTATCGCCAACTATAACAACCCTTTCACTAGACAAATCTAGTCAACTAACTTTCTACTCGATCCAACTGTTGAACAAACACTAAAAAAATACTTCCATCATTAACAAAAACACTCATGAGACAATCGAATCTGGCTAAGAATCGAATCCAAGATCCATCTATCCTTAAGATAAAGATTCAAATTTTATATAGAAAGAGGGAATTGAGAATTATTATAATCTACCTATAGAAAATAACACTCATATTTATAGGACTTTGTTAAGCATGAGAGTTAAGTACAGTATAACACATAAGTTCACTATTACCTTATTAGTTAACTACGGAGTATATTCATTTCGTACCACATAATGCACTCAACTCTTGCACAATTACATTTCAACAATTTTTTCTCGAATTGGAAACATCATTATGAGCACCTCATCAGATATTTGTTCAAGCATCATACTAAAATATCATGCTTTTGCACATAATCCTGCCTTTTGTGCCACTTGAATTGTTTATACTAGTTTTTGTGGCACTGTCTTGCCAATATTACATATCTAGCTTCAATTAAAGCACTCTCAGTTTCCACCATTCTTATCAACTGTAAAACAATTCCGAATTATCGTTTTGTGGATGCAGAACAATGCAGTGAAAGTTAGCATCCAACAATCAGATATGTTGCTGAGACTTCCAAAGAGAAGACCTTTGTGATATTAGGCTGCAGCAGAATTGTACCAAGTCTAGTTTCCGTGGAGAACATAGACATTAAGTGAAGCAACGGAGGAGTGTTACTTCTCATTGTATGAGTGCCCACAGAACAAATGTTCCTGAAATTTCTTGCTTACATTGGGATAGATTATAGAGATTCATATACCAAATAGATCCATATATAACTATAGCTATCAATGAATTCACGCAGGCGTTGCTCTTGATCGACTTAAGCTAGATGTCATCTCATTGCTTTTTGCTAGTTTTCCTATAGAAATTCAGATACAGAAAAGTTCATTAATCATTATCCAATACTGAAAGCTGAAAAATTGCCAAAGAGACGATATGTGCTTTCAATATATTTCCTATACCAGTTCAAAAAGAGATTAAATGACATTCTTATATTTTGGAAGCTTACCAACAATCAATTAGAAAAGAACCAAGTGTGTATGAAATCTTGCTGCAGCACCATGAGAAACGGAATCCCAATTCTATTCTGTTCCCATGCTTGATTACTCCATTCAGCCATCCCTCCTTAGAGCAGACATCTTTATGGGCTTAACTGAGGAAATGACCCAACATAGATGTAAATGGAGACGTTGTATTCATATAGCCGAACCCACTTAATGCGATAAGACTTGGTTTAGTTTGTTTGTTTGGATTGATCAAGAACGATACCTGCAAACTTCACGGAATGTTGTTTTGACCAATCCAACCTTGGCCACTTCAGTCAACAAAATGAAGCCACAAAGTTAATCACTTCACTGGAGAATCACAAATTAAGTTTCTCAGATAGTAATGTTTACGAGTCCTACATTCCAGCCCGAAATCTCACATGCAAGCTAATTCAGTAGGCCAAAAAAGTGCTTTTTCATCAGCAGGATTTCGCTCAACAAGGTCTTGTTTGATCTGCTATCACTAGTGTTGCATTTAGAGAATGGTTCAATCAAACATTTTCAACATGAATTTTGTACATCTATGTATCATTTAATGTTGTTGTAAGCCATACCTAAGAGCTTACATAGTGCATCATTTAGTTTTATGCCCATTTTGAGCATATCTGCATGCAACATCATCAGACTACAAACACGCTCTGCTATAAAATGCCCTTCTATTAGTATATAGTAAGTGTACTCGTCAGCTTTTAGACCATTGCGCCGCATATCTAAGAAGAACTTAGATGCTTTTAGAATCCTCCCATCCTTGCATAGACCCTGGATAAGAGCAGTATACACAACAACATTTGCAGGAAAATTATTAGCATTCGTCTTAATTGCTGCCTCACCAGAAGTTCCCACTCCGGTTTTATTTAAGAAAACTATTGCATCATTTAACCGTCCATCCTTGCATAGACCATCAACCATAGAACTACTAGTAAATGAATTAGGGCATATACCAGCCTCTATCATCTCCTTGAATAGCTTAAGAGCCACTTCGGATTTACCAACTTTGAAGTGGCCATCAATTAAAGTTGTGTAGACAACCACATCAGCTTTTAACCCTTTAATGGCCATTTCATTAAACAGTCCCATGGAAACCTCCATGTTGCCTACCTTGCAATATCCATCAATCAAAGTTCCGAAAGTGACTGCATTTGGTTGTATACCCTTTTCAGTCATTTGAGTACAAATTTCCAAAGCCTTCTCCATTTTTCCTTCTTTACAGTACCCATTAATTATTGTATCATACACCACTACATTTGCAATTATGCCTGTTTCACTCATTTCTCTTAACAGGCTCTCCGTTTCTTCCACTCTTCCCAATCTGCAATATCCTTTCATTAGTATACCGTAGGTGAAAACATCAGAAGGAATGGAAACTCTTTTCATTTCCGAATGGATTTCATTAGCCGCTAATAAATCACCTGCTAGGCAATATCCATCAATCAAACAATTATAGACACATGAATTAGGAACAGCCCCATACTTCACCATAGGTACAAACAAATTCCTCGCAGCTACCAATTCACCTGCTTTGCAGTGCACATCGATCAAAATACTAAACGTAAAAACATTAGGCAGAATACCCCGATCTATCATTTCTCGGTACAGAAAAATAACTCTCCGAACATCAGCTATTTTACAGTAACCACCCATCAATGTATTATAACAATGCAAATTCAGAGAGACACCAATCTCAGCCATCCTTCTAAACAGCCTTTCAGCCTCAACTAACTTACTCTCCCCACAGAAACCACGTACCATCGTCGTACAAACCACAACAGAAAGTGCAATTTCCTTATCCATAAGCATTTCATCAAACAAAATCACAGCTCTCTCCATATCTCCTTCAATACAACAAGCATCAATCAACACCCCATAAGTCACCACAGTAGAGACAGCTCCACGCGAAACCATATCCTCATAAACATCCCACATAAATCCCACCCTACCCATTTTCAGAAACACATCCAACAACTTATTACAAGCCTGTATTTGTGGCAACGTTCCCATTCTTTTATACACCCGATACGCCTCGTCTACAAGACCCAACTCACATAACGCAATGATCAACACACCAAACACATTATAATCCCTTTTATAACAATCTAACTCATTAAGAGAATCATAAATAAGAGAACAAACCTTATGAGGCTTTTTGGTTTTCTGAAGAGTTTCTGTGAGGTCTTTTATCAAACACCTAGCAGTCGAATAAAGTTTCGAGCCTGTAAGAAAATAGACAACTGCTGAATGTAGTTTAAGGTTGTTTTTGGGGTCTAACTTGAATTTTTTTGGGGCAGTGTTGAATAAATATAAAGCTTGGTCTGAATTCTTGGAATTTAATATTGCTGTAATAAGATTTGATAAATGAGTTGATGAAGATGATGAGGAAAATGGAGTTGATATTGGATTTAATAGTGGACGAATTGTGAGTGTGCGTTGGATTTTAGAGGGGGGGAACATATACATTTCTTGATTTGATGATATGAAAAATTTCAAGAATATGTTGTGATGTTGTTTGCTTTTTCTTTGTGGTTTTGTCTGTTCAGCTGCCCTTCTGTTTTTTTCACTGACTAGCATCGTTGTTATTTTTACGATATTCTAAATGCTTTATAAAAAAAAACAATTATTCTTGAGAGATATAGCAAAGTTGCCTAAACAGTGAGTTTTATGTAAACGATCACCTATCCCTCAGTTTCTATTTTTAAATATAGTGTTCTAGGAAGTTAACATTTGGGGTAAATAGTCATTTCATCCTTTTTATTATTTCAGTCTGTGTATATTGTTCCTTGAGATTTAGGGATGGTCGTCGCGATTCGGGCGTGAGGTTTCTTCAATTCAAACCGCATATTTCTGCTTTTTCTCGATTCTACAGAAATTGGGCTTTTCAAAGCGATTCATTGCTATTCGATTTTACTTGATGTAATATGGATTATACGAAACAACCAGAATAATTATTAAAAGTTAACCAACACAAATTTTTTAATGTATAATACAAATATAAACATAATTCGAAGACAAATCCAAAAAAGTAATAACCCAACTACTAAAACCTCATTTACAATCTCGAATCTTGTTTGTTTTCTTTTTCATTATCTGTCAAGAAAAGATAATAACAAGTTAATATCAAAAGAATTGGTTCATGAAAAACTGATGTAATTTGAAATTCTATAACACGTGTTGAAACAATCTAAATAAAAAATTTATTATTCAAGTTAATAAAATTCTTTTAAAATCTGTGTTTTATACAAAACTAACATGGGAGCAAGTTTTATTTAGAAATCTTTGGTGCAGTTAAGTCATTTAAATTTGGTGTAGCAAGTTTAATGAAACAACAAATTTGGTTCAATTAAGAACAAAAGACTATTTTCTAAAAATAAACTATATCATTTCCTCACATCGCTTTCCAAGATGTAATATGAATTTTTTTTTCAAGTTTAATATTAAATTTTAATTCAATCTAAATATCAATATATTATAAATAAATAAATATTTATTTGAAATATATAATAAAAATTAAAAATAAATTATATATAAATGATTGCGCGCAAATTTGGGGTAAAACCGCAAAAATTAGTTCGGATTAAATTATTCAAACTCTGCTTGAAAGCTTGAAAGTTTGAAAAAAATCGAACTCAACTCAATTCAAATCGTGTGTGATTCGACTGCATGACTGATTTTCTTTTCAATATGCCCATCCATAGAGAGATTGGTTAGTAAAACATTTTCTATTGATTTTTCTCTATACTGGAGTATTATTATTTTTATGCGAAGTATACAATCCAAAGTATATAAAAAATATCAACAAATTTGTATAGTTTACAAAAATATAACATAAGATTTATGCAAATTATAAAAAATATGTCATCAGATTTATGCATTCTTTTAATTTTAGATATCAATACCAAAATTTATCGAAGGTTTCAAAACATATCAATATTTTTAGTTGTTTGATATAAATTTTGGATATAGTTATACAAATCTATTATGTTTCAAAAATATATCAATAAATTTGTGTAAAGTACAAAACTATAACATCAGATTTATACAACTTACAAAAAAAAAAATATGTCTTTCAATTTGTGTAAAAGTACAAAATATACCCTTTTATAGAAATATAGAGATAAAATGTATTTTTTACAGGATCAAGTTTGGGAATTGGGATTCATTTATAGCATTAAAATATAAGAAATTTCAATTAATCTGAACAACAAAATCGGAATTATACAAATGATAAAATTCAAGGTTAAGTTTTAAATAACAAAATCTATTTGGCTATTTTCTTCAACAAGGCAGAGTATGTTGTATGCCTTTCTTGATAAGTACGAAAATTACTTTTGTAACGGGGACCCATTCGTTAATGTATACTCTGACAAATATGGAATTGACGTAATAATCCTATAAATTACACCGGGCCGTGCAGAAATCATACTAGGCAAGTCCTCGCGTGATGCCGACAAGCTCATGACCTTACGGTCACAAACTCACCTTACTACACTAACTTGGCCGCTCACCGATTTAAGCATGAAATTTTAGTTACCCATTGACGACGCACTCTAACGATAGTCAGCCCAAAAGCTTTGCTCGATCCAAGCAAAGTGAACTCGCAAAACAAAAGCAAGGCGGTACACCCCTCCGATTACACTCCGACGCCCAACATTAGTATAAGGATGTATACGCAAAAGATAATTTAGATCAAGACCACAGACCCTTTTATAGGACGCCCAAGATACCGTACCCTTTATGTCGCTGGGCGACGCTGGACAAGTGGAGAAAACTGCATCTTCTCATCTCGTTATTCTCGGGGATGTTTTGTAATGTCAAGTCCTCATCTTTGGGAGCCCATATCTCCCCAATACTTATCCGACGGCTTGATCCGCCATGATTGTATAGGTCTGGGTGGACAGTTAAATATGGGTGGAAATTCCCAGGGTTCGCACTGCATTTTTCGCCACATCATTGGCCCCTTACTTCCTTCAAAAATCACTTCCATGATGATCTCGGGAGGAGTATTCCAGGCTAGTCATGCATATGAGGAGCTTTGCCAAGATTATGATCGTTGATAGACTGATGACGTGTAACATCGCCGAAACGAGGCGTCGGAGTCCGGCTTACGAGGCGCACTCTATGTTAAGGCGGTCGCAATAGCCTGCGGTAATCGAAAGTGCTTGAGGCATTTTGTCATATAATCGAGATCGCATTAATAAGGGTTATAATTGCCTTGATCGATGTTGGACTGATATGTTATGACTTTGCTCTAACCAAGATCGAGACTGGTTGGGTACAACTCGTACCTTACATGGTTGCAATTGGTATGATAGATATTATGCTTTAATCAAATTCGCAACTAGTTTATTATACATGTGTTATCCCGCCGCGACTAGTTTTGTAGGGTGTGTATCTCTTGGCGGTGTTTGTGGCTTACCACTTTTTTAATACAATTTTTATCTCCCGCCAAGATAGTTTGTTCTCTTAGTTATTTTTAACATGTTTCATCGTGTTAACATGTATTCCCTTAGTCTGGATCCCACTAGGACAGTTGTAAATTAGTTCTTATTAAGACATGCCTAGGACCGAGGTAAATAAGTTTTAATCGAGGTCCGCGGACCGATGTAACTTAGTTTTATCGAGGTCCGGAGCCAGACCAACGTGATTCAAGTTCTAATCAAGGTCCGCGTGACGCATGTGTAACTTAGCTTATCGTCCGCTTAGGGGACCGATGTAAATTCAAGTTTAATCGACGCATCCGACTTAATCGAAAAAAACTTAGTTTTATCGAGATCCGGTTAGACCGACACTAGTTTTTTACCTCGGTCCGGCTTTTAGGACCGATGTAACTCAGTTTTGGCCTGGTGTCCGTTAAGCACCGAATGTGACTATGTTCTAATGTAGGTCCATGACCGACGTAACTTAGCTTCCCTTTATCGAGGTCCGCTTAGGACCGATGTAACTAAGTTTAATCGAGGTCCGCTGACCGATGTAACTTAGTTTTATCGAGATCCGGTTAGAAATGTATATATATATTTTGGAAATTGTAAGTTGTGAAAAACCCTCTTGGTGTACTAATGGTATAGGTTTTTGAAACCATCTCGAGTCATCTTTATCCTTTTTACTGGGAGATCGGGATCAAGGTGGCTTCGTGATTTGCTACGACGAGTCCACGATCAGGTCCAAAGGGCCCATGTGATTTATGTGCCCCCCTCAGACAAGCGGTATCATGAATTTCCCGCTTGTTTCCTCTCTCTTTCCCCGTAAGATTGACATCAAGTGTCAAAGTGGATTTGGTTTATAAGCCCATCTTTTAAAAATTTTTATGTTGATTTGTTGGAAATGAGTAGCGAAGCTTCCAAACAAATTCCCGCTAGCAATTCTAGTTATTTTGTAAGCAGAAAGAACTAGCCGGGTGATCATAAGTGGTTTCATCGAATGATCATGAATGGATCGAGTGTTCATGAGCGACTCAAGTAATCATGGGCGTTGTCGAATGATCAAGAGTTTACTCTGAGTGATCACGAGCATTGTTGAATGATCGTGAAAGGACTCTGAAAGTGATCATGAGTCAGTAGTCGAATGATCGCAAGAAATTTCACTCAAGTGATCATGAGTCAGAATGAACGATCAAGAGCGACTCTCGAGGATCAAGTGAGTCAGGAAGCTCTAATGATCACGAAGTTGTAGTCGAATAATCAATACGAGCGACTCTGAGTGATCAAGCGAGCTCAAATATCATGATTGAAGTTTGCAAATGCTTTAAGCATAGTTGAATTGAATAAGTCCAATTTCGTAAAGTTGGGAAGGCTTGTTGCTCCACCAATTACTTTCATGTCCTTTTCGTCTCCATATTTGGTTAAGCTTTTTTTCCCTTCAAACAAGTTTTTAATTCATCAGACCTTTCCTAGTTGCCCCCTTGTGTTCTCATTTTGAAGTCACTACTTGAAAAGAGTGGCTACAATACTCCAGGAAAGTGTTAATATCATGGTCTTCAGGTGGTATGAATTATGCCTTAACCAAGGCCACAACTTGTGTCCATAATTGTCTTTTGAGCGCATAAGAATTTTATGTAACTAAGTTAGATCTAGTTCCTCAAGAGATTCTAAATAACTTAGTTTTTATCGGTGTCCGGCTGGAACCGATTTAACTAAGTTTTTACGAGGTCCGAAGTAGGACCAAGGTACCTTAGCTTTATCGAGGTCCGCCAGACCGACGTAGCTGCTTTTATCGAGCCCCGCGACTCCGATGTAAATCTCTACTTTTATCGGTGTCCGGTTAGCACCTATGTAATTGCTCTCAATCAAGGTCCGCGACCGGTTTAACTTACTTTTATCGAGGTCCGGTTAGCACCTATGTACTGTTTCATTCAAGGTCCAAGGACCGATGTAATCTCTGGCTTTTATCGAGCAATCAAGTGGCGATCGATGTAAATCTGCCTCTAACCGAGGTCCGCTTAGACCGGTGTAATTATTTTTGGAGAGGTCTGGGTGACTGCTGCAACTTTGTGCTTTTATCGAGGTCCGCTTTTAGACCAATGTAGCTATAAGTCAAGCGAGGTCCGCCAACCGATATAAACTTAGTTTTACTCTCAAGGTCCGCAAGCTAAGACCGATGGGCCAAGTTCTAAATCAGGTCCTCGTAATTAATGTAAGTTGCTTTACCGAGGTCCGGTTAGGGACCGATGTAACTAAGTTCTAAACCGAAGTCCGGCTGACCGACGTGAATTTAGTCTTACCGAGGTCCGCTTAGGACCGTGTAACTACATTTTGGAGGTCCGCGGACCGAGGTAACTTAGTTTTACTGAGGTCCGCTTAGTATCGATGTAGCTATGTTTCATTGTCAAAACCGATGTAAATTTTAGTTTTATCAAGGTCCGTTAGAAACGATGTAACTAAGTTCTAACCGAGGTCCCAAACCGATGTAACTTAGTTTTTACCGAGGTCCGCTTAGGACCGATGTAATTAAGTTCTAACCGAAGTTCGCGGACCGATTTAACTTAGTCTTACCGAGGTCCGCTAACTAAATTTTAATCGAGGTCCGTGGACCGATGTAACTTAGTCTTACCGAGGTCCGCTTAGGACTGGTGTAACTAAGTTTTAATCGAGGTCCGCGGACCGATGTAACTTAGTTTTATCGAGGTCCTGGTTAGACCGATGTAACTAAGTTCTAACCAAGGTCCGCGTGGACCGACGTAATTTAAGTTTTGATTGGTGTCCGTAGGACCGATGCAACTAAGTTCTAACCAAGGTCTCGAAGTGACCGACGAATCTCTGGGCTTATCGAGGCCCTAAGCAGTAATCGATGTAACTAAGTTCCCAATCGAGGTCCGCGGACCGATGTGACTTAGTCTTATCGAGGTCAAGATATAACCAAGTTTTAATCAAAGTGACATTCTCGCTCTAGCTATGTCAAGACAATTAACGATATCGGGCGCTATAGAATAAATCTTGCAACATGGAGTGAGTTTAACATATGATAAGTTATATCAGATGTAATATTCAAATATTGATTGTCCCCAGTGCTTAGCCACAAGTGTAAGAGGGGATAATATATCACATGTATTATTACATACTGCATGTATCAATGCAAGATTTTATGCGAATGTGGTGGCTCATATGATTAATAAACTTGTGAGCATAATATAACTAGAGCATGTGCGACATGTCTAATATTACAGCGAACATTCAAGTAATATTTATCTTATGATTTAATGATAGTGCAAATGACAAGTTTTTATCAATAGTATAAAATTAGAACTTGTCTTGTTATCACTCTAGTTATGTCCACTTTGATAATAGTAGTCGAGGATACACCCAGGTCAGTGTTTCTAAGAAGATTGACACACATGAAAGTTTGGACATGGTTTAAGCAAATGCATTGTAAAGGTACCTCAACTTAGCCAATCCGCCATCTTTTATTATCAATACCGATGGTGAGTACCACTTCAGGTTTCGGTCAGTTCTTTGAAATACTCGGCGACCCACGACTCTTCGAGTTGTTTTTCTTGAAGTTCGCTAGAGCCTCTCATGGTTATGCCTACCCCCTTGCAATGCTTCTTTGAGTTTCATCTCATAGGAGGATTGCAATACTGATTGAAGAGTAAGTACGCCATTACTTCACCATTGTTTGTGGTTCGATCGAGGGAGCTCAACTACTCAAAGGGCAAAGCTCCTTAAATCCGAGGGGTATACTCGTTGGTCCGACCGAGGAGGTCACTTGATTTGAGGAGAAAACTGGGGGTGGTGCTCCTTTAAATGATGGAGGTTCATTTCCGAGGGTAAAGCTCAATTATCCCCGAGGCAGAACTGAGTCAATTCAAGGTGAAACCCCGCTAACCCAGCAAGACGACTTGTCTTGCGAGTCTTTCCAGCTAATTCGCTTTGAGCGAGTCACTCCAGCAACTTCGCTTTGATCGAGTCATCCCAGCGACTTCGAATGAGCTAGTTAATTCAACGACTTGACTTTTTTCCAACGAGGTTATCTTCCAGGGACTTGGCTTTTTCTCTTAAAGTGAGGGGACTTGGCTTTTCCAGCGAGGTGATCTTCCAGCCTATCCTTGCCCCCTTTCAATCCTTCTTTGAGATTAATCTCGAAGGAGGGTGCAATATCTCATCGAGCAACTAGTAATAACCTTCATCTTATAAATTGGGGGTGGTAGAGCACACTTCGATTCCCGCCAAATGACGCCAATGACGTAAGATGAAATTTTTAGTTATCCATTGATGACGTGCCCTCTAATGATAGGCCATCTAAAGCTTTGTTCGGTCTAAAGTGAACCTCGCGATAAAGCGCGCGCGCGAGGACGCACCCTCCGATTACACCGACGCCCCGTTGATGTTGTACATATTTTCGTCAAGCCAAGCACGCAGGACAGTAATTCTTATCGGCATCTCAGCCGTGTCTGGCGAGGGTCTCGATGCACAAATCGGTGCCGGGTTCGTGAGTAGAGCCTAATGGCATTCTCGAGGTCCTCGGCCGTCTCGGCGTTGGAGGCCACCGTGTATAGCCGATCA
Organism: Lithospermum erythrorhizon; assembly: GCA_019722365.1. Classification (NCBI taxonomy): domain Eukaryota; kingdom Viridiplantae; phylum Streptophyta; class Magnoliopsida; order Boraginales; family Boraginaceae; genus Lithospermum; species Lithospermum erythrorhizon. The sequence continues at coordinate 359,757 of JADFUC010002180.1, forward strand.
AAAAATTATCTGAAGCTATCGAGACTGCCATCGAGACCGGCCCTCGGCCGAGGTCTCGGCGAAAAGTGTTCAAAGAAGATAAAAAGCGAAGATTATGTCATAATTTTCTTTTTTAATCCAAAATTTTTCCAATTCTCTCTAAATTCTTTTGTTCCAAATTAATAGTCGTTTCTTACTTGATTCAGACACCAGAATCATTTTAAAGCTCTAAATCTATGTAGATTTGTCAACAAAATACTAAATTATAAAGATTATTTAATCGGTAAGCCTTAGATTGGAGCAGACATCGTAGAACAACTATCGGTAGCTTCTTTCTGGGGCTGATTTCGCAAAGAAGAATGTGACGCACTGGCGAACCCGTATAAAGCATCCTGTTATTTACTTTCTGCAGATTTTCACCATTGTCCGCTCTCGCATGTAGACAAGCTGTGACCTCGCAGGAGCTCGGCTGGGGTGCCGATTATCATCTGCTGAAAGTTATATCGCCCGTGCATTCCCAACACCGCAGACGTAGCCGTCAAAGCTCGAGCCTGCATATAGCTTATCTCAAATTCAAATGGCAAAATACGGCGTGTATCGACATACGATAAATTGATTGTATTGATTTCTACCATCGAAGATGAACACGGGAGGATTATTTGTAATGGGAAGAAGTTCTCTTCATAAGCCTTTAAAGGTAGTTCTCAAATAATGGTATCAAGAGCGGAACGAGCTGTATAGACAAGTTTCGGGGTATAGCTTTGGTAATCGCTTGTCTAGAAACGTTGTTGCCAATGTAGCTAAGTAGTAATTACCACAAAGTCATTGACGATAGCTTTGTCGTGTTATACGAGAAACCACACCGCCAACAATAAGTACGGTCAATAAGCAAATCGCTTCAATTTCGAGGATGTCAATGAATACTCCGATCGCTAGCACCTTAATGATTTCAATAGTTTGATAAATCAATTGTCTACCGCCGAGGTTAAACTCTCGGTGATGAATACCTTCTCATAAGCATTGATACTATTGGCATCTTTTAAGCGACAGCTGGGAGGCTTCACAAGTGGCCGCTGCGAGTAATTCAATGGAAATGAGAAGTTGTGAAGCTAAGGTGGTCGAAGAGCGATGTCTCCGTCCGGCAGTTCGGTTAATGATGGGGAAGCCGGTGGAAAGGTTCTTACATTGAATGTAGACGTAGGTAGGAACTATGACAAAGCGAAGCGACAAGAATAAACGGAGTCAAAGTCAAGCAGGGAAGAAAATAAAAGCTCGAGGACGTGATTTCGAGCCGACGTGGGTGCATCGGGCTCATGTCATGCAACGCAAGACATCCGGTAGTCGGCAGGCAACAAGAAATGGCGTGAATGTTGTTGATGACTATGCGGATGCCTCTACTCTTGTCTTGATTGCTCGATAAATTCCTGGACTCTCGATTCAGAGCATCAAGCTCATACTACATCCACTGTGATATAATGTCAATTATATGGTCGAGATTACGTGGGTCGGCTCATCTGCTAACGGTACCGCTAAAGATCAAGGTACGGGAAATGTGAACTTGAAGTCACGAATGGTTCTACCCTCGAGATTGACCAAAGCGAGGCATGCATCGAAGCCAGCAAGAGCTTCGATTATGTAGTCACTGGATTTAGATGACAATAACTACATTCAAAGTGCAACCTGGGGCGTAGCTCAGGCGCAATGACCGTAGCTCCGAGGTTCGAAGAGATAGGTACTACCATTGCATCTATTGGGAGTTCTCAAATGACAATAGCCGCTATTGATAGTTCTCGAGAAGACGACGTTGCGGCACAAACCGATCAGCTGGGCTACGAAATGAAAGCGGCGAACCGGCTAAGCCAAATAACGCGATACCTCGAGCTCAAACTGGCTGATCATCATATCTCGCGAGAGTCGTGTTCGGGGAAGCGTAAGAAAGTCAAGTGAGCAACCGGCGCCGAGCCTAAATCCGAGAGGCTTCGAGTTAGTTCACACAGATGTTTGGGGACCGGCGCCCGGCTGTTCTCAAGGGAGGTTCATCGTATTAAAATCCTTCATTGATGATGACGAGAAAGTTTGGGTTTATTTCCCTCAAAAAATAAAACCTAAGTTTATGAAGTCTTCGGCAAAACGGAGAGCCATGTGTTGAGAATGAGACGGGCCGGTGAGTGGAAGCGTTTGAGATCCGACAAACGGGTGAATACAAATATAAGGATTTCAAACAATATTGCGTCGGTAATGGAATAAGTGACGCAAGACATCATTCCAGAACACCCCAACAACGGAATAGCCGGTAGATGAACAGACGCCGAATGAACGCAGCGTAAGTATGAGGTTAAGCACTGCGGTTTACCTCAAACGCTCGGGCGCATACAATCAACGCCGGCCGCCTTCTTGATAAATGTAGGACCTTCGCCTCAATTTCGCACTCCCCGGCGGTATGGAGAGTTCTAAGAAGGTAAATTATTCTTTCCCCGAAAGTATTTGGTTGTTTAGCGTATGTTCATGTTGCTGAACCAAATGCTAGAAATGCTTGAAGCTAAATCTAACATTTGCTATTTTATTGGTTACGGCGACGCCGAGATGGATACAGTTCTACGACTAAGAACCGGAAGATCATTCGAAGCAAGAATGTGGTCTTCACGAACAAAAAAGTTATACAAAGATGCATTTAAAGTGTTGTGAGGAGAGAAAAGGAGAAGTCACAACCGAAATACTGAGGAAGTCAGTCGCGCATTTAAGGCGCATTTATCAAGTCTCCTTCCAAACGGTGGCTGTCTTATATCATGCCCCCTCGCTCCCAAGCATCAACTCAGCATCCTTTGGCTGATACGCCACCTTGCAAGAGATGGGTTCGATGGGAGCGAGCTGACAGAAGTCTCGATGAGGAATATCAAGCCAAGATCAAATGTGAAAGATTGTTCCCTCGATAAGGATCGGGCACGTGACATACGGCTCCCCGTAGTTAAGTATCCGTGTCGGAAAACCAACTCGAGGGGTATTACTCCTCCTCCTCGCTAACTTTTTGCCGCTAACTCCACGCAGGCGAGTCTGTTAGTTATAAATTTTAAGCAAGCATAAATGCTACGTAAGTCAATGTGGGCTGGAGTAGCGGGCGAAAGAGGAGATGGAGCCGCTGCCGACAAACACGACGCTGAGTCGTAAAGAACGCTGTGTGAAGCCAAAGAAGAAATGAGCAAGTATCAAATCAAGCGAGAAATTGTGATGGTAAAGAAACGCTATAAAGCTCGCTATGTCGCGGATTCCAATGTGAGGGAAAGAATGACACACCTAAATATTCTCACCCGTAGTCAAACTTGTGACAATCGTAACTGCTCTCGACTGCAGCGGTAGATGATCTCGCACCTTCATCGATGGATGTAAACCTGCCTACATGCGATCTAGATTTAGCAGTTATTCATGAAGCAAACTCTCAAGGCTTGGTGTTGTAGGAAATAAAATATTTGGTCTCGCAAAACTTCTAAAAGCCAGACGTTTCGAAACAAGTTCGGTAAGCAATGTGGAATATTACCTTTGATAACTTTATCAAAAGGTTGAAGTTTGTAAGTTGCATCGACTACTGCTACATAAGGAAGTCAAAAAAGATTATGTTATCTACTTTATGTTGATGATATGTTGATTGCGGGCGTACCGACGGAAAAAGGTGAAACATGTCAAAGGTTGTCAAAAGGATTGCTGGGCTTAAAGACCCAAAGTAGCGAAGCAAAATTGGGATGCATAATAATCAAAGATCGATTCTCCTGAGATCGACACAAGAAGAATACCTTAAGAAGGTAATCAAGTTTATCTTCATCATGCCGGGATGCAAAGCCGCGAAGCACTCAAGCAATGCCATTTTCAATTATCGTACCCAACATTCACCGAGACCCAAAGCATGATTTAAAAGTATATGTGATGTTTTTCAAGTGCTTCCTCAAGCAGTAGGTAGTCTTATGTATGCTGCGGCGCCGCACTAGAACTGATATTGCATTACGCCGCTGAGTTGTCGAGATATATGCTCCTAACTCAGTGGTTAAATATCGGTGCTCGCAAGGGATTTCGAGATACCCGAATGGTAGTGCCGAAAAACCTTATGCTTCCATGCTAAAGCTAGTACGGGTTAGCTGGATATGCGGACGCCGATAACGTGGTGATTTATTAGTAGAAAGTCTACTAGTGATATGTATTCACGTTCAGGTACGCTATTACCGGAGATCTAAGTTGCAACCAATAAGAGTATTGTCTAAAGCCGCGGTGCGCACATGCTGCTACTGGCCAAGCCGTGTGAAAGAGATGATCTCGTTGCGCATTTCTTGAAAGAATCAATCTTGGAGCATGGATGTAACACTGTATTTCGATATAGTCGTAAGTTTATCTCTGCTTAAAAATCCCGTGTTTCATGACAAAGCACATAGGACTGAGGTTCCATTTCATACGTTCTGTATTGGAGAATGGGGTCCTGAAGCTTGACAAGATTCTGGGAGATCGAAATCCTGTTGATATGTTTACAAAGGTTGTAAACAAGGAGAAGCCGGGGTTAAGTGTTTCGACAAGCAACCTTCGGAGCGAGTAAATGGGCGCGCCGCGCGGGAATTGAGATCTTGAAGACCGGTGATTTGAAAAAAGCTTCAAGGAGATTGTTGATGTTGAAGACATTTTCAAGTGTTTGAAGATGTAGGAGTCGAGAATCATCGGCACTGTGGTCTCGGCTTAAGTGGCCTCACGCACAAATCGGTGGCCGGTTCAGATGTGGAGCCCATCGGTATCTCCGAGGTCCCGGCTGTGGTCTCGATGCAAGTCGGAGGCCACCGTATAGCCGATCGTGACTCCATTAGAGTTATCGAGATCACCCGGCCATCGAGACCGGGTCTCTCACGAGGTCTCATGAAAGCAAGTGTTCACAAAGATAAAGGAAGATTAGAATGTATAATTTTCTTTTTAATCCAAATTTTTCCAATTTCTCTAAATTCTTTTGTTCCAAATTCAATGTGAAATGTTTCACTTGATTTGTATCATTTGTATATCATTTTAAGCCAAATCTAGTGTGTAGATTTTGTGATTGAAAATACTAAATTATAAAAAGATTATTCAATCGGTAGTCTAGATTAAGTATTACTGTAACAAATCATCGGTTTTCTAGCTGATTTCTCAGCAGCCAAATGTGTGTGACGCACTGAGGAACCCGTATAAAGATCTCGTGTTATTTACTGTGTATTTTCAATTATCGTCTGCTCAGACATATAGAGATATTAGACTCGCAGGAGCTTTCTGGGTGCTGGATATATCCGTTGAGTTATATCGTTCGCATCCCAACACGCCCAACATTAGTATAACGTGCGATGCATACGCAAAAAGTATAATTTAGAAGGCTGAAGTCCATACCTTGTACAACGAGACTTATAGGGACACGCAAGAGAGTGGTGTACTCTTTATGCTGTGGGCGAGTATGGGGACAAGAGGAGCAAAAACTGCACTTCTCCTCTTGTTATTCGTGACAAGCCACATGCCAAGCTCATCTTTGTTCTCATTCCCTCAATACTTGTTCAATTTGCTTGATTTTTATGTTCATGAAAGCCTCCGGCTCTTAGTTCGAGTATCCTCAACTTGCCACTTAGATCGATGTCCTGGGTGACCGTAAATATGGGCGGTGGGGTTCGTACCCGTATTTTCTCATCACATCAATACCCTCGCAGGCCAAGACAAAAAAATTACCGGAAATCATAACTGTGTTCTGAGCTTCTAGGACTCAAGTAAAATAGAAAACTTGAGAAAATTCCATCAAACATCGAACTTTTTCGAACGGAATTGAAATTTGTATTTTTCGGTTCATTGAACTCGAGCTGAATAATTATATTCTAGGACGCAGTCAAAAATCATGATGAAGTTTGATATAATTCTAATGCCCCTTAAACTTTGCCACTGCATATGTTTTATAAATTTTCCAACGAAATCTAAATAAACCCCATGAACAAACCCTAAAAACTCTGAAAATATATAGAGTACATCATGAGATATTCAACCTTTTGCTTTGTTTCATTGTTCTTATCAACCATTTTGCTCATTGATTCATTGGATGATTCATTCCAAAAATGCTTGCAAAAACAAGCCCTACCATCTTATCCAATTTCTCAAGTAATTTACATTCCACAAAACAGCATGTTTGCATATTCCTCTGTTCTCCAAACTTACATAAGGAACCTACGTTTCAGTGAATCCTCAACCCGAAAACCAGAGCTTATTATTACTGCCCTGCATGTTTCACACATCCAGGCAGCAATAATATGTTCTGAAACTCATGGCTTCCAAATGAAAATTCGTAGCGGGGGCCATGACTACGAGGGCCTATCATATGTGTCGAACGTCCCATTCTTCATCCTCGACATGTTCAATCTTCGAGCTATCAATGTTAGCATGGAAGACGAGACAGCATGGGTTCAGGCAGGAGCCACGCTAGGCGAGGTTTATTACAGAATCGCGGAGAAAAGTAATGTACATGGATTTCCAGCCGGTGTATGTCCGACTGTTGGTGTAGGTGGACATTTTAGTGGAGGTGGATATGGAAACCTGATGAGAAAACACGGCCTAACTATCGATAACATTCTCGATGCTGAGATAATCGACGCAAAAGGGCGCCTACTGGATAGAAAATCCATGGGGGAGGATCTATTTTGGGCTATTACAGGAGGAGGGGGAGCTAGCTTTGGTGTGGTCCTGTCTTACAAAATTAAATTAGTCCAACTCCCAGCTATAGTAACCGTTTTTCGAGTTTCAAGGACTTATGAACAGAATGCAACTGATCTTGCCTACAAATGGCAAAGAATTGCACATAAACTTGATGATAATCTCTTCATCAGGATGATCATAGATGTCATAAACAATTCACTAACACGAAATAAAACGATTCGTGTCACGTTTTTTACTCTTTTTCTTGGAGATTCCGACAGGCTTCTTTTTATCATGGAACAAAGTTTCCCTGAATTGGGATTACAAAGAAGTGATTGCAATGAAATGAGTTGGGTCGAATCGGTTCTATACTACTCAAACTTCCCTCTAGGAACACAACCAAATGTTCTTCTTAGCCGTGTCCCACAAACATTGTCATATTTGAAAAGGAAATCAGATTACTTAAAGGAACCAATGCCAAAAGAGGGTCTGGAATTCATATTCCAGAGGATGGTTGAATTGGAAAAACCAACTTTGTTATTCAATCCATATGGAGGAAAAATGGATGAAATTTCATCTAATGCTAAGCCATTTCCACATAGAGCTGGAAACATTGCCAAGATTCAGTATGCAACAAATTGGAATGAAGATGGATTTGAAGCATCAAATTTTTACTTGAATTTGACAAAGTTATTGTTTGAGTATATGACCCCTTTTGTGTCCAAGAATCCAAGACAAGCATTTCTTAATTATAGAGACCTTGACATAGGAATTAACCAAAATGATAGTCCAGAAATGAGCTTCATTGAGGGAGCTGTTTATGGTTACAAGTACTTCAAGGAGAATTATCAAAGGTTGGTGAAAATTAAGACAGAGGTTGATCCTAACAACATATTTTGGAATGAACAAAGCATCCCAGTAACTCCTTCGAGAATAGATAATCATGTTTTGGTTTATAGTAGTTGAAAATTTAAATCTTGAAATAAATATTTTTATAGTATTTGTTTCATGGTAAAAAAATTTAACAATGAAACCATCGGATGTCTTATGTTCAAGGGACAAATTGAAATGATAAATATTTTGGGAGTAAATTAAAATAGTAGAATCTATATTATAATAGAATTAATTGAAATGATAAACTTGGACCGACCAGACTCGATATCATCTCTAGCCATGGGAATTATTTAATCAACCACTTAATCGCCGTAAAAAAAAGATTGTCCAGTTTCAACAACCAGCCACACATCCCTTCCCAACCATCGCCTCAATTCAATTCCAACCCCACTACAGTCTCATGGTGAAAGATAAATCATTAGTTTTGATGGATGGGTGTGAGATCACCTATATCAACCTTTGTATCAAATATCGACATAAAGATACATGTCAAAGTGTTAATTAATATTGATAAAGTGATCCTTAATTTTTTTTTTAAATACACACTTGTCAAATTCTCATTCGTATGTGAGAGAATGGGACAAGAAATGGGATAGAGGATCTTTTCTAGGTGGATGTTGGCCGATGGTACAGGAGAGGGAGGGGAGTTGCAGATGAGTTAAATTGGTATGAAAGTTTTAGTTCTTATTTAATTTCTTTTAAAAATATATGTGAAATTACTATTTAACCCCAGAGATTGTGTCACGTGACAGGCACGTGATGAAAATGATCAAGTGGGATATTTTTTGAAACATGTGTAATCGACTGAGTCATTTTGAAACATGTCTAATCAAATGAGTTATTTTGAAACATGTATGATCGAATGATGAACGTTTTGAAACATGTATGATCAAACAACCCATTAGTCTTACATATTATATATTGGTACTTTCCCCTAAAACTTGTGGTTGTCATGGCTAGAGCTATTATCGAGTCGGGTAGTACTGTTACATGAAATGCACGAAAACCAAGCAAGCCACCCGTGAAAGAAATAAATGAATTTCAAAGATCTTGGGCAAATCCAAAGAAAGTTTTCATGTACGTTCATTGATAAATATTTTGAGATCCATATATATCGATGCGAGATAGGTGGCGAGAAGCGTAGGAAAAAATACGAAGCCGTACCAATTGAGTGAGAGTTGACCCGGTACTCGACTCAATTAAGAATCAAGTCTGAAAGTTGATTCGGAACCGGTTCGAAATAGAAAAAATTGGAGCTTGACCAGCGAGGTGGACGAAAATCGTACCCGATTCGACCTGGGACTTGAAACTCTTTATATTCAACAGCTACCCGGTCGATCCCGATCTTGGATTGATAGTAATTCTCGATTCTTTGCTTAATACAACGATGTTTATTTTTAGAAATAAGCGGATTATTGGTTTTGTCATGGATATACCTGAGTCGATTCTGAATCAGAGTTTCGATTTGAAATCGGAATTAATTCTATTTCGGAGGTGGCAGGCGGGTTACCGATCGAGTTCACGTCCAGCGGTCGAGTCTCGAATAACTTGGGCTTCGAAACGACAGCCATGGTAATTAGAGATGGCCATATTGGAAAAAAACCGTCGCGCTCGAATCATACCGATTTGAACTGTGTCGGATCGATTTTTCGAAACCATTAAATTTGAATAATTTCAAGCGAAACTTTGCGGTTTACGGTTTACTGAGCCGAATCGCATCGGATCGAATCGCACCGATCATTTATATTTAATTTATTTTTAAATTTATTATATATTTCAAATAAATATTTCATTATTCATAATATATTTGTATTTACATTGGATTCCAATTTATATTAGGCCTACACAATTACTTTAATAAAATCATATTAGTATGATCATTTTAAATGGAATAAAATAATAAGTCAATAACATAGTCCATAAAACAATAAATCAATAGTTCAGTGAGAGCATCTACATCAAAAAATTTGATACCACATATTTCTCTGACAAAATAAGTAAAGTAAATTATCTTTTCAATTTTTTTAATTTGAGTTATTTAATTTTTAGTAAAATTATCAATAGTATACAAATGGTTCTTAAATATTGATTGTTTTCATATCTATAGATGTTTAATTAAGGAATTTGGAGTTAATTTTAGATTTTCACAATCTTGAAACCGATATACACCGAATCGCACCAAAAACCGATTTGTCGGGCACCGAAAAAACCGATTGAGCAAGAAAAACCAAAATATACGATTTTGTGTGAAGATTTTAGGGTGCAATGTATGTAATATCGGTTGAACAATCCTGAATTAAAAAAAACCCCGCCTGCACATCTAACAAATTCCCAAGCCATTCCCAACATTGTAAATACAAAAAGTGATTTAGAGGACCATAGGATGTGGTCCTTGATTATTTGCACTCCATCAACTAATATGGCAACAATCCTTCATAAGCGCAAAGAATCATATATAGCACCATGTCAAATTATCTTTGCACGAGCGAGCTCAAATTAAAACTCTTTATTACTCTTGTCCTACCTACTTAGTCTTTGGCTTGAGCCGGGTATTGGGTATCCGACTCGACTCGATAAGATAGCAGTGGGTAGTACCGGCTAGATTAAGATAACGAGCTCAACTTTAGTACCCGGCTCGGCTCGATAAGATAATGAAGTCGATACCCGACTGCGTTAAAGGTAATGCCATTTCGACTCGTTTATTACCTAACTCATTAAGAAAAAATGAAAAGAAATCTTATTTTTAATACAAATAAAAAATACAAGACTATATTTGGAACATTAATAAATTACATAAACCTTAATTATTTGAAATATTGATAATATAATTTATAAACCTTAATTATAGATAACACAAATAAAATATTAAACAACATTAACTAAATAATAGAAAACCATAAAGAGCGAATACCAATATAATTTACCAACCAACTATGTATGACATATTGGACCACATTATCTAAATGTCAAATATTAAATGGATAACACAAATAAAATAAATTATTTTTATTTTAGCTAGACTAAGTATTGAATATATTTTATAAATTTGTTAGCGGCGGTAAATATCGGTAGTCGGGTATTTTCAAGCGGCAGGTACGTACCCGACTCGTTAACTACTGAGCGGTCTATCGAGCCGAGTACTCGAATCGGGTGCGTTACCCGCTCGATTCCAGCACTATACCTACTACATACCTAGTGCAAAATACGGAATGCAATGTATCTGGCATTGAACTATCTGCATCAAATGTAGATGTCTATACATAATGTCAGTTACACTTCATTATCACTAGCGTCATTGGATGGCATGCCAAAATTTGCAAGTTTCATTGTAAAGGCACTTGATAACAGCATCATATATAGACCATTATTGCATGCATGCATGGGGCCTGCAATCATCGAATGTCATACTCCCTTTTAGTGTGAAATCGTCACACAAATGTTAGCAGTCGCAAAAGTATCCAAAATTATTTAAATACTTGTTAATAATTCATGAGGGTCCATATTAAAATTAATTGGTTATAGATGGATGAACCTCAGAACCTTATTAATCAGGACCGTCTCATAAATAACGGAGGTCCTGTGCTTAATTATAAAATGAGGTCTTTCTATTAAATTTATTAATATTTTCTTTTTTGTATGTAAAACAAGTAACCGTATAAATTTAAAAATCAAGTTCATTCAATAGACTATTTCGAACATTCATTGAATTTTTTTTATATGTAAAACAAATAATCACAGTGGGCAAACAATCTAATTGTTTCAAAATGTCAATGTGGCCCATCTTTCATTCAGACAATAATTTTCTAAGCAATTTTAACTTCACATGCAATTTCAAAAAATAAATTGTGACTAATAGCAAATAGAATTTTATTATTTATTTATTCAAAAATTCAGTTGTTCATCCCTAAAAAGTTATTATATTTTTTTTCATTTGTATCATATAAATTACTTCGTCTCTTTATATAAAATTTCTGGTTAAAAGAACATACAAAATAACATTATAAGGCATTAAGGCCCAACACAAGTACTAGTTAGACATAGTAATTCCAACTTAGACGTGGGCACATGGGCAGTGACCAAAACGTGGACGGTCATTTCTTATTTGGACCACAATAGCTTATTACTTATTAGTTAGTGGATTTTTGGGCTGGAGCCCCAAAATGGTGAGACCCTGTGCACACAACCGGGTGGCACATATTGTGAGCCTGGCCTATTATTAATACACCCGGAAGGAAGGTATTATATAACTAATGTGAGACTGGGTCTTAATACCCTCCTGCACATGTAACCCGATTCACTTGGACTACATTATGGGATTTACACGTGACCTTAACAACGGGGTTGGCTCATGATACCATTTTAAGAATCCATGATATCCATACTAAAATCAATTTTGTTGTAGACGGATGAAGCTCATGACTTTATTCATATACCCAGAATGTCTTATACAATCAATGTGGGACTGAGTCTTAATAATACTTTGACATATATATTCAATATGAGATATGGTCCATCTCCTACAATAACTTCTAAACATATTCATTTCACCCTATCAGTCAATCGATGAAGTACGAGCATACCTAACAATTTGGTCCACCATGGGAATTCGGTAGGCCAAACTCTTTGTTAAGTAGGTGGTTGCCGTTAGGGTCTCGAAGAAGTTGAATCGAGGCTTGCTCTGGATGCATGCACTTCACTTTGTAGCATCTATCAATGATCACTTTCGAGATGAATTGGTTGTGGTTTCCAACTCTGTTTTGCTAATTCATTGCATTTGAATTGCCGTTATGGCCAAACTCTTTTTTAATTGTTATGTAAATCACTCAATATATAAGATAAAATGATTGAAGATGTTATATTTAAATAATCGGACTCAGTTGATTTAGTGGGATAATATTTAATTTGATTTGATTTATTGAATTCGTTAGATGTTATAATATAATTTGGTTTTCAGTAAATCATTAGACCATTTCTAGTAGGTAGACAATATTTAACATTTTTTCCTATCAAATCAAATTATTCTCATTCTCTCTTATAATTTAATACATCAATGCTTAGTACCAACGCCACAATAACTAGCCATTCATAAAGTTTTTACATTCACTTTCATCCACATAACTTCATCTCGGATTGTTTTGATATCCAAATAATACAAACTCATGTTCTAATTACAAATATCGAAAAATAAAAATATGTGTGAAAACAAAATTTAATTTCGGATAATTATTTGACCAGAAAGCTATTTTAAAAAACATACATGAGGATTATTTTTCAACATGAGCCTACTAACATTGAATTGTCTATAGGCAAATATTAATATGCGGGAAATTGGGGAAGAGATTTAGTATGGTGCCTACCTGCTGCACCTAATAACACTCCAATTACCTATATGCTACACTTGATCTTAGTCCAAATTATTTTTTGATTGTTCTGTAATCCGAACGAGGATCAGTTCTAGAGGTTAGCGCACCCTCACGGAACCATTGGAGATGCTAAGGACTCTAGGCTCGTAGGCAAATCAGTTTTGGGTATATTCCTCGTATATATTAATGTAATGCAAAGAAAAAATTTTATTATTTATAAAATAGGGATACAAAATAACATTTACTGTAGGAAAAATTTTCTCGATTAATGCGGGGTTTTATCAAATTGAAGAGGATCGACTGTCTAAACTATGAGTCGCAAAAGCGTTCTTGACGATTTGGTGAGATGTCTGACTTGCTTGAGTTGATTTGAATTGGCGATAGGAGGCTTGGTATGAGGCTGGGCGACGAGCGATTTAAGCTTGACTTGACTTGATTTGGGTTGGATAGGAGCTCTGTGACGGGGATATGTGTTCTAGTCTTGATGGACTTGAGGCAGTGCGGACTTGGATATGAGTCGAGCCGGGGCCTTAGCTGACGTATTCCCGTGTTGGCTGTGTTGGACTTGATCTTGGGTCTTGGACTTGATCTTCGGTCTATGTTAGACTTGATGGACTTATTGCACGTATCAGCAGCGTGGTGAGACTTGAGTTTTAGGAGTTCAGAGTTTGTGATTAACCATGTTTCGGACTTGATGGAGATTTAGTATCCATCATACGTGGAGATTTAGTATCCACGTGTCTACAACGTGGTGAGACTTGATGGAGATTTAGTATCCATCCTAGTCATGGTAACATACTCCCTGCAGAGGCTAGAGTTTGTGATAATCTATGTTTCGGACTTCTTTGCGGTTGCGTTTAAGGCTAATTCTCGATTCTTGGTAAATCGTCCCCATGTCATTGGGACTTTTAAAGGATGATCACATTTCCAGCAAGGGACTTCTTGTGATTCATATGATTATATTCCCTGGTCAACCCCCGACTCATAGGAAGGTTGACTCATTTTCAGGATTTATTGTGACATATTTTGCATCACGATCATAGTGAGTCTTTGAAATGAGAAGCTTAATGAATACTTAATTGTGTGTGATTTAATGTTAACTCGTGTTGGGATCCCCGTTTAATTCTCCATTTATTATAAATTAAAATTATTTGGGTTTAATATTAACATGAATTTATTACATGCTAAGACCCTTTTAATTCTCCATTTATTAGAGAATTAAATTATTTGGGTTTAATATTAACATGAATTTATTACATGTTAAGACCCATTTAATTCATGATCCGTAGAGGATTTAATAGGAATTAATTTATTAGGGTTTAGTATTGACATAAATTTATTACATGTCAAGACCCCATTTAATTCTCCATTTATTAGAGAATTAAATTATTTGAGTTTAATATTAACATGAATTTATTACATGTTAAGACCCATTTAATTCTTGATCCGTAGAGGATTTGATAGGAATTAATTTATTCGGGGTTTAGTATTGACATAAATTTATTACATGTCAAGACTCCATTTAATTCTCCATTTATTAGAGAATTAAATTATTTAGTTAATATTAACGTAGAATTTATTACGTATTAAGATCAAATTTAATTCTGATCGATTTAGTAGAGGTAAATTCGTTTGGGGGTTTGGTATTGACCTAAATTTATTATATGTCAATACCCCATTTAATTCTCGAACCATCAAGAATCTATTTAGAATTAAATTTTATAGAGATTTGATACTCTAGGTTTATTACATTTATATTGATATGAATCTCTGTAGACTTAATGGAATTAATATTTGTATTTTAACATGAATTTATTACATGTTAGTTGGTTAAGATAATTAATCTTAATCATATGGATTTTAGAATTAATCATCTTAATTTTTATAATTTAATATTTAATTAAATCTCATTTTTCGGACCAATTTTTGTCCTACTTTATTTAACCGAAAAATACTCGGGTTGTATTTTTCATGTGAAATTTTTTAATTTTTTAATCATCCCCACCCATGTATATGGGATTTTTGAACATAGCCTAGAGTGGGCTAATTCATCTTATTTTGATTTACAATATAAAGGGCCTACTTGTGAGAACATCGAATAGCCTAGTGGTTAGAAGGCCTTCCGGTGACTTAAAAGGTCACCGATTCTCATTGTAGAGGCGGTGTGTGGGTTTTTAAAAAAAAAAACAAAGAGACCTACTTGTCCCGTGGAACCGCAGTGGGCTATTAGAGTTTTTGGATGCCTTTGTATTTAAAGGATAACTTGACTCACAAATCAGAATTTCATCTTCCCTCCCCCCCACTTGTTTTTGTTTTTCTTGCATATTTTGACATTGTGTGATCATGTAACCACTAATGTCTTTTTCTTTCTTTTGCAAGCTTTTTGGAGTTTGAATTTGCCTTAAAGTTTTCACCTTTTTGTGAAGAACTTTGAAGACTTTGCATAAACTAAGTATTTTTATACTTCTCTTGCACTTTTGTGACTTGAATATGCATCTTGATAGCCTTGTAACATGTATTTAGATGTTTAATTGATGATTCTTATGTTGAGATTATATATGCATAGCATAAAAAACCAAGAATTTAGTATCTTGATAATCATGTAGTTACATAATAACCTTAGGATTAAACATCTTTTCAATAAGCCTTGTATATGCTCATACATGTTGATCTTGATGCTTTGAACCTTTTAAAATCAAATCATGTGTAAAATAGCAAAAACTATTCTTTCGATTTTTTGCTTGAGGTTCGTCAAAATAGGGCAGTTGTTAGTAAACTGTTCATATCTTTTTCATTTGTTACCTGTTTTGTGATTTTCTTACTGTTGGATAGATAAAACGATTCGTTTTTGATATGTAGCTAGATCTGTTGACGTTGCGGAACTCGGGGATTATGGGGCTTTGAAGTTTCTTACGAAATTCATGTTTCTGTTTTCTGCGTGACTTGATTTGTTCTCCTGCTTTCGGAACTCCGATTGGGGTAGGCAGCCTTGGCGATAAATACAGAAGTCTAGTTTCTTCTCATAAAATTTCATAATTTTCTGGATTGTTTTTGGCAGATTAAAAGTTGGGCCTCTAAACTAACGCTTGTGCTGTTTTTTAGCATGTTTACCTTCTCTTTTTCTTTTGGTTTGAATTTTGCATTCTCGTAGAGTAAGGTCAGATTTTGCATATAATATGGACCTTTAGGAACTTTATGTGATGCATTCCTCTTTAACTCTTCCCGATGATTTATACAATCGAGTCTTTATGAGGAGGCTTGATTTCTTTTGCTTTACTTGCTTTGTGAACTTGGCTAGTGTTATGGTCATTGAGTACGTACTCTTTACCATTATCACATGCTCTGTTCACCTTGAGTCATAGCTTGGATAGGCTAGCTAGTATATTACTAGGCTTAGGCATCTTTTGGTCTAATGACCTTGAGTTTTGATGATATTTAGTTAGTAAGAGGACGTCCTCTTGCTTTCTATTGACCAATTGCTCTCGGAATTGCTTTGTTTCTATTTTTCAGTCCCTGTCTTAGCATATTCGTTGGTTTGCAGGACGTTAGCTTAAACACGAGGCGTTCCACACTTGTTTTCAATCTTACGCATTGGGGTTGGCTTTGACCTTATGCCTTTTCTTGCTTTTGATTCGATAGTGTGAGTGATATGTGAGTTGGAGATGATTGTTCCTCTCCTACTCGTTACTCTGTTGTGATATTAATACTCCCTCATGGAGAGGTTATGGCGCCCGCTTTAGGCGCATAGTCTTTGGTGCGTAACATCCATCTGCGAAGTGCGAGGATGCATCACATTGCACTCTTATGACTTGATTTACTTTGATTTGCTTGTGCTTTCATGCTTTGCCTCTTATAGGAGTCTGGATTTCTTATGTGATGCTCACTACCCCATACTTTGCATCCTCCTGATTAGCCTCGCGCTGGTGGCCAGGGACAAAGATTTTGATAAGTTATGGCGGGCTAGGCGTTCCAAAAAGCCGCCTGCATTACCTCGGATGCCTCTTCGAGGATCAAGTCAAGCATTAGTTTATTTTGATGGATGGTTAGACTTATATAGAGGCTTCTTAGGTGTTTATGCTCTTGCTACCCAGCGTGAAATTTTGTTGGGTACTTTATGCTCTTGCCCAGGGAGTTGTGAGGGCACTTTTATGCTCTTTTACCGAGGGAGGCAGTGATCCTTGTTACGTTTTGGGATAATGAGTATGGTTTGGCGATGAACATTTATGAGTTCTACCTTTTCCTTCTTCATGAGTCCAGTACTTTGCATATATTATCTTGAAGTATGTTGGGTTATTGATTTCCGGCGAGGCGAATTATCATTAATACACGGCGAGGTATGTTTCCACATTCTTTATTTGATACTCGATCCTCGAAATGCATTGGCTAGATATGTGGTAATGCTAGGGTATCTTGCTTGAGTATAGGGGACCTTCATTTTCGATCCTCGATATTCATAACATGAATTGCGTGGATAGATAAATGAGGTACATGTATCCTTCAAGTGTTATACTTTGACATAACGTTATGCACTTGGGTATATGTTTGGTGTGCCTCTAGAGGCTATCACCAGTCTTTCTTTTGACTTTTATCTTGCCCTTCATGTCTCATGCTTTCCCATATTTATTTGCATTTATCTCGAGTATCGCTGACTTCGGTTTGACCTTAGTCCCGGATCCGAGGGTTTTGGTGGTTTCCACTTGTATGCGGTGGGGTCTACAATCTAGGGCCTTCTGGCGTAGTCCCGTCTTGATATTACGCTCTACCTCAAAGTTTGGCTTAACTAAAGGGGTTGCTTGTTGGTGTAGGCATTAACGATGCGAGCTGGCCCGTCGATCTCGCTCGAGGGCAGCTTGATCTTGAATGGTTAGCTTTGATTTGCTAATTTGGTAGGTCGATGCGTCCTTGTAACCAACCCCGGTATTTGGATATCGTGTATATGTCTCGACCAGCCTTTAGAGGCTCGTGGTCAAGATTTCCTTATCCGGCTTTAGAGGCATATTGGACAAGTGATATATTTCTGTGGCCTTAAGCGGCTTAGTGATCGGAATAACCATGTAGAGAGCACAGAACTGCTTTGGACATGATGAGATATGTTCACTTTGTGGCCTTAGCGGCTTAGTAGTCGGAATAACCATGTCCGGCTTTAGAGGCATGTGGAGGAGCATGGATGTTCCCCGGTGACACTTACTTGGCTTAATAGTCAAAATAAGCATGTCGACTTTAGAGGCATGTTAGACGATCGATGGGAGATAATAATACGTATGGCGGGGGTTGAGCAGCGTTGCTTTTATCCTGTCTCCACATCATCTTGCGTCCCGAGGTTCAAGAGTTTTTAGCATCGTGTTCTTGAACCTGAGTCATGCAATCTAGGAGCTTTAACGGGGAATCACTTTTCTTTGTGATTGCATCTTTCATCTCGAGAACCTTGATAGCATAATCTTGAGGGTTACTTGTTGATGTAAACTTGTGCCATGTCGGTGCTAGACACATTTATCAAAATTGGAAGGGGGATTCGTTTCCCTTACTTTTCTTTGCATGATGTCTTTGGATGGTTTATCCCCGGCTTAATGCATTTTCCTTTTGATAATTGTCTTATCGTTATTGCTTTTATTAGTATGCTTTCGGCTATCTTTTAGCTCAAACTCTTTGTGGGACAACATAGAAGTTGTTTTAGGTTATGGTCGTGCTCGATACATATTAAAGGCACTCACGTGCCTAAGGATGGATTTCGCCCATGGATCGAAGCCAAATGTAGTTCGAGGGGGGATTACGACACTTTAATCCTCATGTCGAGGAGGGGTTGGGCGGAGTTTATCCTCATGCTCGTAGAGGTGAACAATTTATACTTTCGAGTGGGGTTGATAGTTTGGAAACAAGTATCAAAGGAGATAGTGGGCGGTTTATCCTCGTACTCGGGAGGTTTGGGAAGTTTATCCTGTGCTCGAGGCGTTCTTGAGAATTAATGCCCAGGTATTTGAACATCGGGTTTCACCCTTGTTGATGATCTCTTATCGAGCTTGAAGTCTCGGCCATCAACTACTTTCATGAAGATAGGAAGTATTGTTGACTTAAATATTTGAGCATTAGTCTTCGGGCGGACATTCGTTCCGTAATGTGCGCTCATGGACTTTATCTTTGTATGTTGGGTTGTCTTGATGCCTTTTGAGGAATTCATCTAGGATGCCACTTGGTCGGTTCCAGATCGAATGTTCTCATATGGTTTTTCTGTAGACACTCTTGTTGTTCTAGTTCCTCTATTTCTTCTATTGAAAAATTACTTATGAGATTTGTATCATTGGGTTCGTACACCAAGCGTCCTGTCTCTTCATCCTTCCTTACTAATAGGCATAGAAAGATGGACATGAATTTTGGCTTCATTAACTCCCAAGGATGGGGGCCTTTGCAAACTTCTTCGAGCTGAAGTTAGCCCTATGGTATGCCTTCCTCACACTCTTGAAGTCGACCCATAGTTATAACGGGGTATTATTGGCCTTGTGCCCAGGCAACTTCTACATGAGGTAGGCGATCGTTCACCCAGCGTCTTCATTGAATATATTTGTATTTTGGTCATCTTAATGTTGTGAGAACTTTCAGTACCGTTTATTTGATCGCCACTGGTATTCCCATAAGGTTTGCTCATGAGCGTGGCGTCGGACTTACAGTTCTCCCCTCATAAAGGGAATACTGGATTTCGGGATGCCGTCTTTGAATTCAAGCACCATTTTTAGTTTTACGCATCTTTTCTTCTTGATATACATGGGAGGTGGCCATGAACATTTCCTCATTACCCCTCCCAAGGATCGCCTCTTGGATTGGGAAGGTACCTGTCGGCGATAATCCGTCTTATTCACTTTATGTTGAAACATGGGCAGAGACCTCTTCTTCTTTTGATTTCTTCCGTAATTTTTAGAGGTCGGCTTTGAGTGCAATCGAAAGAAAAAATTTCTCTTGAGTTAGGTTGTGGCTTTTTATGTTTCCCCAATCTCATAGAGTGATTTCCTCTTGATTTTGTTTTTCGGAGTTGAGATTGCCCCGACTTTGAGGAATACTAAAAGCGTCGTTCCTTATGTATTTGGTGCATGAGGCTCTTCAAACCCTCTTCTATGTGGTGGTTAGTCGCCTCTTGATTAGAACACGTAGTAATGGTTTTGAGGCATATCTGACCACGTAGTTGAGTTCTTGACATACCAACCTTTACGCATCGTATTCGTGTTTGGGTGTCGGCTGATCCATGTACTTTGTTGTTGGTGACCTCGGGAGGTAACTGTCCCATGGTTTGATCTTTAGTCGGATCATAGACAACCTTTAATAGGAGGTCATAAACCTTCGGACCTATGGTTTCATATTCTATTTTAGGTCCTAAGCGTTTAAGGCAGCGTCGCCACCTTTTCGGGTTGAGTGAGGGGTAGAGTCAAGCCTTTGAATGCTTGAACTAGATCTTCCTCTGTTTCTTGTAAAGCTGATGCAGTTGTTTGGGGGTACTAGAGGTACCTGGGGGGCCTTTGGCCCTTCCTCATGCTAGGACTTGCCCTTTTTCTTGTAGTACTTAGCATCAGCAAAGTGCGATTCTTCCACTGCGAATGGATTTTCAACCGCCTTGACTGTTTTTTCCATTCCATCTTTGCAATACTTTAAGAACTAGTGGAGTGTTGAGAGGACATCATTAATGATGTGGATCTAAGGTCTTTCTAGTAGAATATTATATGTGACCTTGGCATCTATTACATGGAACCATGAGGTGGTTTCCAATTCCCCAATACAGTGCGGACACCTTTCCGGCGTTCGACCGCTAGTTAAAAAAATTGAACTATAATCTTGCTTGGGAATTTGTAGAGTGCGGTGGAGATGCCTAGCAACTTTAATGTGCAGGTGGTGCAGGATGTTTGCAGTGATCCTCCATCTACTAACGTGCAGCATCCGGCTTTAAAACTACGTATGCTTTGAATCATAGAATTGAGCATTATGAGTACCCGTCTTCTTGTGGCGGGGTCTCCACCGTCGAGTAGATGAGTGGCGAGAAGTGCAGGGACTACTTGGGCGGGTAGCATCGCATAATGCTTTACGATGGATTGAGTCTTCGTAAACCAACACATACATAATGGCAGCCGTAATCCTTATCGTCCTAGTAATTCGGCCGATGCTTTTCGAGGGGATGAGTTTACTTTTCCAAAATTCATGAGGCAACTTTGACCTCGGTGGGTTGGGCGATGTGGTAATATGATTGAAAGAGACCTTGTCTTCTTCAAGGGTTATTGCCCCCTTTCTTGCGAGATCCATCACTCGCTCTTTGAATATGAAGCACTTTTCAATGGGATGCCCCAGTATCTTATGATACTTACAAACGTTGGGCTCCATTACTTTGATTTGTCTTCTCGGATCTTTTTTTGACTGCAGGGGTTCTATGAGCTTTGCTTTATTAGCTCGTCAAACATAGAGGAATGTCGGACTCACGGAAGGGATAATCAGCTTCTGCATCTCTTTGAGTGTGAGGCAGTTCCTCCTTTCAAGGGGCAGAGCCGCCTCGGCCTTAGTTAGAAGGAGAACTTAGTCTATTTAGAAGTCACGGCATGTGCTTAACTCTTTCGAGCTTGAAGTTTCCTTTGGCTTCCTTGGCTCTATTTGGCCTTCAGGTAGAGGTTGCAGGAGTAGAGATGCGTGCCCTTTGTTCGCAGTAATCTTGGAGCTTCGTATCATGAGCCACTTGTTGCGGTGCTCTCGAAGGTTTTGGGAAGTATTCACATAATGTATTGTAGGTCCCGGTCGTGCCTTGGATGCACATGTTGATGGCTGATAGCTACGAGGAGAGCCTATCTTTGCACTTTAAGTTCGAGACTTCTCCATCTGTTGATGAAATCGTAATTAGCTCTTCTTTCTTTGCACAGTGGCGATTAAGCTCATCATGTTAAGCGTTCTCTTTGTATTAAAGCGATTGAGGTCGCTTTCGGTTAGGCAGCTGTCTATGAAAAGCCGAGCCCAGAAGTCGAGTGTACGAGTTTAACACATTCCCTTTAAGGGAGGCGAGCGAGCTGACTGACCATTTCTCCCGCCGGTCCCAGCGTTGTTGCGTATGCCGACAAAAGTGAGGCTACGTGTTGTTTGGGGTTTCTAGTTTCGTAAATGTTGGAACATGGGTGGTGATAGCCCTTTGGTATTTTTATTTGGTATATGCGGGATGTCTTAGGTATTTGGGTGATAGGAGTTTCTCTTTGTATTCCTCATTGCTCCGCTTGTGATGAACTTGGGTGTCGCGAGGGGATAGATGAAAACGTTCCATCTCCCATTTTAGAGGTCTTTGGTCTATGCTCTTGATCGGCTATCTTTGATCTGCTATACTAAATTCAAAAGCGGCAACAACATACATTTTGAATCAAGTATAATAATGGAGTTATCAACCAATTATGTAAAGTAATATGTAAAGGTACCAAAGTCTATTATGCCAGTTCAAAAGCAGCAATACTTGCTACATTTTGAATCAGGCACAATAATAGGTTACCAACTTGAAATTCTGAAACTACATGCTCTTGTGTCAACTTTGCGTACCATACGGATCTTTGCACGACTTATATCTCCGACAAACCGGGTTAAGCGTACAAATTAAACCAAATAGTTACTTGGAGTGATCTGAAAGCACACAATGTTAGTGGAAATCACTTCCAACATGATCCATTGTCATATCAAATTGCAAAGCGTAACACACTGCCGTACTTGATTATTACCCGGATAATTTTGATTTCTGAAACTTTCAAAATTGAAAACGATCACTTTTGCTTAAAATTTTAATTGGTGAGATTAATGTTATTTAACTTTATTTAACCATGCATAGATAGCACATATTCAAGCAATATGTACAACATGAAAAAAATAAATAAATAACACACATTTAGAAAGATATAAATAGAGCCCCCAGGACCTATTACATCGCCATGGTAAAATATTAACGAGGTCCTATTACAGCACTTTAGAAGTGCAAGTCTTGTATTCTTCAGCTCCTTGAAACCTCAAGTTCTCCAAGTGCCGTCTTTGTGGAAATGCTATCTTCAATGCCACCACAGCAGTACATACTACTACTCTAACCCAACTTAGACAACACGCAGGCTTGTGGGTAAATGAATACAAGAATAAAAGAAATACGACTCAGCAGGTCGTTTACAACATTTCCCGGTACGCAGACCGTAAATAAATAAATGGCTAATATCTAAATACCTCCTTTCCATTCCATAACAATATATAGGCAAAATATTAAAACAAATAAATACACTTAATGTCATATATATTAAATGAAATGAAAATAAATGTGTTCATAATTGACTAATTAATTACCCATTATTTTACAATTAATTATCAATTAATGTAAATTTTAATTTAAATATATTCACACATGATTAATGATAATTATTACAATAATTATCAACCACTTAAATTATGGAGAGGACATCGAATGGCACAATGGTTAAATTTTCCGGTGACTTAGAGGTCTGGGTTGATTCTCGTTGTAAGGCGGTGGGTGGGGTTTTAAAAAAAAAAAAAAAACCCACTTAAAATCATGGAATAATTACTTTCAAGTAATTAACTCCAAAATTCAAAATTTAAAAAGTTACCATGAAATGATATTTTTGATAATTATCAATTAATGAAAATAATTATAGAAAAGGAGAGAGAGTAATAAATCAAATTTAATGTGTTAAAGATATATTCAATCATCTTAATGATAAAATTTATGATTTAACATTTAAAACCGAAATTAATAATTACCAATAATTTTTAAAACCAAAAATAGTTACATAAAATACATTTAGGGTTTTCTAAAACGGACTGACTTAGCGGCCAAAAGCGACCGACCTCTCGGCCACCCACGATCGACACACGTAGCTGGTGCCGTGAATGCGGCCCGATGAGAAAGCGTCAGTGGCGGGCGTGCTATCCGGCACGGACTGGCCTGTCTGAGCCCTTGAGTTCGGCGACTCATTTTGGTAATTCATTTCGATTTTGAGATTATTGCAAGTTTTTAAAACGATTTGGAGGCTCTAAAAATTTAAAGAATTATGGGATTTGACTTGAACATCAACAATATCATTATTGAACACGTCCAATTGGAATTTTACCAAAAAACACTTCTAGTTTTTCGATTAAACCCAAAATAATCCAAAAATTCAATAAATTTTTGGAGTACTTTAAAAATTCAAAAAATTACGAAAAAATCTGAGATGAACCTCAAAGGGTCATGAACATACAGATTAAGTACCAAATTAAAAAAGATTCTAAAAACTTGATTAAGTACTCCAAATTTGTGTATGTTCATGATGCATTATGTTCATGAACTATCTAATTAAGTACCAAAATTAAAGCGTATGTTCATGATTAGAAATATGTCATGTTATCTGATTAAAACATAATTTTATCATGAACATAATCTGTTCATCTTGATTAAAGCGATTAAAAGCTCGGTCAAGAAATTACCAGAGATTAAGTATAATCATGAACATACGAATTATGTTCCTCTGATTAAGTACAAGGTAAAAGCGATGCTTAATCATGAACATACGAATTATATTCATACAGTACTTCATAATGTATGTTCATGAACAGATTATTAAATGCATAATGTATGTTCATAGATTATGTTCATACAGATTAAGTTCATACATTATGTTCATACAATACTTCATACGTATGTTCACTACAGTACTTCATACATTATTGCGTTTTAATTTGCGTTCTCAATTTTAAATCATTATGTTCATACAGTACTTCATAATGTTCATACATTATGTTCATACATTATAGGTTTTTAAATTAAGCATAAATTATGTTCATCTGAGGAGTTTTAAATTAAATTTGATTAATTTACGTTTTAATTTGAGATAGAATTATTTTTTCCAAAATGACCCGCTACGTATAATGCAGTACAAATTAAAAGCGTATGTTCATGAACATAATGCATGACCTCACAATTAAAAACGATGCTTAATCATGAACATACGATTATGTTCATGAACATACTGATTTTAATTTGGTACCCAGTTAAAATGCAGAAAAGGTCATTTTGAAAAAAATGGTTATCTCAAATTAAGAAACTCAAATTAATCAAGTTTTAATCCCTTTCATTTCACAAAAACAATTATTAAATACTAAATCATCAAAATAAATATAATGAAATGATTATTTCGCTTAGTGTGATATCTACATACAAAATGGGTTGATTTTTCATATTCTTATATTCATCAATTGAATATACAAATCATGAATCAATCTAATTAATTAACAATACGTCAGCCAGCATAAATCGAATTAGATAAAATACATCAAACTTGAGTAGTCTGAGGAGCCTTTGTTAGAATCTGATATGAATTTCATTTGTGATTAAACGCAAATTCATACATCCGGATCCTCGAAATGACATAAATTAATCTAAAACACATAATATGCAATAATCTGAGAGTGCTTACATTGCAGCGGAAGATAATGAAAACCACCCTTGAAGTCGAGGCTCCACCGTGAATTCCTTTGAAATCTTGCCAATTGTTTTGTCTGACACAGTAGGTGTTCTCACAAATTACCTGTAGGAGGGTTGAATCCACATGACTTAGTTTGCTAGAACTAAGAGATTGATGAAAAATCAAGAGAAGAATTTTCAATTCTTCCCTTGGTGTTTTTCGGCCATTAGAGAGGAAGAGGAGGAGGCTAGGTTTTTCATGGAAAAAAAAATGTTATGAAAACCTAATAAGCTTAGCTTATATAGGTCTAACCTAAAAGCCCAACCGAATAGCTTAATGAGCCGACTCGTTAAATTTAATTAAACCGTTAAGTAAAATCAAACACTAACAAGTTGTTAATAGTAACTAGCAAAGTTACTAACGAAGCTCAACTAACTATCAAATTAATTCAATTGACTAATTAATTAATTCAGTTCATCAATTTATATTTTACATTATCGATGTAAAATTTCAGTGAAACATTCGTTGATTCACAATCAACTCAATTTTAGCAAATGTAGTTTAATTTCATACATGAAATATAATTCAAGCATCCTTTGTATGTGTGACCTTCTAGGCTCAAATAATAGTAAGTTGTATAATAATAATAATTGACCAATTACTATTATAACGATTAATTAAGATTTATGATAAACTCGCCCAACCCCACCAAATTATCATGAGAACCATACTAATGTATACAATTACTAAAATTGAACACTAAGTTTCGATAATCACATTTAATAACTGGTAAATGAATTAGATTCTAATTGTCATAGCGGGCATAATAAAGGAATCAATTTTCATTGATTTCAAACGAAACATCTCGGTTGTCGGCCCGATGACGAAGAGGTAGTTGACGGTCCAACGGACGTACCACAGGACTTATAATGCAAAAAGAAGAATTTTTATTATTTATAAAATAGGGTACAAAATAAACCCACCGTAGGAAAAAAATTCCTCGATTAATACGGGTTTTTATCAAATCGAGAGGATCATTGTCTAAACTATGAGCCCATAAGCATTCTTTGTGATTTGTGAGATGTATGGGTGCTGACTTGATTTAGTCGTGATAGGGCTTGGTATGAGTTCGGCTTGACTTGACTTGATTTGGGTTGGATCACGAGGCTCTATGACGAGCTGGATATGTGTCTATTCTTGATGAACTTGAGATTGAGTACGAGACTTGGATATGATCCTAGTCGAAGGGAGCCTTAGCGTATTCCCGTGTTGTTGTAAGTGGACTTGATCTTGGAGTGTGGACTTGATCTCCGGTCTATGTGAGACTTGATGGACTTACTATAAGTGTCTGTAGCGTGGTGAGACTTGGGTTTTAGGAGTTCACCTTGTGGTGAATTTCAGGGATATGAACCCAGGATGGGATTTGGTGGCTCTGCTTTTGGTGGGACTTTGTAGCTTAAGAGGCTACTTGTCTTTGGGGGACTTAGTGAGATTTGGCCTCACTTAGATTTGACTTAAGCTATGAAGTGGCGTCACTTCTAGCTTGCACTATAACGGCCTTAGCAGCTTGTTGCTGTAGTAATGAGGGTGGGACTTGATTTGAGATTTGAAGCTGTGTTGCTTCTACGTCTTCTAATGACCTTAGTAGCTTGTTCTTTGTGGTAGTGATCGATATTAAGGTAGATCGTTTCAACACTTGTTGATAATCACGATCAATCGAGACGGGGGCCTTAACGACTGTTTCCTACACGGAATCGGCCAATAGGGACTAAACGTTCGTTTATTCCCTAAATACGGAACTTGATAGATGAACACGAGATTTTTTAGGTGTTCAAACAAGATTTATGAATAATTAGTTGCTATTGAAACATTCACGAATATTCGAACCGTTCTTGAGAAATCTATCGGTTGTCATAAGATTTTGCTTGAAGAAGAAGGTATTACGTTTGTACAAAATATTCTTAATTTCATATCTTTATTTAGGATATACGGAAGTGTTTTCCGACCATCAAGTAGTGTTTCTTTGGTGGTTTCAAAAAGATTTAACTTAAATTTAAGAGATGGATTCTACGTGTTTTCTCGAGATGTTTTTTGTGTATTTTACGATGTGAATGTCATAATATTTTCGAGAAAAAGATAAGGCGTATTTATGACTTACAGAACTTTGAATACTTTCTTCTAATTGGTTGGTTTAATTCCGGGTGGACCGTGATCACGCCGTTAGAGGTACAAGGTAAGATGCGGATCATTGATTAAAAACACGTCTTGGCCACCAAGTAATTAAAAGGGGCGCATGAAATAGGGTTTTCAAACCCTTGGAATATTTATTTTTAGCCCCTTAACTTCCTGGAATGTTTCATTTCAATCCCAAACTTTCTAGCATATTCATTTTGAGCCACGTGACTTCCATATATAATCCCCATTTCAGGCCCTATGGCCGATTTTAATGTGATAAAATTAGGAATTTTAGACTCGAACACTAAATTTAATGAACATTTAATTTGGGGCTATTTTCTCGGAAATCCTTGTTCGACCGAGGGTTTTACATTAAATTTAGGGTTCGATCGAGAACCCTAACCATGTGTCATTTCTTTAGTAGCTTGATTTATTTAATTTGATTAAGTCGTCCTAATCATTTTAATTATTTTTTATAAATTTTCACTCTCTACAATTACCTTCAATTCATTTATATTTACCTTTTTTGTTATGTATCATTAGATGCCCTATTTCACAGATGTTCTTATTCTATTATAATTGATATAATTGGATTTGTCTTTAAAAATATTTACACGATATTATTTTCTTGTAATTTTTAACAATATAACTAAAAATTAATATTTTTCATAGTTAATTTCATTGTATAAAACAAACAGTTTATATATATTACAAACAAACCTATATGACTGACAGACACTCCAACAAATGGAGCTTGAGAAAATCGTATATAATATCTAGAAACTTAAACTAAAGACAAGTAAATGCAATATTCGAGATTTGGGAAGAATCTTTTGTGAAAGATGTAAGCCTCCTGTGGATCCAAAAAACCCAAACAACACTCACAATAACAAATATTAATTCATATTTAAAATTACCTTGCTTTTCCCATAAAATATAAAGAAGAAACAGAACATGATGGATCTGGTAGAAATGACAAACGGAAGTAGAATTTTGACATGAGCAGAAGACAAACTCAAGGTTCTCTTGGTCAT
This sequence comes from Lithospermum erythrorhizon, assembly GCA_019722365.1. NCBI lineage: Eukaryota > Viridiplantae > Streptophyta > Magnoliopsida > Boraginales > Boraginaceae > Lithospermum > Lithospermum erythrorhizon. Next base: position 388,299 of record JADFUC010002180.1, read on the forward strand.
TTTCCATGGTGGAACTTTTTTCAATGCCGATCATGATCGACTATAGAAAGTATTAAGTGACTTAATGAATGTAGAAGTTTGACATGAGTAGAAAACAAGCTTAAGGCTCTCTTGGTCAATGTTAGATATGGAGATTTTTTCAACGTCGATATGAAATTGATTATGTAGTCTAATAAGGAGAAGATCCATCAAATTTCTTATTCCTAAATTATATGAACCATAGACCCATAAGTGATTTCATATGGAAATAATGGTTGAAGTCATTATTAGAAAATAATAATGGTTACCATTTATTAAGACTCTCTGGATTGGCTTTGTTCCTGTATTTGAGTGTGTTAATCTTCCAAAACCCCTTCCATTGCCATTATCTCCTAAAATGCCATTCTAACAGTGGATCAAAATGAAAATCTCCATCAAGGGCACCGTCCATAAAAGCTACATGACAGTCGTTCACGTTAACATCTATAGATGCAGCAATTGTCTCACAACATGCTTGACTTGAACATCTGACAAAATTCTTTACTCGAATCTTGAATAATGAGTTTGCAGTTATTTTGTTTATCTTCAACATGATTCTCTATGTTGTAAATATTGAACCAAATGAGTATACTATGTCGAAGGGATTTCAACATTGAATAAAAGCTGAAATTTATTAGTAGCTCCTTGACTGTCATGAATCCATAGCTGATAATTGCCTTTATCACTTATATAGCATACTTGACATTTGAATTATCGGATATATTTTATATTGTCCTATATAGTATTACATTTTTCTCTTAGGATAATTTAACTCTTCATTTACTTTCTTTGGGGAGTTTGAAGATTTAGCTTAAATCAATCTCCGTATATCATATGAACATCCTTGTTCCAATAATCTAGTATGTTACTAAAAACAACAACAATAGGTTTAATATTATCCTTAAGATTACTAACCTCATACTTATGTGACCTAACTTTTCTTTTGGCAAAGCCTCGATCAAGGGATGATTGAAATGTTGAGTGGTGAAATTGAAATTTGGGTTGAGCGTAAGGAAATAATAATTCCTTAATAAAATATAAAGAGACTTTTATTGATGAATGATTTTTGAATTACTATAGAATATGCTCATATATATAGGCAACCAAATACTAAACTATTAACCCTAATAAACCTTAACCTAATATAATAGGCCCATTCGGACCGGACTAGGTATTATACTTGCACTGGAGCTGATTTGTAATCCGTTGTCGGGAGATAGATCGGGACTTCGGTATCTCGATCACATGCCTGGTCCCTCTGCGCCTTCCTCGCTTGAAAATAAGATCATTAAAAATTTCAAAGTTGACAAAAATCTTCTAGATCTTCAGAAAATTTCTTCATCTTCATCAATGCGTATAGGACTCGCCGGACAATCAAGTCTGTAACTACTTGATCTAATAGGCTGTCGGAAGCATGTCAGGTTGAACACAGCCGAGAATTTGATGCTGGACCACGCCCGAACCACGGAATGTCGCCGGGTGGTTCGGTTTTCTTCACGGTGGATTAGCCGTCAAAACAAAAGTCTCCGGCCATCGAGTCGGATTCTCGTCGGTGGATATTGGACTCGCCGGACAATGGATCCCAAACATTGGATCCGGATAATAATAAAATTGATAAAATAGATTACCTATATTACTAGGGCTCAAGTATCAAATAAAAGTCATTATATTTGAAAAAATATTCCATAAAGCACAAAAAAAAAATATATTTGGTAATGGATGGAATAAGCGAAATATTTTGTCGAGCACGACGTTTTCCATACTGAGTACTCATGCACACATGCTACCACAATTGACCAAGTAAAACCAAAAAACATCAAAACTAATGGATGCATACGGAATATGCCATATGTGGTTGGGAATTGCTCATACCGAACAAAACTTAATAGACTAGCATGCAACCATTAAATTAACAACTCAAACAAAAATTGCTAAAACAGTGGGGAAAAGAAATTGATTTTGGTAAATAACAAATTAAAAGAAAGTAAGAAAATACGGCGGCAGTCTTTGAAAGAAAAAAAATCAGATGTCCCGGCAGGTGGTTTTGTTTTGGTGAAAATCACCACGCCGGCTTATCTGAGGAGTGCGATATCAAGATCTTAGGCTTGATATCATGTTAAAGTTGTAAGGGGTTCTAACTGCATCAATTATTGATAGAGAGTATTTCGATAATTGTCTTTATCCCCATAGCATACCCAACATTTGAATTATCGGATCTAACCACATATTGACCTGTAGTATTCTATTTTTTCCTCTTAGGATAATTTAACTCTTCATTTACCCTTTTTCTTTTCAGGGAGTTTGGAGATCGAAAAACTTCGGAATCAATCTCCATCACATCCTTATCAACATCCTTGTTCCAATAATCTAGTATATTACTGGAAACAGCAACAATAGGTTTAATATTATCCTTAAGATTACTAACCTCAGACTTATGTGACCTGACTTTTCTTTTGGCAAAGCCTTGATCAAGGGATGATTAAAATGTTGAGTCGGTGGAGTGAGGATGGAGGCTTAAGCGTCACAGTATGCACTCTGCTACGAGAGCATATCTGTCTTTTTCTCGACGACAGTAGAAGGGTGAAGAGAAGCAATGAAATGTTGTTGATTTTGAAGATCTTTCATTAAACTTTTGAGTAAGGTCTTCGCATTTCCTCTTGCTAATATCCACCATCGAGGACTTTCCTCTTCCGCCCGGCCCTCATTTGCATCACAGCAACTGTACGGTTCCGCCCCGCCTCAAATCCTCTCGCTTGGCCCTAAAGGTATCATGGTTGAGGTTGTTGATGTTATTATGTTGGTTGATGTTTTATTGAGTCGGTTGATATGGTGGTTGGTTGGTGTTTTATTGAGTCGGTTGGTATGGTGAACTAGTGTCTGTCTTTACATGCAGTCGGGAGAAGCGGAGTGCTCCTATTTTGTGCTGACTTAGAATATTGATGTGGACAATGATCGGCCCAGGCTTCTTGTGTTCTTCACCTGGCCTTGAGACACCAATTTCCAATGGTGGCTGCCAGAGTGAAGTCGGTAAGCTTGGAATTATTTTGGTGTTTCTTGTTGGATATGTAGTTCCTGTGCTGTGGAAGGAGAATTTCATTTTTCTGTTTTTTTCCTAAAATTTATTCCCTCCGTTTTTTTATAGTTGTCGTTTTATCCAAAAAAAATTAGTTTTTTATAGTTGTCGGTTTAGCATAATAAATATGATTTTTTACATTTTTATATGCGTTTTATGTCTTTTTAATTTATGTATAAATGGGTAAAATGATAACTTAAAAAAATGGAAGGAGTAATATTTAAGGTTAATGGTTTGATACGAAAAACGAAAACGAGTATTCAAATTAATTGGAGGCACTATGAGTTTCCGACAAAAGCAGGTCCGTTAATATTTGCAATTATTCCAATTGTAGGCTGGACTACGAACATATATATCGTTGTCTGTGTTATAGGCAACCACTTTCGTTATTTAGGTTTCAGTTACTTCGAAGTACACTTATATACTGTATGATTAAGCTTTCTCTTTATACATTTTTAAGGAAACAACAATCATTAAAATACTCGAATCATAGCACTTAGGGCTTCTCTATGGTGTTAATATAATTTGGTGTTAATTATGTTAACATACATATTAGAGAACATATGTACTCAAATCATAAACATTTGAGTATATATATACTCTGAAAATACTTAGTTTTAGGAAGTAAATGTATTTAAGCGTATATATATTCTCAAATCATACATATTTTAGTATGTATATTCGAATCGAACATGTTAGCACAGTGTTAGCATATAGTGTGTTAATAGTAGATCTTTTATCCATTAAAGTTGGTGGGTAGTGTATAATTAAGGAGTTAGGAGGCAAGACGTTATTCAATTTTTTTAAAATAAAAATTTATTATGTATCTTTTTAAAATTATTTTGTCAATTTCTCTAATATAATTTTCTTTATTTGTTTACTATCAATTCATTATGAAAGCACGTGCAAACATAAATTCAAGACATTATTGAGCTAGACTAGTGTGGGAGGCTGCAAGGATGGGTCAGTTGGTAGGCCCAAGTAAGCTTGTTAGCACTTGAGGTTTGATTTCCGCTAAATCACTGTTAGTGAACTGTCGCACAGTCTTACCTAGTGTGGTTTACTTAATTTGGCGTGGTTTTCTGCCGAGCTATTGTGTCGGCCGAGATCTATGAGTGCGCACTCCAACGAGTAGCGTGCGGATCCCGTTAGAAAAGCTAAGACATGTTGAGCTAAAACTGTATAAAATCTCAGTAGATGTATAGCGTCGTGTGAGCCCGGATTTTTTGTAAGCACTGTGATATAGATCATGGTCATTAAATTTAAGTGATTTTATGATCTAATAGTTAGAATTAAACAGGGATAAAGTAGATATTTTATAATTGATTTAAACAAAGACATGAGTAAAGGGGTAGGCATTTTGAGGGCACCCAAATCAGACTCGAAGCATTGGCGATGAAACTTCACACTACTCATACATTTGAATTACTCATGTTTTCTTAATATGAACTACATATTACTAAAGATTATGTGAATGAACCAATTCATATAATATGATGTATATTCTGCATAATAAACTAGATTCATCTTGTTGTCGTAATAATATAATGTTCTGATATGTGAAATTCTTGAAACCACTTGATGTGCACTCAGACTCCTCAGCAACGTTGAATAATCTCCTAGCACATAGATGTTACCTGCAATTTTAAAGTTATTATGATGTTGTAATGAGAAGGGTATATGGATAATATGAGAGTTAATTGTCGATTTAGTTCGGAATAATGGAGCGAAGTTGCGCCTGGTTCTCAAAGTGGCTCAAATATTGCGTGGAGTCACGGGGGTGTCGAATGTACTTCGAGGACGTCTTTGCGATCACATCAGGCTTAACGTCACGATATTATACTCTAACAAATATGATTATTAGAGTTAAAATTGAAATAAGATGAGTATATTTGAAACACTAATTAAAAAAATTAAAATTAAATAAAATTATAATGTTGCTAAGTTTTTGGAAGAAATTATGCACCTTTCTACAGTGTGCTTCCATATATTAGAAAGCTCACTGAAGTGAATAGGTTTCATAAGATAGTCAGCAGCTCCAAGTTTCAAGCCCTTCATCACCATGGATATGTCCTCTTGTCTAGACAACACTTTTGGAAAAAAAAGGATGAAAGGTAAGAAACAAATTCAATGAGAAATTATATACTCTCTCCATTTTAAATTAATTGACATTTTAGAATTACGTGTCAAGACTTTGAATATAAAATAACTTTTTATTCACTAATTCGAAAAATATAGAATTGATATCATTGAATTTGGTTTCAAAAATATTTTCATAATATTATTTTTTTTGTAATTTTTCATAATGTATATAAAAAATAATTGATGATTAAAATTGTATCTCGAAAAGTGAAAAATTCAATTAATTTGAAATGATTATAGTATAATAAATAGATAGAATAAGGGTTATACAATTTAGGATTAATTTAATTGATTAAGTGATAATATTTAATGAACCTGGTATGACACTTTTTGATTAATGAAAATAATTTAAAACATAGTATTCCGAAAGTTAATATTTTAATATGATATATTGACATGAGCTTACTGATCACAGGAATATTTCGCAACACTTTGGTGTGCATTATAAATGTCATAATTTGTGCATTATTTGCCATAAGCAAGCCAGCTTCAGCAAGAATTATATCAATCTCAGTCCCTGAAAAATTCATCAACACTTCATGTACCTCTGGAGCTTGCCATACTGGTATCACTGTAAAACACCAACAAAATTAAAAAAGAGGTCATATATATTTTCTCAGTGATCCCTTTTTTCCAATTGATATTATTGATTGAAGCCTTGAAGGATCCAAGCCAACACTAGACAAATTGTCAATCCTATGTTTTAGAGCGAAAAAACTGTTGTAATCCCATTGCATTAATTCAAACACGACGTCGTTTCTGGTATTTTTTCCAGACTATCATATACAAATAATATAATAAAAGTTAGTTAAAATTAATTAGAAAATAAATAGGACAAAAGAATTAGGATGAGAATAAACCTTGGTAAGAACAGTTGCAAAGTACTGCTAAGATTTCTTGGCAAGTCTCAATATTAGTGTCCATTAGAAGAACTCTGACTTTGCTGCGATCAATAGGACCATTCATTCTTGCAATGGTCGTTCCCTTTTCTATATTTTGTAAAATGCTCTCTTGTTTTAGTTAACTATTCACCCTCCATGACTTCTAATTCTATAAAGTGGCAACTTTACTCTTCACAATTGGTATCTATATATATGGGTACATTGGAATCAATTTCACATGCATGTGTCCATTGATTGAAATGGTATCGATCTGTGGCTGTTGATGTTACATATGCTATTATTATTTTTGATGTTCAAAATATATTTGAGAAAATATAAAATGATACCAATATTATTATAGAATGCAATAGTTCTACATATTCGTTTAACACCTAAACCATCAAAAATACTGAAACATGTTCTTTGTGGAGATACCAGAATTCGAAAGAAAGTTATCAATTTCGTCCCAATCCCATAGTGATACATTTAGTTGAGCTTTTTGGTTTAAACATATGACTGGAATTTTTCTTTAATCCCATAAATAAAATAAGTTTACAGAAACAAGTGCTCTTCATTTACAGATTCATTTGAATAGTCAGATTTTTGGATTTACTCATTCAACAATATTATGGACATTGTTTACAATGGTTGTCCATTCCTATAGAGTTTACATTGTTAGATGTAAATATGTAATGCATTGTTAGCACCATTCAACTTCATTCGAAATCTTCAAAGCTTGCAATTCTAAACTTGAGATCAAGCATCAGATATAGAACAGAGTTGTCTTCAATCTTTATTTACCTACCACAACTTCTCTTTTAAGAGAAGACATATATTGATGCCTGAGATTCTGAGTATCTGTGTGTCGTTGCGTGAGAGGGATATTATATATATAAAAAAGTATTGCAACGACATGTTCAATCCAAATTGTTTATAGTGTGTAACATGACCATAAGCGAAAAAACAGAGCGAAACAATATAGTTGAGCAATTCAGCACAAAGAGAGACCATACGACAAGAGAATGTCATGATCCACCAGTTAATTTTAGTCTTCTTAGATTACAATTAGTATACCTTTTACCTATAGAAACGGCGTACAACAGGACATGCAGAACTTTGCCCAGACACGTCAATGGGTGATCTTGAAGTAAAGAACCATCAAGATTGCGAAGATTAAGACAGCAATTATGGTACCAATGATCCATTTGTTCCGGCTCATCCTCCTGGACATGGTCGTCAGAATTTTCTTGCTTCTACTGATGTTATCATCAACACCATTGAGCTGAATATAGAAAGTTGTTTAATTATTTACTAGCATTACTGATTGATATGACATTATACAGTGTCATGATAGGCATCAAATCTTTTGCTTAACATGTAAGTCCTGTTCATAAAAATAAACAAGATACTTCATTTTGAGCTCGGCTCACTACATCGATCGAGTAACAATTGCAATATAGAAGATCCAAACTGTTGACTAAGACCTCTTGCTTCTTACCATTTTTAGTGTTACTACCATAACGGGAATCGATTATAAAAGGAACTTCTATGAGTTATATAACAAAGGGTATTTTCAAAGGATCTAAAGGGAAGAAAGAAATTAAAAGTATTGAACTGGAACTACCAAAAAAAAATATTACCGTATCATGAGCATGCAGCAGAGACTGGCGCTGCTGATGTAAATCTTGCAATATTGAGACTCCAAGTTCTTCAGTTTCCAGCATTGTTCTCCGACTTTCCTTGACCCTGTCACTCGATTTATTTAGTCTCTCTGTCGACATCATCAACCTTGATCTCTGATCAGCAGCCACCTACATTGAATGCCTCACGTAATCATCACTTTAGCGGAAAATTGCATTGTTAAATGTAGAAAAAATAGCAGAGAACCCCATCTCCTATTCTCTTTCCAAATTTCCAAAGAAAAGTAATGCTGCAAGGCAATAGCCTTGACATGAGATGTCAAAATTAGTATTGCTATAATAATGGAAGTATTGAGAAAGAAATATGACAAAGACTCATAATTAATTAACAATTGCTCTGGGATGGACAAAATGACCAGCTATCATATGGAGAAAAAATATATACCATGTCGGTATCAGCCATCCCCGACTCCAACAACCTATCCCGGGCAGAATAATTAGCGTTCGATGACATAATTCTTTTTACTTCACTTTTCAGATTAGACATGTCAGATTTATATTCTCTCAACTTTGCAAGAAGTGAGGCCTTCACACTTGGTGGCAAACTCCGAGCTTCAAGGTCCATTTTACGAACCTATATAAACACCAAAAAATTATGTTATCAACAGAAGGTTCCAAAACTAAATTAAAGTTTACTCAATACCAACTTGCACTAGCATACCAAAGCTTCAGCATCATCCAACCCAGATTTTATCTCAGATAGTTTCTGTTTCTTCAGTTCTGTAATCACAATCAAGGCAACTCTTCAGTGTCAAAAGGAAAAACTAATTTCTTGTCAAGGTAGTTAAGCTATCCAACTAAGTAACAATGTAGAGACAACAATTCCTTCTGGCAAAGTCTAGACTCTAGATACATGGTGCTGAGTTCTCAATACCCTAAAGCTGAGTAAGCAGCCAAATTCATCAGATGGTTGAAACCAACAAGTAACAAGATTACTCGTCTTTGTTTCTTGAAAGAATTTAAGTAATCCATCTTATGCTACCAAATGCAAAATTTAAATTCCATCTGTCCGAAACAACTAACAACTACTTCAATCCTTTAACTCCGCATTACCTTCTTTCTACTTATAAACTAAGGGAGGCGGAGAAAAGGACTGAAAAGCTAACAACAGTCAAAGGAAAACTTAAAAGTTCCTCTTTCATCTGGTAGTATACAGACAAGTGCATAACTATACAACAAACGATACACCAAATTGTAGAATTCAACAAATATAAACTAACAACACAATCTTTAATTACCTCCATCAAGAGCACCAGCGGAGGTGCATTTCTTGGATAAATTAGCCGAAATATCACAGTATTGGCGTTCATATCCTTCAAATACTTGACTCATGGTTGGTTCACCAGAAGAATCAAGAATTCACCTTCAAACCTCAAATAACCCACATTAATTCCAAATGGTTACACGAAATCATACATTTCTCCAAATACTCAAACAAAATAAAATCAAATTAGTCCTACAAAATAGTTCTTTTTAGGATTTGCCTGTGATCAATAAATACAAAAAGTAAATAATGTGAACAGAAAGTCATCCTCAAAACAATTACCCACATTGATTCTGCGCCAATTCTTAAGATTGTCAGGTTTGTTTTAATGATCCAAGAGTAACAAGCTTTTTACGTATTTGCCATCGCAATTAATAAATCCAACATTCATTTGAATCAAATTATCAGAACAATAGTAAAATACGTTCAAAATACTATCTTTTGATATATTTTTTGTTAAATATTACTCCGTATATATTGTGTTAAAAAATATGAAATTTAAAAATTTCTTGCGGCCAGTAGAAATTGAACTAGACAATTTTTAAATAAGCAATTTTAAAATGACATAGTCGGAAACAGTCTAAGTATTGTTATTAAGTTAATATGTTAGGCCAATTTTTAGACAGTACCCTTTTCTTCAAAGGATTGGGGCTTGTATCCTGCCAGACGGTAATCTTTTGTTCAAAAGGATTAGGACATGTTCACGTTGATGTGTCGAATGAATTACAAGAAATTATACACTTTTCAGAATACCCAACAAAAAAATAAAGCAAATTAATTCAAAAAAAAATTGTTCTTTTTACAAGATTTGCATGTGATTGATTTGTGAGGTACCTGAGGTTGGTCGGAGAGTTGTTGAGGAGATTAGCTTCTTACGTTGGACCAAATCAAACAACAACCTCAAAACAACAATGTTTGATGACATTTAGGTGATTTTGAGGGCACACATGCATTGCCTTATTGTCAAGACAACGTTTACGGCACAACAATTCATTATATTGGTAGATTAATTTTGAGGTTCAAAATGGCCATAATCCTTAAATTGGCTCATTCATATTCTTTTCCTTTCTTTTTTTCTTTTCAGAGAGGAATGTTTTATAACTGCACTCTGTGGATGAGAGCAGGCACTTACTTGCGTATCGGGGCAGGGGTTATGTAGTTGGGGTGGCTAGTTATTTTTATTTTTTGAATGTTTTTATAATCTACGTGAATCGAGCCGTCACTTTCTAAATATGAACTTGGGTACGATATGGCGAATTAAGTGGCGCTTGAATTTATATCGTTTTAACTGCTTTTCTTTTGTATTTTAATAAATTAAGAAAAATAAAAGTATTGAAAATACATTAAAAATATGAAATGTTAATTGAGTGAAATTATATAATTAGTCCATTGATAATTTAATAATTAAAATGTACATTGAAAATGTACAAATATAATTTTCTTATGTTACAAGGATAATTATTTTAAAACAAAAAATTAATGTTAGAAATACAAGTAAAGAGGAATGGAGGAAGTGCTAGTTTAATCCCCAACAAGTGAGATTAAAATGGATGATAAATGGAGTACGAAGTTTTTGAGGAAATTTTGGTTGAGGAGGTTAAAAAGAATGAGAGCGAGGGTTCCAAGTTTAGCCTTCAGTGCCTTTCGAGACGAGGAGCGGTCGAGAGTTTGGTTCGGTTTGAGTTAGAAACCCAGACAGAAATCGAAGTTATATATGTTGAGGAAAAGAAGAAATTGAAAGGGTAAGAGATTGATTTGAACGATTGGAGGTTCGAAATTTCATGATAAAATAAGGTTTTTTTTTTTAATAAAATTCGAGCTTTAGAATTTCAAATTTAGCTTGAACCTTATACTTGATAGTTGAGTTTGGCTCGAACCAAATTTCTAATGGAAGCCGAACACTTTGTGAGAGTTCAACACGGCTTAATTCAAACCTCAAATTGAGCTTTTTAATGAGTTAATTTTCGGTTTTTCTGAACTAAAAATGATATAAAATTAACCATTCGTCAATAATATGGACACCATATGAATTTAAGCCGTCCTTCATCAAATTTGTTTGCTTATGACAAGGTAGGGATTTGGAAGCTTATGAACTAAAATAATGTGCTTAAGCATTAATGAGAATAGATCTAGACCCTCAAATGATATGATTCATGATCCCATCTCTATAAACTAATGAGCAAATTTAACATGGCTTCCACTTAACGCGTAAAATCCAGATCACAAACACACAACGTTGCTACAATTTGTCCTAATTCTCACTCTTCCGACACACCTCAACTTCATCAAATCAATCATTAAACTGATCAAAATAGATCTCCAAGGTAGCTCAATTCATAAATAACTTAAATTAGTACGACATAAATAGTAGTGATGAATTTAGTCGTGTGAAGGTGCCCAAGTTGACGTATCGGCCGTATAAATAATAATTGATTAATTATCGACGCAAATGCTTTACTATGATTATTAAGTTTGGCTATGGCAAGCCTAATGAATCACTTATGTGTTGAAGTGGTTAAAAAAGCGCCACTGTATGATCGATTAAAGAGCCGTCAACGAGTGAATTCTTATGTAAGTTAAACTCGAAACCAGACTGTTTTATACTTTCTATTAAACTAATCAAAAGATCCTGACAAGAAGATCCCATTTTGACTTAAACTTTCCTTATTTTCATGAAGAAATTATGGTGTGTACCTCTAAATTTTTAAAAACTCATTAAAGATATAATAAAATAATTTTTTTAATAATTTTTCTTTTAATTTTCGTATTATTTAATTTTAATTCATTCGTTATCTATATATAAAATTAGGAAATCAGTCGCCCCCATCTAGCTTTCTCTTCACAGACGATGCTTCTCACTAAGTGAAAATTCAACTCAACAAATTCCCATTAATATCCTTCACCCATTTCAAAGGAAGCAGGGGAAGGAAAGAAGAAAAAGTTACAATATTGGGGTTATTCAATAGGATTTATTTATTTAAGTTGTAATCTTTGTTTTATTTTTGGGTTGTTATTTACTTGAATATGATCTAATCTTAGTTTTGTTTGACTTTTTTGGGTTTTCTTGAATAGTTAAGGAAACATAATAAAGTTCCAATCTTGGTTTTCTTTACCTTTTTTCTAATGGGTTTTATTGATTAGGAAAGTAAACACAAAAAAGTTATAATCTTGGGTTTTTTTTATTTAATTTTTGGGTTTTATTAAATAGGAAATAAAACATAAAAAAGTCTCAATCTTGGTTTTATTTAGCCCCCTGTTTTGGGTTTTCTTGATTAGTAAACATAAAAAGTTAAGATCTTAAAAGTTTTTTAGGTTTTGTTGATTTTCTTTAGCATTTGATGGGGCAAGAAAGCTCATTGAGTGCTCAAAAACGAGCTGGATCACTTCCGACAACAACCTCAACTACCCAAAATGGCGGTGTCCGAGGTCGAGCTTTGCCACGTGGCAAACAGATCCAGAAAACATTCAATAATATCAAGATCACAATCCTATGTGGGTTTGTCACAATTCTTGTTCTTCGTGGTACAATTGGGTTGAATTTGTCTTCTACTGAAGCAGATGCAGAGAATCAGCATTTGATTGAGGAGACTCAACGGATCTTGGACGAGATTCGGTCCGATAAGGATCCAGATGATTTGATTGGTGTTGGTGGTGGTGAGGGGGTTTTAGAGGTCAATTCCACGTATAGTTTGGGGCCGAAAGTTAGTAATTGGGATCAAGAAAGGAAGGTATGGCTTCAGAAAAATGTTGGATTTCCTAGTTATGTTAATGGAAAACCACGTATTTTGCTTGTTACTGGTTCACCGCCTAATCCTTGTGATAATGCAATAGGGGATCATTATTTGTTGAAGTCGATTAAGAATAAGATTGATTATTGTAGGATTCATGGGATTGAGATTATGTATAATATGGCTCATTTGGATAAGGAGATGGCGGGGTATTGGTCGAAATTGCCTTTGATGAGGAAGTTGATGTTGTCTCATCCTGAGGTTGAGTGGATTTGGTGGATGGATAGTGATGCATTGTTTACTGATATGGTGTTTGAGATCCCGGTTGAGAAGTATAAGGATCATAATCTTGTGATTCATGGGTACCCTGATTTGTTGTTTAACCAGAAATCATGGATTGCGTTGAATACTGGGAGTTTCTTGTTTAGGAATTGTCAGTGGTCGTTGGATTTGTTAGATATTTGGGCGCCAATGGGGCCGAAGGGGCCGATTAGAGAGGAGGCTGGGAAGATCTTGACAGCGAATTTGAAGGGGAGGCCTGCATTTGAGGCAGATGATCAGTCTGCTCTGATTTATTTGCTGATAACTAAGAAGGATGAGTTAATGGATAAAGTGTTTGTTGAGAATTCTTACTATTTGCACGGGTATTGGGCAGGTTTAGTGGACCGGTACGAGGAGATGATGGAGAAATACCACCCTGGATTGGGCGATGAGAGGTGGCCGTTTGTGACGCATTTTGTCGGTTGCAAGCCTTGTGGTAGCTATGGAGACTATCCAGTTGAGAAGTGCTTGAAGAATATGGAGAGAGCTTTCAATTTTGCTGACAATCAAGTTCTGAAGCTGTATGGGTTCAAGCATAGAGGCTTGGTAAGCCCGAATATCAAGAGGATTAGGAATGAAACTGCTACTCCTTTGAATAATGTAGATCAGTTTGATATTCGACATTCAGCACAGGGATATGGATCAAAGAACTAACAGAAGAAATTATTTGGAGTTGAAAGTTGAAACCTATGATAGGTAATTTATACTTGTTTAAATTTGGATTCTGATTTGGTATTAGTGCCACAGGTTACGTAGTGCGCTTTTATTTCCTCTGTAATGCTGTGCAATATTTAAGCAGAATTTTGTTTGTATTTGTACTGTTTCTCTACTTATAATAGTTAAACAATTCCTCATATGTTGGAGATTCGTAATCCTCTATGAAGTTACATAATTTGTTGGAATATTCTATAATGTTCCATATAATCAGTTTTGCACAAGTTAGTTTCTCTGAATTTAGGTCAATGTATGCATGTTATAGGGTTAATGGTTCTTTGATTTGACAATGCAATCTCGTCTACCTCCTGAAAACGAGAAAATAAGTTAACGGAATTGTAGTTAGTAGTGTTATGACAACAAGTAATAGCCCAATACCTTGAAGGGACTGCTTAGATTTGTCTATTCATGCTGACTATTGTTGGATTTGATAACTACCCAAGTCAGGTTGAATATGAACTTAGAAAGAATGCAATACATTCAATCTACTAGCAGTTCGTAAGATGCCATTCCACTCCTCCATGCCTTTTCAAGTTAAAAGGGTGTGAGAAGAATGAAGAAACAGGTGAAAACCTTGGAAGGAGTTGATCGGAGAACTTATTACTGGGAGTATCTCTGAACATCAATGTCTGTAGCTCTGCGTCTAGTTTTTTTTTTCTACATCCTATTGCTGCAAACGTTGAATGAAATATATAGTGCATGAAATTGAGAATAGTTTAGCAGTTATATTTCCATTGTTTAGAGTGATCTTTGATGGAGTCATGGTCACATGTGCTGTAATGTTATCTCATTATGTTCTCGATTATATATATTATATGGTTGTTCGTCTGCAATACTAGCAAGTAGCATCTGCCTTCAGTGTTGTATCATGAGAGGGTTTAGTGTGGCGAGTAGTTGCTGATGCTTCAGTTGTTCTGATCTTTGGAGGTTTATGTTTTGGTACTTTGGTGGATGGAAACTTTGTTGAGTACATTATTCAAAATTGTAAATACACCAACTTTCTTAAATGTCTCTCTCTTGATGATGAAAACTCAAAAGAAAGTCTTTTTATTGATAAAATTTATTGCATTGCAGAAATAGCAATGCTGATTGGTACATATCTTCAATTATCAAAGACAGACTTCTTGTTGAGAAATTTATTGCATTACAGAAGGATCAGGGTTGGTTGTACATATCTTTGAAGTAAATTTTTAACAGTAAAATGAGCACAAGAGAAATATATGGCTCAATGTTATAAAGACGACGATGCCATTCAATATCGATTAGTGATGCATCAATTTATCAATTAGTTATCCATCCTCTTTTCTTCGATTAGGCGAGCCTCTTGATAGGCATTGATGTATGATGATGCATCCAATTTTTTTTTCGGAATTTCAAAAGTTTTACATATATGGATGGAAGTAGTGTTTTGTTAACTGAGGAGAGAGCTATTTTAGCAATATAAATAAGTGATCAGGTACTATGGGAACTAGAATTTTTATGTAGGGTGGACGAAGGAATTAATACAAGACAAATAAAGAAAAAAAGTAAAATCATAATGGGGACAAATCAAATGATTTTTGGAAAAAATATATAGTAAAATTTTATTTTCCAAAATTTAGATAACTTAACTTACCGTTTAATGGAGTTTTAATTTGTAGCACGTTTTTTTTTTTTAATTTTTTAGCATCACTACTGCGTAAAAGAACCTAAATTACAATTTAAAAATTTAACGGCGTCAAATGCGTAAATGCTTAACTAACTCAATTCAATCATGTCATGGCACTTCTGCTCAACCATTGCCATAAACCCACCACCTCCACTCTCCCTTCCCAGCCATCCCGGCCCCTTTTCCTCAGCTGCCTCCTCCCCCACTTTAATCATCACCCTACATCACGTCAAACAATCGAAACCATCCCCACTTGAGCCAAAATTCGCAATTGCGAGAAATGAGGGAGGGGAGGAGGAGGAGAGATAATCACGAGAAATTCTAGAAGGGGAGATCGCTTGGGATTGCAGCAAAATTGGGGGAGGGTGGCGATTAGGGGAAAGGGAGGCGGTGGGTCGTGGGGAGAGGAGGGAGGGGCTGGGGGAAAGGGGAGGCTGGGTGGGGGGTAGGGGAAGGAGGGGGGGTCGGTGGGTGGCAGGTGGGGAGAGAGGGATGGTGGCAGGGGGTGGCAGATTGGAAAAAAGAGGAGGAGGTGGGGGTGGTGGTGGTGCAGTGGAGGGAGGAGTGAGGTAAGTGATGAGTGGTTATGTTTTTAAGGTAATTTGATGGGTTTTGAATGGAAAGTGTATTATATTGAAATAAAATAAAAATAGTCTTCTGAGTTAAAATGGTTTTTAGTTACAAAATTTCTCCTGCCCCTCTAGCGCTCCCTTAATTCTCCTCTGATAGGGTTGTTGATACTTGATTGGCCGTTCTTGTTTGTGTAGGCCTAATTTATCCTTGTTCTTATCCCCATTCCAGTTATTTTTTTCAATTTTGTCAAATTTTATGGGACAATGTGGCCCATAGCCATACTCAGAGAGCACACTTCCAATCAATCCTACTATTTCTCATTATTTATGAGTACTTCATTTGGCCTGCTCATCCTCATGAAAATAGCCAGTAGGAAGCAAAGAGCTTTACTACAATTTGTACTATATATACTATAAAATTTTCTTGTAGCTCTTTCTCTGGACGGAAAGCAAGCAGAAAATCTCGTTGTTATGCTTATTGAGAAGCTTAATGCCCTCTCCCCTTCGATATCTGACTGCTGTATCTACAGAGTTCACAATGAACTCCGGGAGGTGAATAAAAAGGCTTAAGAGCCAGTTCTAGTTTCCATCGGTCCATATCATCGAGGAAACGAGAAGTTACTCACGATGGAAGAGTACAAGCTGCGATATTTGATACAGGCCATCCAGCAGAGAAACGGTGATTTGGTAGACTATTTATGAGCAATGAGGTCCCTGGTGGAAGGAGCACGGAAATGTTACGCGGAACATGTGGAGCTCAACGATGATGAATTCGCGGAGATGCGACTATTAGACAGTTGCTTTGTTGTTGAAGTGATACGAGAAATTTATGGAGAAAGAAGGGGAGAGAGGCTAATCAGAAGAATGGATTGGATGATCAATGGCTTGCAGCGAGACCTCATGTTGTTCGAGAATCAGCTCCCGTTCTTCGTTATCCTGAGGATGCTTGACTTGATTGTGGGTGGTCCCAATAGCCGAGAGCTATTCATCTATTTGGCTTTCATGTTCTTCTCAGACCTCTTCAAGTGTGTGGGTGGGCAACCAACACTATATCCACAGGCAACATTTATTTGAAATAAATAGAACAAGGGTTATATGCATTGAAATAAAAATGTTGTAGGATAGTAGTTTATTCCTTGATAGCTATAGTTTGGTCCTCATAATTGCACAATAATGTGGCAATGGACGAGCACCATAGTTGTAATATTTTCAGACTAAACTACAACGTGGTGACACACAATGTGATATTTTGACAACAGGTAATATTTATACAAATTCTAATTCCATGCTTTGAATTCTTTGAACTAACGTAGCCTCAAGAGTATCTGGGTGAGGGGAAACATCTCCTCAAGATGATACATGAGATTTGCCTTCCTAAATATCAAGGAATTAATCAAGATGTTGAGGAAAACAAAAATGAGTGGCGGTTTTATTCCAAGCTATTGCATCAAAACTTATGAAGCTGAAAATCAAATTTAAAGAGCAGAAGGCAGTCACATGTTCGACATAACCTTCAAGAATGGAGTAATGCACATTCCGAACTTGAGAATCGTCGACAGAACAGAGTGTGTTTTAAGGAATCTCTTTGTATATGAGCAGTACAAGGTTAGAACTAGGCGATTTATTGTCACAGATTATGCTGCATTATTGGACAGTCTGATTAACACTTCAAAAGATGTGGAGATACTTTGTAAATCGGGCATCGTAGACAACTGGTTAGGTGATGATGAAGTTGTTTCTGGTTTATTCAACAAGATATTGGACTCAGCCCTTGTTTTTGAGCATTTCCACTACGCCGATCTCTGCAACAGAGTGAATGCTTACTACAATAAGAAGATGAATAGATTTTATTTGAATAGCCCCTGGGCTGTTATTTCTGTTGTCACAGCTATAATTCTGTGGTACTTACAGTGATACAAACAGTGGTAGCTGTTGTTTCAGTTTGATTGTCTTCTTTTCTTTAAATGTCTTGTACTTTGAATTATTTTCGAAGGTTAATTTTCAAAGCCAGTGGTAAGCGTATGATGAACGACCTTATCTCGTGTTTATCTTCTAGGACAAGGGAAGTTTCCAAAGGCGTTTACGGACTTGGAGTGGATGTTGTAGGTGAGAAAATTGTTTTTGTTGGTGGATGGAAGCATGTAAAGATGGTGTGGTCCAACATCCAAAATTAAGCATAAAAACACTTTTATCATGTTATATACATGAATTGGTTGTCCAAATAAGTAAAAGACACTGCATAAATTAAAAACAAGAACAAGTAAAACACTATTAAGGATCTGTAAAGATAAGCCAAATCCTTGTACTTTTCTTTTTCTTGTAAGCCTCACAGAATTGTTATTTACCGTTCGTTCATCGAAAAAACAAGAAATCTCATTCGTGTTGTACCTTATAAGAATAGCCTGATCTTCATTGTATTT
Organism: Lithospermum erythrorhizon; assembly: GCA_019722365.1. NCBI lineage: Eukaryota > Viridiplantae > Streptophyta > Magnoliopsida > Boraginales > Boraginaceae > Lithospermum > Lithospermum erythrorhizon. The sequence continues at coordinate 406,780 of JADFUC010002180.1, forward strand.
ATCAATATTTTGAATTCATATTTCTTTCACTATTACTCGAGAAATGGGGAAGACAAAAATTTGTGTAGCTTTACTAGTTACTGTTTGTTTATTTTCCGGGGGAATAGCTCAATCTGTAAGCAATGAAGATGGATCGGAATCTTGGGGATATGCTGAAGTCAGACCAAAAGCTCACATGTTCTGGTGGTATTATAAAAGTCCTTACAGAAAAGACGATCCGAGCAAGCCATGGCCAATCATTCTATGGTTGCAGGGAGGACCTGGTGGTTCTGGAGTTGCAATTGGTAATTTCAAAGAAGTAGGGCCATTGGACGCGAACTTGAAACCGAGAAACTCAACGTGGCTGACAAAGGGTGACCTTCTTTTTGTTGACAATCCAGTTGGGACAGGATTCAGTTATGTAGAGGATACAAACCTTTTGGTTAAAACTGATGAAGAGGCTGCTGCTGATTTAACAACTTTATTGATCAAGATTTTTAATGGAAATGAAACGCTTCAGAAAAGCCCGTTGTACATGGTTGCAGAGTCTTATGGAGGGAAGTATGCTGTTACACTTGGATTATCAGCTCTGAAGGCCATTGAAGATGGGAAATTGAAGATGAAACTTGGCGGACTTGCCTTGGGAGATACTTGGATTTCGCCCGAGGATTTTGTGTTTTCTTGGGGTCCTCTTTTGAAATCTGTCTCAAGACTGGACAAAAATGGCCTGCAGAAATCAAACAGCTTAGCACAGAAAATCAGACAACAGATTGGTTCTAATCAATTTGAAGAGGCTTCCGATACGTGGAATAAACTCGAAAACCAAATTTCTGCGGATAGCAATTCAGTGGATTTTTACAATTTTATGTTGGATAGTGATATGGACCCTGTAAGCGCGGCAACATTATCATCCGAGCTTCACCAAAATATTGCATTGAAGAAATATTCAAGATACTTGAATTCACTTAGAGCATCTCCTGGAGGGACTGTAGATATTGATGGACTAATGAATGGTGCTATAAGAGATAAACTAAAGATTATTCCGGATAATTTCACATTTGGCAGCCAATCAAATAGCGTTTTCAATTCATTCGGGGGTGATTTCATGAAGCCGAGGATAAAAGAGGTCGATGATTTGCTTGCCAGAGGAGTAAATGTGACAATATATAGTGGACAACTTGATGTAATATGTTCAACTATGGGTACAGAAGCATGGGTTGAAAAGCTCAAGTGGGATGGATTACAAACATTCTTGAACATGAGGAGAACTCCATTGTATTGCAATGGTGAAGGAATGATAAAAGGTTTCTCAAAGTCATACAAAAACTTGCATTTTTATTGGATTCTTGGAGCTGGACACTTTGTCCCAGTTGATCAACCTTGTATCACATTAGACATGGTTGGTAGCATCACACAGAGCCCAATCACATCAAAGTGAACTATTTATAAGGAAACTGCTATGAATAATGGGTTGGATATTATATAATTTACCAAACTGGTTCGAGAATTAAAAAAAAAAAAACTATTTAGAGATTCAAGTGAGTGATATCAATTAAAAAACGATCATTCCCTGATCGTGAGTGATAACAATTGTTTCATAGCAAAATTGGTACTTCCATATTGATATGAATTTATATCGCCCGTGTTTTATTAATTCGTTTTCATGTTTTTATCAATTCAACAACTGTCTCTTAGCTAAATTTGTTGTAGATATTTAGCTTCATCATGCTAATATAATACGTAGTATTATGGAGTTTATAAAAATTTGTCATGTACTAATAATTTATCCAGAAGTGTTATAGGAACACTAATATGAATACTCTAAATCAACCAATTTTCTTAAGCTTGTGTAAAGAGAAGAAGAGTAATGCAAAAAAAGAAACAAATGAAATTCATCATGATCGAAAATTATGAGCTTATACATAATCTCATATATTCTTGTCCATTGTTTTTTCACTTTATGCACAAATTACGGATTTACAAAAATAAGAACATTATGATTAAACCTAAAGAAGGGGCAAAATGAAGAGAAAAAATTAGCTACAATGCAGTTTGCATTATCTTGATTCTTTGTTTCTGATATTAATGCAGAATTGTGACAACTTTTTTTCCTGTTTCATGATCACTATAGTGACAAAGTTTATTGTTCAATGATGCTCATTTAGTCATTTGCAACAAAAGTGCATCAAAGTGTGTATGTAAATCTAAGGGAGCTCATCAATTGAGTTTGAAGTGACCAACCCATTACAATGTTTTTCATCTAGTTGAGCAGTCCCGAAACAATGTCTCCTTTCTAGTTCACCATGACAAAAATATTTACAACTTCTGAAGAAAAAGAATGCGACAATTGTGTCAACAACTAGAACGATGGTGTATAAGTAGGCGATAAGCATGCCCTCTAAGGCCATTGAAGAATTGGAGGTTTTAGAATGATGGTATGCTCTCACTATTCTATATTGAAATAGAGCTTCGGTTGCTGCCAATGTCAAATTGACAGGCAAAAGTAATGATAATCCAGTTGCAGTTCTTCCTTTGATTAGCAAACAAGCTCTCAGAATCGCCATTAAACCGCCACATTTCTCTGCTGCGGATAATACCGTTGCTAGATTGCACACGGTCATGGCGTTTGCAAGTATAATGGAGTACAAAACTGCCCCTGTTGAAGATAGAATAAGTACTGAATTGGCATTCCAGAGGCCTAATAAATCAAGGGCATTGAAGGCAAATGATAATATTGCAAAGCAAGTTGCATTTATAGAGAGAACTAGTAACATATTGCAGAGTTGAGTGATCAAAAGGGGCTTATAAGCTGAAATTGCTTGTTTAAATGTAGGTTGTATTGCGCGGTTTGGATTACTCAGGGCAAGGATAATGGATGCTTTGGCGAAGAGAAGGAAGGAAAAACTGAGGGGAAGAGTTATCAGAGATGTTGGGATTGTCTGAGAAAGCTTGAGGCTAAGGATGGTGGAAAATTCTGAAGTATATGGAAATCTTGCAGCGTAGAACATTGATCTCAGACGGGTATGGATCGTTGATTGTAGCATCGACGATGGGACGAAGAATTGAGCTAGGAGAAGCGAGGCTGCAAAAGGGAATGCAAAGAATGCTGCATTGGTGGTGAAGTATTGATAGTTTTGAAGAAATGTAAAAATTGATCTTCTCAAAATCTTGATTGTTCCCACCTCAGGATATGATTGCAAGTGTTTTTCCATGTTGGTTAGTTTTCTTCTTTTAAGAAATATATTCAAAAGAATTGTATTTATTCCAGAGGATCAAGAAATGTATTAAGAAGTGTGTGAAATGGCTAAGTGAGGAGGAATTAATGTTTCTTGATCTTATAATTTCAAAACCATCTTAAATGAGGAGGATTTGTCACATTTTGTGGTGGTTTGAAATGCTTTGGAGAGGAATGGATAGGCCAACTACTAGAAGGTTACTTACAAACTCACTGAGATGAAGAGTTGTTCTAGCTTTGTTCTCATCTAACAAATTTGGTAGGACACATCTTTATCTTTTTATATTTTTCTCTTTTTGGTACGTATTTGAGATCTTTTTTTGCTTTCTTTTTTTGTGATGCTTATGGTAGAGAAACTTGAGGGGCATTTAGAGATGGAAGCATTGAGCATTGATAAAGAAATATTGTCACTAGGGTTCCCCCATGACAATGGATTTGCCATTATACCTGGTGATTAATAACATAATAGTGTGATGGATTAAATTTTTCCGACATTTTAAAAGATTGTTTAATTTTGAAGATTGACTTTTAAAATATAAATAGTTGTATGATGTCGTATAGTATTTGATGGAAAAATATAAAAAATGATGTTTCCAACTTATATATAATATATAGATTTTTCGTCCACAACTCTTGCCTCAATAGCCATGAGCAGTGGCATCGAGGAGATCACAGGATCGAGAACATCGGCACAAAGCGGAAGCCCCGAGTCTCCCCAAAAAAATTCTTCGGGATTTTTTTGGGGTATGGGAAGACGCGTACTGCATTGGGACCAGTCGTATAAAAGTTTGCCTACCTTAGTTTTTAGTCGGGGTTGTTGCCCTGATGGTACAAACGGTGACGTGTCGAAGGAGGTCTGGGATCGAATCTCGGCACAAGCGGGCTGTCTCCCTAAAAATTCTTCGAGGTTTTTGGGATATGGGGTCAAATGCTAGCGATAGGACGATGGGTTATTAAGTTTACCCTATCTAGTTTTTAACCCGGGGCATAGCTTAGTGGTTGAGCTTTGGGTTGGTGTTGTGCCACCTCAACCTGCACCCAAGTGATGAAGGTTCGAACCCCATGAGGAATGTGTTCAACTCCGAGTTTGCAGTGGTAAAAGAGGAAGCCCAAATGCACGGCCCTTTGGCATATCATTGATTTACCTCCTGCAGCCAATGTGCGAGGATTTGTAGCGGCCAGGAGCCCCTCTGATCGAGTGTTGCTCGTTTTTAGGTAATATAGATTTTGAATTTAAATAAAAGTTGATCGTGATTTGTTTCAATGATATTGGTCGAACATGTTGATGCCGTTTTAGTATGGCCCACAATGAATAAACATGGATTTGAAAACATGCAAAACCATGTCATGTCTAATTATAACAAAAACGTTAGTTAAATAGCACAGAGTATAAGTTAGGCTAAGTGGCCATTTGCGCTTGTCTTATTATTATCTTTGTCGAGTTGTCTCGACTTTGGCGTCTTGATTATGTCCTTGAACTTTTACTCTTGTCACACTGAGAAGCTTTCTTCTTGTCGGGAATTGCCCCATCAATTCGTTTTTTCACATTTAAATATACATAAATTCATTTAATACAAGGACAAAGAAGTAATTACACAATTATTAGATGTGTGAGGTACATTTTAAAATAATTTAACATTTGAGAGCCTTTTATAATAATTAAAAAGATTACACAATTTATAATTTTGCCCCCTTTCTTCTCCAAACCATCCCACCCACACCTCACATACCCTATCACCACAAACACCATCACCTCCACCCCCACCTCAGACCGCAACACCACCAAACACCATCATCGCCCCATCATCACCATTAATTAGCAATAACCTGCCCTCCCCCTTGGATCAAAATTGAAGCTTAGTCGAGCTTCAAAGGTTAAATTTCTTGATCACCTTCCATGAAGGTACAATGGATTAGTTTTCGCTAAATAAATTCGCATTTATTTTGGCGTTTTCTTTTATTTAATTTACCTCCATCTCAATATACTCAGATGCTACCGTGCAATGAAGAATATAATTGATATGACAAAATTCCAAGCTCCGATTGATGAAGGAGAATTGGTGTAATTAATGAAATCCAATGGTAAGTTTCTGCATTATTCTTGATATTTTTACTTTCGCATAGTTGTTAAATTCATGTTTTATTTTGCAATGCAAGATTCTCACTCTTATGTCGTTTCTCCTCCTTGAAACAGTATAACTAAAGTGCTCGTATCAAACATTGCAATGAATAGTATCTATAAGTAGAAAATTGAAGAAAATAGAGCGTCAATTGTTATGTTGTAATGTTATCCAGAGGCTATGTCTGTGGGGTTACGGGGTGATGGTGCATGTATTTTTGGTGTGTGGATGATGGTGATGGGGTTTCTATTATAATTATATAAAATATTTAAAATGTGTTCTTTATATTTTAGTGTAGTATTATGGACAAACAAATGCTAATTTTTAGCTGAAAAAATGAATTTTAAATGTGAAAAAAGCGTGTCGAGGGGGCATTACGATAAATTAAAATACAGAGGGCAATCTGGCGAAACTAGAAGTTCATGGGGCGCTCTTGTCATCTCTCCAAAGTTCGAGATAAGCTTGTGAATAACGATAATAGAATAAGCAGTCAGTATCCTATAAGTTATGAGAAATAAAAAAATTCAAAATATGGAAAGAATATGACTAGTAATAAAATTTGAGCCATATTTAGGTCTCTTGTGAATTAGCTATTCATCCTATTTGTACTTTATCTATTTATGACTAATAAAATAAATAAATGCCGGTTGGCAACCTTTTTGTTGTTCTTAATAATCAAATACATGTTGCAAATGAGCTTAGCACAGATTACATTCGTTTTAGGATTTCCAATGAGGTTCTGGGTTCGAATCTCAGTGGAGATATATTTCTCTTACTTGTAATAGTTTGTAATTATTTTTTGATTGTATATTAGTTAGCATTATTTTTTAATTGTAATAGTTAGCAAATAGTCTCCGATTTGTAATACTCTTGTATTTGAAATAATATTCTAGCTAGTTTATCTCTTTGCCTATAAATACTAGGATTTATTTTATGAGTTTTATTTATCGTATAAATACTAGAGCAGAGAAAATAATTATCTATAGAAAGAATATTAGGTCAATAATATTCTTGAAGAACATAGTTTTTACTAACAACGATAGGCTTGTGATTTGAAATTTTCGGTATATAAAGAAAATACTCAACATAGATTATATAGCTAATGGTAGGGCTTGTAGCGATCTTTGGTTTATAACGGATTATGACGGCTTAATAAGAGCGTACCTTTCACATTAAAGGGAACTGTATAAATCTTTATTACATTTATTTCCGCATTTATCATTCTTATTAATTTTGTGAAACTACCGGAGGATCTAGGGGTTTAAATCTAACAATCCATAAAGACAAATAAGATATATGATTTGATATGTTTATCATATATGATATCTCCAATCCATTGACTTTCTATGACATTCAACCATATAAGATTATGGCAAAATTCTTTAAATTCTATCATCCAAAAATTGTCAAATTTAATTTTAAGAATTAAAAATAATAAATTATAAAGATCTTTATTATCTAAATAGTTTTAATTTGAATCAAAACTATCATGTACGATAATAATAAAATAAATTAAAAATATTATATTTTGATATATTTTAATTAAAATATATATACAAATAATGAAGTTTGAGGAAACTTTTAAAAATTATTAAAATTAAAGTTGACATACAGTCTTTTTTATGTGGAAGCATTAAGTATGTATAATAATTCTTCTTGGAATCATTTAACCGAATAAAAAATGATTCTTTGTAGTTTTGGGTATCCAAATTACTGTTGATAAGTAATCGTTGTAATGATTATTAGGTCAAGCATTTAACAATATTGACCCAATCAGCCGACAGTCTCTATACTCTATAGTAACAAAAGATTTGAAGTTGGTGCTTAAACATTTTTTTTTTTTAATGAGATGGCCGGCGGACATTGTGCGTTCGAAAAAATGTTACTTATAATCACTAGTTTAAAATAAATGCATATATGATCATTAAATGTTTAAAAAGTTAACCACTCCAATTTTCTGCAGCGTTAAATGTTAGTTTTTGTTGAATACATATAATGAAAGGTAATTTAGTCCATTTACATTTTACACTTTTAAAACACCCAAATCTTCTTTAATTTACACAAAGACCGAACCCATAAAACTTGTCTTCCCCTGCAAACCCACAGATCTTGCCTTTAATTTACAATTGGTTTGATACCTTTTGAGGTCATCACGCATGATGGAGATTTAACGCTTTCAAAGTATTACCAGCTTGACAATGTGCTCGAATTGTGGCTTCATAACAAAACGCATCAGGTGCAAACCATAACCTTGCATCTCACACCATGATCTCAGCTTCTTTCAACTTCTTCTCATGTGAAAAACAGCCAGTTACAACGGTGTAAGCCATATCAATGGGACCTCAGCTTCCATTTTGCAGCAATTCATAAGCTAAATTTGCTTTTTACGTATGCAAAGCTCTTTTTACTAATGGCACGAAGAGGCAAGCTGGTACCTATGCTGAATATGAAGACAAGTTTTATGGGTTCGGTCTTTGTGTAAATTAAAGAAGATTTGGGTGTTTTAAAAGTGTGAAATGTAAATGGACTAAATTATCCTTCATTAAACTAACAAAAACCAACATTTAATGCGTAGAGTGGTATGAGTGGGTAAGCACTAAGCGTGGTGATCGTATATGGTGAATTACGAGAAAGCGTGAGTGGCGTAAGTGGCATTTTTTTGAAGCTTGCGTTAATGATGTCTGTGCCATTAAGCGCTTTTTTTAAGTGCATAATTCACATGAATGCAATCGTGAGTTGACATGCAAAAAGCGAAAGCTTCCTATAATATAAATTGTGAGATTATTTTATTATATGTTTGATTTGAAGGTGAATATAAGGGAATCGATGTTAGTATCTGATTAGGTTTTAAAACTTATGTTCATCGAAAATAGATTTACCTACATTCACCATCGTCGTTATCCCTCAAAAGTTAGGGTAATCGAGATGAATATTATTTTAAATATGGTGAAACTTACAAAAATAAAATTATACAAGCGATATTTTAAAACATTCCGTCAATTGGCTCAACTACCATAATCTAGATTAAAACATTCTCCGACAGCCTATGTGGCTCTTGCTTCGCAGAGGAATCATGTTGACACATTTTTGAGGAAGTGCTCTAGGGCAATCCTTTTGGTGTGAATTAGGCCTTACTCCATCCCCTATCTATCCCAATCTCTTAATTTCTTATTGGAGCCATAATAAAAGCATCACCTCCACATTCCGGTGCTCAATCCCCTTCAAAACCCTCTTCCTGTTTGGTTGTTGGACTCTTTGGAATACTAAATGCTCGTCTCTTCAGACCTTGGCAACCTAGTGATCCTATCAAAGATTGCAAATCCCGTGCCTTTGAATTTATTCATCTTGGTACTAACCCTCTCCAACATAATAAAAGAATCGAAAAGTTTGTGATTGTAACCACCTATTGCAGGCTCAATTAGGGCTCATCTTGATGGCATAGTTAGCAACACAAACTTGGGTAGGTGTAAGTTTTCGATTAAAAATTCTTGGAGATAAACAATCACATGATGCATCTCAATCCAAATATATCGTTAAACTAATATTTTCCAATATGGAAGATAGGTTAATCAACTATTTGCTTCAAGCCTTCAAGGCTAAGTTTACTTCATGGTTAACCTCATTTTCAAGTAAGCCAATTAAACTTTTAAGGAAGAGGTCAACAAAAGCTATTAAACTTACAAAGCCAAGAAAGCTAGTCTGATAGTGGACAGCCCATGCCGAATATATCAATTCATATAATCACAAGTCGCAACGAATGAGAACGACCAAATGAGCAACATCAATTTCTCATTCACAATTATATTTTAAATCTAGTAGAAATTGATTTTTGTTCCAACATATGACATATAATACTAACAAAGCATTGATTTCATATTATATTCATAGGTCATCAACAAGTATCTATGAGGCTATGATCTGCTTACTCCCATTATATTAAATAATTATTTATCTCTGCATGTTGATCATTGAAAAAAAGGAATTATTTATTCTAAACTTTCACCCTCAAAATATTTTATCGTTTTAAACAAAAAATTGTATTTAATTATATAAGATTCTAATGATATATTTCATTATCTTCACATTTTGTCCTTATAAAATTTAATTCATCAACTTTAATTAATACTGGTATTACTATAAAATATGAACATACCATGGTCCTAATAGTACTCCTATAATCATTACTTACTAGAAAAGCGGAAATTTAAAAAGAGACACGAAACCGTCTTGAGCCGTCTCACATATATTCATCAATTGGAGACGGGATGGAGTCGGGGAAGCACCAGCGCCTTTTATGCGTCTAAGTCGCTCCCGACTCCAAACCAAGCCAGCATAATTTCGGGCTCCCCCAACTCTAAAACGTCTCCACATTTTAGTCAACCATTATTAAAGTACAATCCGACTCAACCCGATCTCCAAAACATCCGTCTCCATATAAGCCGACTACAACCCGACTCCCATGCTTATCACAGGCTAACCGTCTCGTACATAACCGACTCTAAATGCGACTCCATAGCTTCCGACTCCGCCCAACAATTAAATAAAATCGACTCCAACTTTTGTCTCCACCATTCGAGCCGATGCAAAAATTCCAAAGTTCCGTCTGCATCAGCCGCCGCTACGCATTTTTATTTTTTAAAAACGGCCAGTTAACGCAATAACATGCGACAAAGAACACTTGTTCTAAAAATCCATCCAAATTATACAAATAAATATAAAAACATCAAAGATCGATTCATCCAACTCATACAAACAAATATAAAAACATCAAAGATTCAAACATAAAAATATAACAATTCATATAACAAATACATAGTAAACATCAAACATATTAAACATCATATTCATATAAACATCAAACATTAATTCATATAAACATCAAACATATTAAACATTCTATTCATATAAACATCAAACATTAATTTATATAAAACATCAAACATTCAAACATAAAATTAAAATAAAAAACCAAATTACCTATTCGAAACTTGAATATAGTATTTCCCTACAACAAAAGTAACAAAAATAAATTACAAATATATTCATCAAACTACATTGGCCAAAATAATAACAAAAATTTTAAAAAAATGAAGAAGTAAGAATTATTGAATTCAACCACTTTCTACAAAATATATATATAAATTAGAAATTACCTCCTTGAATTCATTACATACAAAATAAAGAAAGTGAATAAAGTATTAATAATTACCTCTTTAAAGTCACCTACAAAATAAAATCAAATTTAAGGTTAGTAGACAATAAAATTATGAAAATAAAATTAATAACATAAAATAAAGAGGATATTATGTTGTGGGTTTGGAAAAAAAAATTGTTGGAATGATGATAATGTGAGATATATATAGGGAATATGGAAATCTGCATACCCATCTCTCCATCCGTGTAAATTAGAATCCGTGGCCATCCCGACTCCATTTGAAAATAACCCTTATTTGAATTTTCCTCAATTTTGTAGGAGGCCGAGAAATATGAAGTTGAAAAACCGTCTCCCATCCTACATCACAGTCTCCATTACCGGAAAAAGATTACTTGAGATATTTTTTTAATTCCATCTCCATCCCAACTCTATATACCGACACTATATCGATTTGCGAAGAAAAAATCTGATTTGCAAACCAAACTCTGTCGTGAACCTGATATCAAGAAGCAATAATACATATCCGCAGTTTTTTTGAGCACAATATCAAGAACAATAAATACAAATACACTACTACACTTATTGTGCATTTCAATCTGAAGTTTAATACAAAGTTGCAAATTACTATATTAAAGCATAACTTACAAATATTTTATTATTAGTATCTTGACTTATGCTTCCCTCATCCGTAAATCATGAGCATTAGAGATGAAAATGCATTTCGTAATCTGAACCATCTCCATGATCGGATACCACATCGTCCTCCTCTTCAACAATAACGAAACCGTTCGGTTCAACAACGGCAACATCATTGATTAAATCAATAGGAACAGGAGGAGGTTGTTGTTCTTCTTGGAAGATATCTTCAATATTCAAAGCACGGAGACATCCATTTTTGCTATGAGTCAATCGGCCTTCGACTTCTCGTTGATTTCATTGCGATACACCACTGCCTATGATCTCCACTGCGTGATACATAACGGAGATAGTATACTTGTTGTGCCTGGGATGCTAGGATAAACGGGTCATCTTTAGAACCTCTACTTTTGTGTTTGATTTGAACCATTCCATTCTTCGGATGCACTTGCATCCACTTGCTAGTGTCAAACCATAAACATTTGAAGAGGACGACAATTATTAAGTAACTCAAATAATTACCACAACTCCCAAATCTCCTCTAAGATACCACCAGTAGTCAACATGATCATCATCTTGTGCTTTATGGACCCTTAAAACCTGAGCTACCGCTATTGTAAGTGCTCTTATTACCATCGCCCTGCCTGATATCAAAATAGTACCCGTTGATGTAGTACCCTTTATACCTTTTGATTTATAGTGCGGGACCTAATGAAAGAATTCTCAGGTGTCCGTGTGTGTCCATATTATTCCGTACATACTTTTGAAACCATTCGGCGAAATTATTGGTGACGTCACGATTTCTCTCGTCACGTAACGCCGGGATTCAACTCATTGCGCCAATTATGGTAGATCCTAAAACAAAGCGTTATGCGTTTAGTTAAAATATATCACATAAGTGATTAATTGAAATGTTAAATATACACTAACTGAAAGTTTCATGTGCCGGTGTACTTACCAGAGAATATACACATGAGGTAGTGTTGTATAGTTCTTCCATTCGGTATCTATGCTTCACTACTAAGCGTGCCACGTCTGGGTAGCAGAAACAATGGAAAAGCGAGTTGGGTAATCCATCCGGTCGGTGCATCGTGCTCATGGTCGTTAAGTTGGTTTACGATCCCTTCCTCGAAATTACATTGAACAAAAAAGTTTGAAACCTCTTTGACAAATAGCAAACCGTATATTGACCTTGACACGTGCCTTTTTGCCTTACCAATTTCTTCAAATACTAAATATCTACAAACATTTGTAAAGGTTAGTTAGATGAGTAAATATATAAAAGCGATTATGAAAATATAATAAGAGTGAAAAACTCATGACTCAAAAGGTATCCATCATCTGCACGGGACCTCCATTTAAAGCTTCATACGACAAATGTATCGGTAGGTGTTCCATTACATCAAAAAATGAAGGTGGGAATATCTTCTCCATCTTACAAATTATCTCAACAATATTACGCCCAAGGTACTCCACATGTTCCACATTTAGAGTTGTTGTTGACATATCGCGAAAGAAATAACACCACTATGTGATTGTTTCCCATATGGGAATGGGCTTTGAATGGCTGGAGTGCTCTGAGGAAGTAACCGTTATAATAATATGTACGTGGCTGACTTTTAGTCCGCTAAAGTTCACATTTCGCACACATCTTGCAATGTTTAGGCGTATCCATCGGGTAATTATAGCGGGATAACCATTTCTGAAATCTTTACATTTGCATGGGATTCCAAAGTATAAGTCGCTTTTGGTTTATGTTTCCTCCCACCAACATCCCGCATATGCGGCCTACGGTCTTGATTAATGAGTGCGAGATGTCAAGCCTCGACCGTTCATTATCTTTCGTCTTCCCGGGAACATCCATTACAGTATGTAATACAATTTTCACCATTGTTCTTTTCCGTGTGCATGAAGTCGATGTTGTGTCTGATTTTTTGTGCCGGCCAATAACTCAACTCCCAAAATATACTTTTCTTGCACCAGTTGTGCTGAACATTATACCCCGGTGATCTATGGTCTGAATATTTACCTTTACCGAACACATCAGGATCCAACCCACACACATCTGCAAATATATCAGCTCCATCAAGTCGTTCCTTCTGGTGCAAATGCGGATAAGTGTGTCCCTTTACAAACACATTTTTTTGCATTCTAAAAGGATGTCCTATAGGCAAGAAAGGACGGTGGCAATCAAACCAACAATGTTTTCGACTTCTCTAGTCGAAATGCTCCAGTATTTTCCACTTTAATGGGCAAGCTAACACTCCGTGTATTGGCTCCAACTGAATTCCATATGTAGGAAAATCGCTAGTCGTCCACATCAAAGCAACCCTCATGTTTAAATTTTGTTGGTTTGATCGCCGAATGTCTCAATACCGGTATTCACAACTCCTTCAACTAAATCGATCAAAGGTCGAGGAAAACATCAATATCTCTCCTTGGATTTTTTGGTCCTCGTATAATTAAAGGAATAAGAACATATATGGTTCCTTCATACACAATCCACAGCAGTAAATTATATACCAGATGATCATTGGCCAAGGCGGATATTGATGCCTGACTTGCCAAACAAGCTAAAACCATCCCGAACACAAACCGATGCGAATATTTCTCGGCTCTGCTGAAAAATCTGAATATGTTACATCAAAGTACTTCCACGCTGCTCCATCCCTCGGGTGAGTCATCCATCCGAATAAATACGAGAATGCGGCGGTGCCATGTCATGTCTGAGCTATTTTCCTCGACATATACAACCGTTGAAAACTGAGGACCTGGTAAATAAACCAAAACCTTTCACGCAATGCGCTTACGTTGTCCCATCCTTCTTGGCTCGTATCTACTCTCCCCACAAGCATGGCACGAGTCCAACATTTCGGTCTCTTTGTAAAATAACATGCAATTATTGACACAAGCATGTATTTTCTGTTTGGGCAAGAACAGAGGAGTCAACAATCTTTTTTGTCTCGCCAAAAATCATCGGTATGTTATACATTATTCGGTGTAGCGGCAATTATGGGGAAACCCACCGCTGGAAACATTCCTGCGACATTTGCGACTCAGACTTCAGGCTAACCAGTTGAGTAGTAATGGATAACTTCGTAAATTCGGTGCAACCATCCCTGTGACTGGTTCTGACCTTCAACAAGTCATAGTATGCTTTGCTCCTCTGGTTCTTCTAACCCCGGTAGTAGAGCATCCTAATTCGAGCAGTAGTCTCTCACCAGGACGTAAGTTCAAACCATCTTCAACCATATGCATATACTGATTCTCCTGAAACCCTACATTAGCAGCTGAATTCTGTAACCCTTCATCATAAACAACATTCTGAGGAGAATAAATCTGAGGAGCAAAATTCTCGCCATGATAGACCCATGTGGAATATCCCTCAACAAAACCATTAGCAATCAAATGTAACTCAACCTCACTGTTATCCAACACATTTCTATTTTGACACCTCCTACACGGACATCTTATCCCCATAATATCATTGGCCAAAGAATGATTTTTAGCAACATCCATAAATTCCAACACACCGCTCCCGCTATATTCAAAAGCCTTTATTATCTAGTCGATAACGATTAATATACATCCAAGAATGATCTTGAGCCATTGCAACTAAAATTTATTGAGTAAATTGGGTTACTAAACATTTTAAAGGATGGTGGAATGACATACCTTAATCCTAATAACTTAGGGTATGGTGAATGATTGATAGTATCACTTAACAATTGAAGGCAAAATCTTCAATTTAAAATTGTGGGGGATAGTATTTTTGTGAGGTAGGAGGTGTTTTTGGTTGATGAGGTGGTTTGGTGGAGAGGAATGTTTTTTTGTTGAGGATGTGTTATTGAAATCTCGCATTGTTTCTATGTTGTTCGGTTTTTAAAGTTATTGCGAGAACAAGTGGAGACGGAATGGAGACACCCGTCTGACACAACACAACATAACTGCTTATGGCAAAAAAAACAACCCAGCCAGCAACACAGCAGCAAACTAACTACAATATAACCAATAAACAAACAATGCAATAAACAACGCAATAAATAAAATATATAAATACAAAGCATAGAAATGTATATAAATACAAAGTATCAATCGTGTCTCCATGTCATCGGGGCGGATAATCACGAGGCTGGGGTTGTAGAGGGGGAGGCGGGTGTGTGGAGTGCATGCACGGTCACGGTGATCTCGGCGTGTCTTGAGGTGGAGTGTGCGATCCCTCCATGCACGTGGAGCTTTCTGTGTGTTGATCAGCGGCGGCTAACGTCGATACGGTAATCCCCTTTGGAAGAGTGTCCCTGTTGCTAACTGACATGGCGGCAGGCTAGCCAAATCAACCTCCACACTCTCGACCTTCTGCTTCAACTCCTCCTTGTCCAACCTCGACCGTTCCAACTCCTCAAAAAGGCTACGCTTCTGTCCTCTGCCTCTTGTAGTTTCATTCGCCTCCTCGCCTTGACCGCTTTGAGCTCCTCCACCTTGCCTTTGAGGCGGAGGTGGTGAATGCTTGTAGGCTGGATCATCCACCAGCAAACTAGAAGCAACGGGGCTCTCACGGCCTGAGCACACTTGCTCGCTCGACCCGCCGCCCCGTGGAGGTCCTGGTCCTTCTCCAGGTAGGCAGCACGGATCTATCCTCTGACACGCCTCATGGAAGCTCTTCTTATGCTTGCTCACCAATTTGAACACATTCATAATAAGGGCTCGATATTTAAAAAATAAACAATAATACGACAACTCAACAAACTATTCAACTATTCAAACAGAATGAAAACGACAACTATTCAACTATTCAAATGTTTTCAACCGACAACTATTCACACTATTCAACTATAAAACTATTCAACTAACTAACTAACTAACTATTCAACTATAATACGACAACTCAACAAACTATTCAACTAACTAACTATTCAACTATAAAACTTGCTAACTATTCAACTAACTAACTATTCAACTAACAAACTATTTCAACTAACAAACCTAATTATTCAACTAACTATTCAACTATAAAACTAAATATTCAACTAACTAACAAACTAACTATTCAACTATTCAACTAACAAACTATTCAACTATTCGATATTTAAAAAATAAACAATAAATATATATAAACAAACAAACTAAATATATACTTACAAAGGTCATGTCCCCACTTGGTCACCAAACCGCCCGTCTCGTGAGGTGTCTCTTTGTCCTTCTTTTTGTTCATCTTCATCAGAATGCTCAGTGGTGAACCCCTCTTCCCACTCTTTTTCTCCTGAAACACAAATAAAGAAAACATTAATTAGGAAATCAACACAAATATTTGAATTAAAAAAAATAATAATAAAAGAGAGTGTTATTTCTTACCTTCTCCACCAATCGATTGACCCGGTGACTTGCTCCCGAAGCGGATGTTCGCCATCGGCCACTGGCAGCCCCCGAGCTCTGGCGGTTCGGTTAGTTTGTCTCGCGATCCGGCCAGTTGCTAAAATCGCGCGTCAATATCGGAGATCTTTGCTCCCAATCGGCCCACGGAGGTACACCATGCGGCCGGTGCTGCGTCATATCAGGCTCGCCATCGGTACCCTCGAGAGAGTCTTCTTCTTCATGGACGTCAAGAAGTTTCTCCACTTCTTCTGGCAGTCTCGCTCGAACAAAGGCTGCGCCTGAGCATACGTCCCATTCTTTATCTTATATCTCTCCTGAAAAAACAAATAAAACAAAATTTAATTAGACTTTTATTTACTAAAAATATTTTAAACAACTTAATTTTTTGCAAAAATTTTATACTTACTTGGAACGATTTCGGATGTCGTCGATTTATGCGAGCGAGGCAATCGACCCCGCATCATACGCCTCTGAAGAACCTCTTTACATGAGCCGCCGCCGCAAGCCTAAAGTAAAAAGTAAAAAGTAAAAGTTAGATAACATAAATAAAAAATATAACTAACAATCCAATTTAGACAATAACGAGACTTACAAATTTTAAGCGGATCTCCCAACTCCAACTTACGCCATGAGGACTACCTCAGTGGACGGTCATCTTCTCGCTTACGGCGAGGAGGCGTCTGGCGTCTTCATTAAAGATCGTCCCAGTCCGATCCCTTCACCTGCATCATCGTCAGGAAGCGAGATAGGGCTCGTTAGTTTCTCAGGGAGTCTGGGCTGCGAGGGAAGAGGCAGTAGTAGAGGCTGACTTCCGATGTAGGCGTCATCGGTCACCGAGGATGAACATTGCCCGGCCCCGTGTGTAACAAACTGATGTCGTACGAGGGGGGGAGCTGAGTCTGCCTATAGGAAGGGATGGGGGAGTCATCTGGCTCTACTATACGAATACCAGAAGTCCTCGGCCTTTTTGGAGGTCGGCTGCGCTATCGTGCTCTCACGAACTTCTCCTTCCTTTTCTTATTATTGCTGCGTCTGTCTGGCAGAGAATCGGAGTAGAAACAGTAGAAATATTTTATCAATAAAGCGATAACTATTCAACTATTCAACGTTTTTCAAGCGACAACTAATCAACTATTCAACTATTCAAACTATATTCAGCTATTCAACATTTTATCATAAAACATATATAAAACTATTCACACAAATATAAGCGTGAATATATAGAAAACTATTCAACTGGTATTCAACTATAAGCTGTGAATCATAAGCAGTATAAAATAGATATAGCGTGAATCAAAGCGACAACTATTCAACTATTCAAGCGACAACTATTGGAAACTATTCCAAGCTATTCAAACTTTCTAAACAATTCAAACTATTCAACTTCGAATATAAACTCGAAATTAACTTCGAATATAACTACTCGAGGTATCTATTGTCACTATTTATTTGGTAAAAAACGTCCAAGTTGAACACAAGACGAATATAACCTTAAACTTGCATTTAATCTCTCTTAAATCATCGATGAAATTCAAATAAACACGATTACAACTTACTATAAACCAATTACTATAAACCAAAAACTACTATAAACCAATTAAGATAAATTACAGTTACAAATTACGATAAATAAATAAATAAACCAATTACTATAATTAAGATAAATTATATAATTTTATTATAAATTACCAATTACCAATTAAGATAAAAGAATCTAACCTTAATCAATTGTATGTAGAGGGTGTGCAATTTTGTTTTGTGTTGTCGAATTTTAGAGGCGGTTCGGTTCCGCAGCGTCTCGGTTCTTGTGATGATCGAGTGAGAGGCGGGGGATTACGAGTTGGGGTGGGGGTGGGTTCGCGTGATTCGTTTTCTTGGGGGGGGGGGGGATGGTAATAACGTACAGATGAATGAATTGGGAGGGTGTTTGAATTAAATAAGGTATTTAGGAATAAAGATAGGGAATTTTTTATTTTATAATTATTTATTAATGGAGACGGGAAGGAGTCGGGTATATTTTAATTTTATAATTATTTTTTATCAGTTAATATATTAAAATAACTTAGGCAAGCTTAAATAGTAAGTATTATAATAAAACGTTGGAGACGGTATGGAGTCGGGCCCTATTTTATTTTATATTTTGATTTTCTTTTTGATTTTTTCCACAGGCTTCTATCTAGATCATGAGCTAGTATAAGCCCAATTTGAACTATTAGGGCTAAGTAAGCACGACAGCATTCATCATTTCGTATGGCAATATGGATTTTGTAAATCGCGTTTGAGTGCACGTATTACAGTAGTGTGTTACCTTCTGAAACTGAGCCCCTTGATATAATTTCGCCTAATAAATACGCAATTATTTTTGGACAAGAAGTATGGAGTAATATTATTTTAATTCTAAAATTAAAAACATTTTCCGGAAAAGTCTAGGTAACGTTTCCTAGAAATTTCCTAGTGTCCTTTTTTGTCATAAACAGCTGGACACCTACTTCCAAGCAATTCAATGGTCAAGACATACATTGGTTTTTTCATCAATATATAACTCAAAAACATTCCATGTTTCCACAACTTTATCACTCGATTCATCTACCTAGTATCATCTCCACATTTTTTGCAAGATATTATTACAAAAACCCAATTTTTTTTTTCCAAGAAAATGCAAGCCATGATGCAATCTCCAACTGCAACATCATTGTTCACAACATATGCTTCATTAACAGGCTCAATAATGCTAATACGTACCATGGTTGACCAACTTATTCCTAGGCCACTTAGAGCTTACCTTTTATCAATAATTACTTACCTTTTCAGGAATTTTTTACCCATCAAGACCAAGAAACTTACTCTTGTAATAGAACCTCAAGTTGGTCTTGTTAGAAATGAAATTTATGAAGCTGCTGAAGTTTATTTAGGTAACATTATATTAAAAATATTTGATATGTTTTTTACTTTTAATTCAAAATTATTTTAAAATTATGTAAAAATTTACACTCCTTCAAATTTTTTTCAGGTAACATAATTGGTCCAAATATTGACAAACTCAAGGTGGGAAAAATAGCTAAACAAAAGAATTTTAGTTTGACAATTGAGAAGGATCAGAAAGTGGAGGATAAGTTTAAACTTGTTGATCTTACATGGGAAGTTGTCTCACAAAATGTGGATCCTCAAAAAAATGGAAAGGAAAAGATTGTGTTTCACTTGAGTTTTGACAAGAATTTTAAGGATTTGGTGATGAATGAGTACTTGCCTCATGTTTTGAGTGTAGCCAAGGTAACTGATGAGAGCAACAAAGCAGTGAAGTTGTACACCAAAAGTTTGACTAGTCGTGAGCATGGAGGTCATGGACCTGGAGGGTGGGGTTGTGTGATTTTGGACCATCCTGCAACGTTTGATACTATGGCAATGGACTATGATTTAAAGAAATCTATAATTCAAGATTTGGACAAGTTCTTGAGGAGGAGGGAGTTTTATAGGAGAGTGGGTAAGGCATGGAAAAGAGGGTATTTGTTGTATGGTCCTCCAGGGACAGGGAAATCTAGCTTGATTGCAGCCATTGCAAATTACCTCAAGTTTGATGTTTATGACATTGAGCTCACAAGTTTGCATTCTGACTCTGAGTTGAGGAGAATGTTGTTGTCTACCTCAAACAGATCCATTATAGTGATTGAAGATATCGATTGTAGCGCGAATTTGCAGAAACGGTTACCATACACGAAATTTCCTAGGTCCGGTAAAGAGGAAGACCACTATAAGCCTCCTCAGCTAAGTTTGTCAGGAATGTTGAATTTCGCAGATGGGTTATGGTCGAGCTGTGGAGAGGAACGGGTCATCATCTTCACGACGAATCATAAGGACAAGATAGATCCTGCCTTGTTGCGCCCTGGAAGAATGGATATGCACATTCACATGTCCTACTGTAGTTATGAAAGTTTCAGGATTTTGGCATCTAGATACTTAGGTGAGTTTGATAATTGCAGGTTGCTCGAAGAGATCGAAGGATTGATTGAGAACGTACAAGTGACTCCTGCAGAGGTTGCAGAAGCGATGATGAGAAGTGAGGATCCTGATCTTGCTCTTCAAGGAGTTGTAGATCTCCTGAAGCTCAAGAAAACTGAAGCAGAAGCAACAAATAACCAAGAAAAGGCTTCAGTAAAGGATGACATTGGTAATGATGGTTTGAAGCTTGAAGAAACTTCATTAGCACATACAGAAAAGGCATCAGTATCCCAAAAAAATCCAAGGGATGAGTTTGGTAGTAATGTTTGGTATTTCGAGGAGTAAAATTAGGTCATGTTTTCGGTAAGCAGTAATACAAAATATTAGGTTGGGTGTTATTTGAACCCTCCTTTCCCATTCTCTTAAGCTTCTTAGGTAGTATCCTCTTCAAAGATATCGGAATGTCCTCTCTTCGAAGATATCGGGATGAGAGACATTGGGTCATGTTGAGTATGGTTCCTTCATATTTTAAAACCATTTCTTATTTCGTTCGAAATTTTAGTCAAAATACTGGCATTTTTTGAGTTTGTCCAGCAATTTAGCAAATATCCTACTATTGTCTAATACATAAGGCTCATGCCAGCTTCATTGAGTGTAGAAATATGATCAGTTGATTGCAACTAACTACAAGTCTAGAACATAAAAAATGCAGAACTCAAATACTAATATCAAACCAACATCATAAGAATTGAACTATAGAGTAATGCATGAAACAAATGAGAATCAAGCAAATCAACTACATGCACAGGCTAGCAGCTACTCTTCATGTATATCAGTAGGAAAAAATTCATGTATCTATTTAGCTTTGAAGGCAAAAATGAAATTATAATGGGATGATATTGCGACAGTCACCAATCACCATAACATCAATTTTCAAATCACCAATTATTTCAACAATCCAATGTTGCAAACACAACTTAAAGACAAAATAAGAGACGAATGAAAGTACGACCGCTGACAATAATAAGCATGTATTAGAGCTATTGTTTTTGTAACGTTGTTTTCCTTGAGAGATGAAATAAACTAGAAGAAAAGAAAGAGACGAAATGGGGGACGTGGCCACCCTCGCTTCCACTCCTCGATAATTTCATTACAGTTGCCGCATCTGTGCAATCTGCAGCGACTACTTGTTTCCAAGATCCTTCAGACCACAGATCTGCTCCTCCCCCATAGCCGACATGACACTAACAATGAGGTCCTTCCCTTCGGCAAAAGCATCCTTCATCTGCAGACCAAATACAAGATTTAAGATGATGAACAAACAAAAAAAATCTTCTACTAAGTACTAAATATTAGTCTCAACTCTAGGCCAAGCCAAAAACTGGCACCAACTTCCTTGATTGATTTTCTAACTCTATGCTCAACTTTTTCCAAAGAAATGTAAAGACAAGTAAAAGTTATGTGACATCTCATATGACATAAATTGGAACATGCAGAGGATTATAGTTCATAGAATACAATTCCGCCAAAGCAGAATTAAGATTCAAGACGTCAAACGAGCATGGAAATCACAAAGATATTCAGACTCTTAAATAATCCTCAGACACGATGCAAGAGGACTAGTGTATGCTTGAGAAGATACCTGTTTGAGGAGAGCCTCATCAGTTGGAAGCTTGAGATCATCCTTGGTCTGGCCACTATCAGTCAACAAACTCACCTGACAATGTTCAATCAATGATATAGCAAGATCTGTAGAATAAAACCATTCTAACAATTAAATCATTAACAACTAAGACATACAAATCCATCCTCAGCAATGTCGATCAGCTGATAATCAGTACGGTTGACATGAGGAACCTGTAACAACAAATGCAAACATTATCAGAATCTAGAACAGCTGCATTATATAGGTACCACAGATGTATGCTTATAAAAAAAAACACTTACATCACAATTGTGAGAAGATGGGACGATATCCTCGAGCTTCTTCCCATTGAAGATATCAATGGCAACAAAGTGGCATTTAGCATGGCCATGCTTACCAGTCTTGGAGGTTGAAACTTCAACGACCTGCATAATTAGAACTTGTTGAGCTTCAACCATTTATACATTATAAATAACTAAATGGAAAAATATAAGTAAAATGGCAATAGGGCTGAAAGAAACCCATGAAGGGATCTCGTGTAATGACCATAGCAAATAACCCCCTCCCATTTGAATTCATCTCGGGGAAAGACCCTTCCTTTTTCCCTTAAAATAGGGTGCGACGTTCCTTCCACCTCCCTGATTACCTCACCCCAAAACTACTAATCTAACATCTTTGACGTCCTACCCTGAACTACACAAGTCCGTAACCATTAATTTCTACCCCATAGGACAATTCTTCAAAAACACAAAAAACTGGTAAGTCGCTTTTCTTCAGTTCATATTACTCCCTCCATCAAAAAATGACTTTGCAAGTTTATACAAGCATAACTTTTATTTGAATCAAAACTATCATATTAAAAGTAGATTTCATTAAAAATGTCGTCTTCTCATATATTTTTCACCAAATATGACTCACTTAAAAAATATTTGAGTTCAAAATTTAAAAATCCATATCATCTCGCAGGTTTAGACAGATATAACTTTGATTTGAATCAAAACTATCATATTAATTGTAGATTTCATTGAAAATGATATTTTTTAATATACTTTCACCAAATATTACACTACTTACGAATATTTGAGTTCAAAATCTAAAAATCCAATCTTCAATATTCAAAACTTTACAATCTTTTTTGTGAGGGGACTATTTCATTAGATAAATAATAAATTAACTCAGATCTAAACAAATCTCATTACAAAACACAACCCAAATACAGAAAACAGAAAACTAAGATCAATCATATTAAACACAAATTTTCCACCCCCAATAAAAATAAAAAATACATAAAAATAAAAACTAATCAAATCAAGCATATAAAAAAACCCCCATTTTTCACCTAGAAAACCCAAAACTAATTAAATAAAACATATAAAAAACACATTTTTCATCCCTAACAAAACATAAATAGAGAAACCGCATATAAAAATCCCATTTTTTAAATAAATAGATAAAAATTCAAAAAATAAAACCCCCCTTTTCTACCCCACAAAAACCCAAATCAGATCACGAAAAAACAAACAAACCCCCCATAAAATCAAACCAATAAAAACCCACAAAAATCAATAAAATTCTTGAAAAACATAAAATGAACCTTGCAGGGACGCCGATTAATTACAATCAAACAAATCAATCATATAAAAAAACCCATTTTCCACCCTAAAAAACCCAAATCAAATATCTAAAAACAAATAAAATCAACCAAATCAAAATCTGTAAACAAAACCAATAAAAATAGTTTCAAATGGACCAAATCAATCATACAATAAACCTATTTTCCATGTAAAAAAACCCAAATCACATACTCCCTACTATCTAAAAAGAAACAAAAAACACCATAAAATCAACCAAATCAAAAACTACAAAAATGAATAAAATAGTTTGGAAAATTATTTATGGACCTTGCAGGGACGGGCTTTGATGACGATGTGGCCCCCTTTGCGAATGGTACCAGCTTGTTGGGGGTATGTTTTTGATGCTCCAGCATCTCCCTTTGCCTCAAAGTGATGCTCCTCGTCAGACATTGAAAAATGAAAACTCAAACCTTGTACTGTGTTTTTCTTTTTAGGGTTCTGATGTCTCCAAATTTTGCTTTTATATACACTTATTATGTCTAATTAATTATTTCATATTCACTTTATCAATAAAATATTGTAGTGTTTTCAATTTTGATGACTTCAACTCTATACTTTTTACTATATCTATATTAAAATAATTGATCATTTTTTTATAGTTAGGATAATAATATTGTATTTCTCAATTCTTTATTTTCTATAATAAAATTCGAATCCTTTTAGCTCAAGGATTAAGGAGTGTTATCTCAACTGCAAGAATGATTCGATTATCTCTATAATTGATCATTTAGCTTAAAAATATTTTATTAGAATACTAATTAATTTTACTATTTTCTAAGTGAGAAAGTTATCAATCAATGAAAATAAATATATTAGGAGACAAATCATGATCTTAGAGAATTTTTTGAACTGCAATACAAAAAATAAATAAATGATTAATTATAATGCGATAAATATTTTTTTATGTATGATCAATTATATTGATACGGAGAGAGTAATCTGTTAGTATAATTTTTGTGTGAATAATATATGGTATTGTAGTATTTTTAGTTTATTACCCTATAACTTGTAATTTTACCCTGTATTTTTAGTTTACCATAAAAATTATCAATCAATGAAAATAATTATTAATTTTATACCATAAAAATCAAAGTGACGATCTCTTGGGGATTGAGTAGTAGTATATATATAAGAAAGTTAGGGTGTTTAAAAGTATAGTGCTATTAACATGTTAAAATGATATATTTTATAATTTTTAAATTTTCGTGAACTTGTTTAGTTTTTTTAAGTTCTTAGGGGTCAAACTACACAGTATATATATATTATTATTCTCCGTAATTATTATATTATTGTATTATAAAGTTTAACATTTGTGAGTATCATGTATCTTAAGATATTCAGTGATATATTTCAGTGTGAATATCTTGTATATTAAGAATACTCATATATTTCAGTGTGAATATCCTATATCTTAAAAGAATAAATTTTATTAAGATTCTTAATAGTACCCTAACCGTTCCGGGATATATATACTATATCATAAAGATGTAGGGAGTATTTTCTTGTTTTGTGATTTACGGAGTATTACTTTATTTGTTTTTGTTTTTTAAGTTTTTCAATTATTTGTGTGGCGGGCCATTGATATGATTCCAAATTGATGGTCAGTAATATATTTGGATAACTACAAATGTGCGGACTTTGCGTTAAATGAACGCATAAGAAATGGTAGGGAATTCAATTTATTCCCAATGTGGAATTATAGTTTAGAATGTCATCGTCAGGTTCGGTCGATTTGGTTTTTGAACGAAACTGAAATTAAATCTATTTATTTTCAATGTGGAATTTAAGTCAAATCGAAATTTATACTATTTTACTCGATCTTTTTTAGCCGAATTGTGATTTATTCTATGTTCGGTTCCTAGTTAAAGTTGTTCATGAGCCGAGCTGCTAGTGTTCGGCTTCGGCAGTCCATGGTGTTGAGCCGGTGCTTCCACACTTTCGTTTGCTGGCGAGATGGCTAGCCAAAATTAATAGCTTCGTTAATACATTCATACTTCTTATATTATAAAGATTATGTTATAATTTATTACTTCCTCCGTCCCAAAATTGTAGCGACATTTTGACTTTTTGTATTATTTCATAATTGAACTTTGACAGTAAATATTTTTGTTTGTGTTATATAATAATTTATGAAAACTATATCAATAAAAAATAAATTTCAAATTCTTTCCATTGATATAATTTTTATCAAATATTATACAACACAAATAAAAATATTTATAGTCAAAGTTCAACTTATTTCAAGTAAAAAAGTCAAAATGTCCCTATAATTTTGGGACGGAGGGAGTATGATTTATTTTATTACTATTATTTAGTTATGAATATATGTTTTATTAATGTGACTATTACAAATTAACAATTTTGCTTGTCTTGTTAAATGCTGATTGTTGTTATTAATTGATTTAGTAAATTAAATTGTTGTTGATCCCATTGAATTTGAATTTTGAAATAAGTGAGCCAATTCAGAGCTCGGTTCAGGATTAGCTAGGCTCGATCCAAGGCTCACTTTGTGGCAAACCCGAGCAAAAATTCATCAAGTTGGATTCGGCAGCCTCACATAATCCTAGTCGGGGATCCTCCGTCCCAATTGGTGATACGCCAATAAGAATAGAATATATATACAATTTTCAAAAAATAAAATTAACTTCTAATTTAAACTAACCAATTAAATACTAACACATAATTAGTAGGTAATTATGTGACATGAATCGAATCAGGAAGTGTGTCAGACACATAAACACAGGCATTGATGATCAATTTAACACTTACTTGTATTTTTCCTTGCTGCTTTACTATCTTAGACTTACCACTAGATAAAGTAATAGAAGTCATAGCAGACACATCATATAGATTAACAAATAGTGATTTATACATGTGACTAGAAGCTCTTTTGTCAATGATCCACGAAATATTAGAATCCTTACCATGACCAATGACACTCATACCTACAAACTCCTCACAGTGTGCATAATTGATCAACTCAGTATTGCCATGTTGATTGTTCACTCTCAATTTTGACATCTCCCTCTGCATTGCCTCAACTGTTGCATAAGACTCATCAATTGTAGATTGTTAGTACTAGAGACAGAGCTCCCCTCCTTTCCTTCCACTGGAACAAGATCACTCTTGTATACTTGTGTTGTTGTATAGTTATTTTGATTAGAAATTCCTCATCTATATTATAATTCCCATTGGAACTTCGTGGTATTTGGAATCTTGACTTGATTTCTATTAAATAAAGCAACGAAGAGCCCCGTACGGCTAGTCCGTCGCCTTGATAATGGGGAGGTTATCCGAATGTGCCTCAGATGGGTCCGTAGCCTGCCCATACCTGGCGCCCGGCATAGCCGGGTAATCCCGCGCTGCAGCGTAGGCGAGGCCATGTGACAC
Organism: Lithospermum erythrorhizon; assembly: GCA_019722365.1. Lineage (NCBI taxonomy): Eukaryota > Viridiplantae > Streptophyta > Magnoliopsida > Boraginales > Boraginaceae > Lithospermum > Lithospermum erythrorhizon. Next base: position 433,883 of record JADFUC010002180.1, read on the forward strand.
CGGTGTAGTCCATCGCTTTGATACATGTTACAACATTTGATTTTTTTTTTACTGTAGCGCTACTATAGAGTATGCTTTCTTATTTGTAGGCCAAAGGCTCCATGGTTAAAATCTTATATTTAATGGCATCATACTTCTCATTCAATTCTATCAAAAATTGCATAAGCTTCTTCCTTTGCTCCTTCTTTAAAAAATCTTGAGTAACATTACAAGGACAACCTGCAATGCACTTACAAACAGAAGGAGGCTCCAGTTCATTGAATTCATCCCACAATCTTTTCAGCTTAGAGTAGTAGACCACCACAGACATTGATCCTTGAGAGAGAGAATCTATTTTCCTCTCCAACTAATACAACATTGGGCCATTGGAGACTCCCTTATCTAGATGTCACCTCATTCCAAACTAACTTGGCGGATAAAACAAACATAAATTGTTCCTTACGTCCACTGTAGATATTGAATTGATATCGAGGAACTAACTATACAATCTATCCTCTTCCACCTATCCTGTAGAAGGGACTCCAAAATCCAGGCTCCACCGACCTCCCATCAATGAAGTCAAGCTTTTCTTTTAGCACAAGAGCCATCTTGATGGCTCTGCTCCATATGACATAGTTGTGTTTGTGAGTATGAATGTTCACGATTGACATGCTTGGAGTTTGTCACTATTTCTGATGACATTGGACCAAACTTCAATTCCTTCACTATCATAGAGATTGTTAACCTTTTCTAATGGAGGAATTTTCGGAGTCTCGGTGCCATTACTATTTTGTGGATCCATATTAACTATTCTCTTTCGTATAAACTTTTGATTTGGAGCATTGAACATAGTGGCTACGATACCATGAAGAAATTTAGGATCACAACACAAGATTGATCAAATTGATCGAATATATGAAAAACTCACAAGATAACAATGGTGGAAATATTTGAAGAAGAAGCAATGAAAGGATGAAAATAAAGCTTTTTATTAATTCTTATGTTCGTTTACAGTAATTCTACAATGATCCACACATACAAAAATCAAGAATACAAATATACAAATTTGATCTCTTCAGCTCAATACATAAGCCTTCAACTGTAAATGAATCAAATGAAATAACTGCCTAACTAACTTTCTCTATTCAATGCCAAGCCAGAGTGTATCCTTCAATCTTGAAATCCGATCACGTGCGTATCACATCTTGACTTAAGTGAGCGGCAGATTAAGCCCCACACACACTTAACTATTAAGCACATGATGGTAAAATCACAGAGCTGATATACATACACCCAAGCAGGTGTTTTGTGGGTAACACCTATACACACACCAACAGTGCTGCCTTGAGGAGAAGAAATGACTATTTTACCCTTTACTTCAAGCGAATTGTGTCAATGCTTAGGACAAAACAAGCGAATTGTGTCATTGCTTATAACAAAACAAGCGAATTATGTCGGTGCTTAAACTACAACAATCAAAATCTTTTTGTGCTTCTTCTAAAACAAGCGAATTTGCTACTAACAAAACAAGCGAATTGATTTCATGCTTCTATGTCAACTAGCTAATTAAGTTCATGTTCATAAGAAAATAAACATGCAAGTTATTCATTTGTTTGCTAAAAAGCATGCCATTAGATTGTTTGTTTTCATATAACATTCTTATAAAAATGAATTAAATAATTTAATATTAGAAAATACAAATTAATTACATAAGAATGAATTTATAAATTAATTACATAAAAATAAATTATTACAAATTAATTACATAAAAATGAATTAAATAATTAATAATTACATAAGTAAGAATACATTAAATAATTAATTAAATAAAAAATTAATTAAATAATTAATTATATAGTATGCATTAAATTATTATTAATTACATAAAAATGAAATAAATAATTAATTATATAACAATGAATTAAATAATTAATTACATAGAAGAAATTAAATAATTAATTACATAAGAATGAATTAAATAATGATGAGAATGGCTAAACTTAGCGTTGCTCAGTGTAGCTTGATAATATCTCTGGCGGCGGCGTGGTTAAATACGCCGGTAATGTGCGTTGAATAAGTTGATTCTTTCTCTATATTGAATTTCTAAACCTTGAGCTGAAGCATCTCGTCCATTTTTCCAATACAATGCTATCGGAGGGATAAGATGACCATCGATCATGTGTAGCTACAATTAAAATTTGACGAATTAGTATATACAATATGTAAACGAAGTGATTCATAATTTTAGAGAGATAAGATCTTACCAATATAAAATGAGTCCTCGTACACTCCCTAAAACCAAAATTAACATTGGCGGTCCTCTTTGATCCAAGATAGCTGGAAGACAAGTTGATCCTGCAACGTCAGTAAATTTCATCACTTTCTCAAAAGCGGATGCCATTCTAACCTTGGCTTTCTTTGGTTCTTTTCTGGTCCCGAACCGCCTTCTGGATTACTAAATTCCTCACTTATGTCGGGAAATTGATCTTACTGATTTTCATTAATCAAACGACAATTAATATGGATTAGAGGGATTATAAAAATTCAAAACTATTGTTCTGCATGATTTGATTGCACCTGACTTGATTTGACTACACAATAAACGAGAGAAAGTAGCGAATTCATTTCATGTTACTTCACCAACTAACAAGTAATTTCCTTGTTTATAAGAAAACAAGAATAGAAAAAATTTGCTTGCAAGAGAACAAGCACATAGCTAATTCGCTTGTTTCACTTCAAGCATGCTCATCAGATAGCTTTTCACATCTCCCCAACACACCTATTTTGTTAATTTTTTGTTGTTAATATTTTGCTTAAATTGTTAATCTTTCTCAAATTATTAAATTATTAATATTTTGTTATTAATATTTGTTAAATTGTTGTTAAATTGAAATTATATGTTAAATGTTTGTTCTAATTCGATTATTATAATACTAGCGAATTGATCCCATGATTGTTAGTGCACAAGCGAATTAGAGTCATGGTTGTTAGTAAACAACCGAATTCGAGCCATGATTATTGTTAAACAAGCGAATTAGAGAAATGATTATTAGACAACAAGCACGACAATTATTTGTTAGGTTCGGATTTATGAAATTATGTATTAATTATCAAATTATTGTTAATTCCAAAATTAATTTTTGAAATTGTTATGCTTGATTATGTCTTAAATATTTCGAAATTATTATGTTAATAAACTTTTTTCATGTTGAATTGAGATTATGTCTTAAATATTATGAAAATTATTGAGATTATATGTATTAATTAAGATAGTTAATTGTCAAATTATTTGTTAATATATCTCTAATTCTTTGTTAATATTTCTCAATTATGTTCAATTTTATTTCTAATTTTTTTTCTCAAATTGTAGGCAAATATTCGTTTCTTCTCCATCGTATATCATTTTTTGTTCGTTTGGGATCAATCAAGTCTAACAAGTAAGTATACCATTTCATGTTTATTGTGAAAGTATCATGATTCAAAATTAGTGTACAATTATGTATTAATATTTCTTAATTATATTAACTAGTGTTTGAATATGATGAATTTTTTTAATACTGTGTATTAATATTTCTTAAAAATTTAGTGTACAATATCGTAGCAAATTTTCTTTAAATACCTCCATATTCAACAACATCTGTTTACTTAAAACTATAATTTTATTATCACTTTGTTCTTGACCCAATTTTGCATAATCAAAGTTTTCAAACTATGAACAATAACGGAACATCATCACGGTTACGGTTTGGTATTAGTAAAGGATGGTAAATATTTTTATTTTATCAATTTCTTCATATTTACTAATAAAAACAACTAATTAATTCATACAATAGTTTCTATCTAAGTGCCCGGGGCAAATGCCGATGTAATATCAAATGCTGAAAAGAAATACGTACCAAGCTAGACATAGCGATGTATAGTTTCTAGCAACTTCAATCGAGATAAGATGAGGAATATCTTTGCTGTAAGTTAATTAAAATTTTATCAAGTTTTCTAAATCGTCATAGCACACATATAACGAATATCTATTGTAATGCAGTCTCGGTTCGAATTTGTCGGGGATTCTCCTCAGGATTTCAAGAAAGCGTTTTTCGAAGCATGTGCAACGGCAATGTGTGACTCTGAAGTTGACAGGAATAGTCCCTTGCAGTTACCTTTGTTCGACCCGGTTGAATACATGGCTACAAGGATTCGGCTAGAAACAAACGAGACATCAAAGCCACCTCTTGTTGTGGAAGTAGTCCCAACAAGAATTTCACAATGTAATAAGTAGTACTTTGATTCAATAATAAAGACCATTTTCAATATTTTTAATGATTTTATTTTTTTGCATGTTTGATGACAAACTAGCGATTTACTTGTATATGTTTGTAAGCAAAATGAGAGTTTATTCCATGTTTGTAATGGAACAAGCGAACAAATCTTATGATTGTTTTATATCTAACCATTTATTGTTTTGTTTGTTTCTTATAAAGCGGAGTCGCTTGTTGTCTGATCGTGAAGATAATTGACTTGTTTTCAATTAAACATGGAGAGTGTTCATCAGGGTATTTTAGTAATTTCAATCCCTTCATATTACTGTTTGGGTGTGTGTATAACAGTTCAGGTGTTTTTTGTTTAGGGTAAATGTCTATTTTGCCCCTCCTCTATTTAGGAAGTGTGGTATAGTATGACTTACTCATTCCTGAATCGATTGCTTGCTGAAGCCTATAGCAAACAATTAAACTGAATACTTTTACAGAAACATTCCAATATTGCCATTTATCCAAGAGATTCCACAAGTCCATTTTATCACTAAGCAGGCAAGAAGTTGTGAGGGCCTTCATCATTTCAAAAGGAAGTGCATCAACTATAGAAAAAGGTGTGGTGCTTTATTTTCTTGATCTTGTTATATAATTAATTAGTTTAAGATATGATTATCAAATTATATTTTTACTGAACTTATCAACATTCATAAAAGTCAACTAAACTTGATCATAATATAGTGCTTCAAGATCTAGATTCTTGATTTTGATCATGCTAGTTTATCTAATGGCGGAATCATGATTTTTTAGTTTAAAATGTAGTTGAGGTAAATAGTTTAAAATGTTATATGGAGTATTATTTTATTTATCGAGGTGATTTAAGGTGAAATATAAGAAAAAAATATGATTCACCTATGTTGCACCCCCAATTTGGGGTTAACAATAGAGTGAATCTAAGTGAATCGTTTAAGTGAAAAATAGAATTCCAATTGGGATGAACTTAAAATTTAACCTACATTCACTTAGGTTGACCCAGTCTGAACGGACTAGAAGTGAAAATTGGCATGGAAATTATTGGGGAGGGAAATGGTTGAATATGCAAGTTTGGTTGGAAGATGGAAGTGGAGGAGGGAGCTTCTACTTTCCCTTTATACCAAATGCAATAATAATGCTACCGTCTCCTTTGCACTGGCAAGTATGGCAAACACATGATTATTATTTATCGGCATAGGCATGTAGAATTGTAGATCCATGTGAAAGCATAACATTGTATACTGTTATATTTTGATGCAGGTGTGAGTTCGTCATTTGCTAACGTTGTATCTGCGTTGTTTTTTTTTACTGGGGGGCTGGCATTTCTCTTTAACTACCGAGCAGAAGGGGTACTAGCAAAATGAGATTCATAGTGGATCCAGTAGTTGGGATTTCCTCTGATGATATTTTGTCAAAGATAAAAAATGATTTGGCTTTTATAGAGAAATGTGAAAAGGATCCAAATTTGATTGGGTCTGATGCATGGAGTTGTGAAATAGAGGAGTCTCGTGATGAGTTATCATCCCTGAGAACATCCTTCAAGTACTCAACAATTGGATACATAGAGTATCACCATTGGCAAAATCTTTTGACAAAGGCTCAATTTTTTACCAGTAGAGCACTCCGTGATCATCTTTTCAATAGAGGGGCTACAAGAAACTCTGTGTCTGCTTCGAGTTGTCGACATCTTCTATTGGACTCAATGAAAGACTTGAAATCTGCAGTTGAAAAAATCGACCTTTATGCAGTTTCTAGGTTATCAGTTTCATCTTCCACGAGTAAGGATATAGTGGTAGAATCCATTAACTACGTGGTTAGGCTTGCGAAGATTAACTATTCTAGATCCAACCCAGAAAATAAAATCATCCTTGGCAAGCAGCTTGTTTTTGTGGAAGGCATCCTAAGCCATACTTCTTCCCCCTGTGTGATGAGTGAACACGAAGTGCCAGCGGCACTCTTAGCTGATATTCATGCTGCAATGGACACAGTAATGAAAATAATAAGTGAATTTGATTCAAGTCGCTATCTGAGAGCCTGTACTGATAAAGGTGCGATTGATTTATCAACCAATGACTATGATTCCTTAGACAATAATTGTGCGGAAGTTGTAAAGTATATTCAGTTGATCAGCCTTGTGATTTATACAGTAGTTGAAATGGGTGCATCCTCCTCCTGGAGAGATGAAGTTGTTGTGAAATTCTGGGACTGCGTCATCGATAATATGTTGCACCTACTTCAACAGGAATCCAATTTGATAGTTTCCTGGAAGGACCAATTGGAAGTTCTTCACGACGAAATGAGTTTTTTAAAATATTTTCTCCTGGATCCGCCAGAGGAATACACTGGAGCTGAGCACTGGAATGAGATCTTGTGGAGAATCAAACTTGAAATGTGCAAGCAAGTAACATCTTTGTTGTACTCATTTTATGATGGTACAATTGATGATGCCACGTTTGGCCAAATAAAAGAATCTGCTGAGCTTATCAAGTCACTTTTCATTGATGATTTTCAAGTACCAAAATACATAGGATCTAATCACCTGGAAATTCATGACCTCGGATCATTTGATTCTTTCCAGGAGAAGATGAGCATTCTAACATTCACAATGTCAGATTCAATCCCATTATGTCGTACCAAACAAATTCTGGAACAGCTTACTACTACTGCTGAATCTCTTAGTACAAGCTCTGGGCAGCAAACGACATTGGAAGATCTTTGGAGGCAGATATGGGAATTGGCGTATGAGATGGAGAATACACTAGAGTCAATTGGTGTCAGAGGCATCCCTGTTTGGCATCGAATGTTATGGTTCTTCGATATTGAAGAACAGATCAAGCTTATTGAGGGAGGAGTTAGCATGATTCCTGAGGTTGCATGTAGCATCTGGGATAAGAATACTGGCCATATTTCCGATTACATATCTGTTGATGAGGAAGTAATCGGTTTTCTGGATGAGGAAACTAACGTTGTTGACTTCCTTGTGCGAGGATCAGAGGATATGGAAATTGTGTCTATTGTAGGCATGCCTGGCCTTGGGAAGACCACTCTTGCCAAGAAAGTGTACCATAATCCAACCGTTCGAGATTACTTCAATGTCTGTGCATGGTGCTGTGTATCTCAAGTATATCAGATAAAGGATCTCTTTCTCCAGATTCTGAAGCACATTATATTGATTAACAAAGAAACGTTGAGCATTGGCGAAGATGAACTAGCTGAAATTCTTCGTAAAGCACTAAAGAAACAGAAGTATCTCATCGTCATGGATGATATCTGGGACAATAACTCATGGAATGCTTTGAGAAGATCTTTTCCAAATGATAGTACTGGAAGTAGAGTTCTGTTAACAAGCCGATTCAGTTATCTTAACTTGCAACCAGAAAGCAGGATTCATCCCCTCAGGCATCTATCTGATGATGAATGTTGGGAATTATTGCAGAAGAAACTATTTCAAAGAGGAAACTGTCCTTTAGAGCTTCTGGAAGTTGGAAGAAGCATTTCCATAGATTGCAAAGGACTACCACTTGCAGTTGTAGTGGTAGCTGGACTTCTTTTGGACATGAATACGGATCAGTGGCAAAAGGTAGCGAATGACGTTATGTCATTCATTGTGCATGATTCTCTTAATCTGGCAGGTCTGTTAGAATTGAGCTACAAGAATTTGCCATATTTTCTAAAACCCTGCTTTCTTTATCTTGGAGCATTTCCTCCAGATTCCGAGATTTCAGTTCAGAAGTTACTTCAGTTGTGGATTTCTGAGGGCTTTATCAGGAGAACAGAGTCAAAAAGCTTGGAGTTTGTAGCAGAGAACTACTTGATGGATTTAATTAGACGAAACCTGTTGCATGTAGCAAAAAGAAGATCTCTAGGTGGTCCTAAAACATGCCACATTCATGATCTAATACATGGTTTCTGCCTCACAAAGGGTAGAGAAGAAAATTTTCTGCAGACTGATGAAGGCTTTATTGGTGAACGCTTCATTTGTCATCGTCTAAGTGTACATTTCAATGGCGGCCTCATCTCTGAAAAATGGTCCTTTTATGAAAGTGCATTGTCTCTGCTAACATTTTCTTCATTTGATACAGATGTTGCAATGTACATACTTCAAAATTTCAAACTTCTTAGGGTTTTGGATTTGATGTCTCCCCTTATCTGGCATATGATTGATCTCCCTGATTCTATTGGCTCGCTTGTACATTTAAGGTACTTAGCAGGGAAGTTTTCTTCTGTGCCGGCATCCATGGGCAATCTTGCAAATTTGAAGACATTTCATATGGTAGCACTCACTGATGCAATTTACCTGCCTCGTACATTCTACAACCTTGGGAAATTGCAGCATCTGGACATAAACTGTGTAACTATTTTTGAGGAGACAAGCTCTGATTACCACTCCCACTTTGATGATTTACAAACATTGTCAACACTACTTTTGTCTGAGTCTGATAGTACAATCCTGAGAAGGTTTCCCAATCTCCGGAAACTAAAATGCATATTTCGAATCTGGCTTGAGAATTTTTCAAGATTCAAATTGTTTCCAGTTCTAGACCTTCTCAATCACCTGGAATCTCTGGAGGTGACTTATCTATTGGGTGATTGGGACGAATTGCAACGACAGCCTCGGATGCACCAGGCGTTTAGTTTCCCCTCAAGTTTAAAGAAGCTGACTCTGAAAATGTTTTGCTTACCCTGGAGCAGCATTTCAATCATTGGGAAGCTACCCAACCTTGGAGTTTTGAAATTAGATCGTTCCGCCTTTGTGGGAGAAGATTGGTTCACAGAAGACGGTATGTTTAATAAACTGAAATACCTAAGATTACGAGGTCTGAATATCAGAATGTGGCACACTTCACATGATCATTTCCCCCTTATTGAGCGTTTAGTGGTTCAAGGTTGTGAGTATCTTGAGGAGATTCCTGCCTGTTTTTGTGATGCTTTCACACTTAAAATGATTGAAGTTAGTGGATGCAAGATATCTGTGGAGGATTCCGCAAGACAGATAAAGGAAGATCAACTCGACTATGGGAATGAGGAACTCAAGATCCTTACCAGAGACAATGGTGATAATAAGTGAGTTCTAGATTCTTTTAAGTGATTTTTAAATTTTAATTGATTATTACATAAACTAGCTGTCAAGAAATCTCATTTTGTAGAGTCTAGTTTAGGAGAAAGATTAATTAAAAGAGACAATGTAGCTAACTAGTTGTTGCAGAATGCTTATCGTATACTTCTCAAGGCTTTATTCCTCTTAAAAAGTGAGGCATTCATCGAGAAGTTTTATTACTGCATAGCTTTTGAAGATAGGCTATGCAGATGTGATTTGCGATTAAGGTCATGAAACTGATGATCACATTTTCAGGCGAATCTCTGGCGTGGGACCGTGAGAAGGAGGCTGCAAAATGAACCTTGACGCGACTTGCAAATCAACTGGTAAACCGCTGGACCAATTTTTTGCTTCTGGAGTTATTCTACGCCATAGGACACTCATCGTCTTTCTGTTCTCTGTATTCTCATGTGAGGAAACCGTGACTTGGGGTTCATTCTATGAGTAAATAATTTGTTGTTGTTCCTGGAAAATTTGTCCACTTTCTTGTATTAATCCTGTAAAATTTATTGTAATTTTGTGCACATTGTAAAGAACAACTTTGTTCAACTTTACATCCCATATAAATTATCCATTTTGTTTTTCCCTTTCTTTGGTTATACACAAGAATTTCTACATTTTCTGGTAGAAACTAAACTCATGCACTCTGTTTTAGATTCTACGATTAGATATCACAATTAAGACGCATCGCATTTTATATATACACTCATTATGGGATAATTAGAATCCTTGAAAATAAGATAATAACACTACTTCAAAAATATAGCAAATTCTCATGTACTGATTTAAAGTAAAAAGAAAGAACATACATGAAAAATGAATCAAACTCTATTTTTCCAGATACAATAATTAACAAGTCACAACTATGATCATTAGTGACTATTGATAGGAAATTTAAATGGTTGTTAAAGGGTGGCATTTTTCCAAATTTCCCACCAAACAAAAGGGCAACACTAAACACTATACAGACACCATAGTAGTAACTTTTTAGTAAAATGACAATTTTGTCGCCAATGAAACTTTATTCACTATATTTGCAAATAAGGGGGGCAAAATAGATCATTTCATATTCAAACCCAACAGTATTTAGGTGTGTGTATAACACCTTCAACAAACAAAGGCTTAGTAAAACACCAATGATTTTCTTGTTGACTTACTATTGATATCTCCAGTTTCTTGAGTTGATTCTTCTTCTGCAATCTCCAGTCTTGTCATTTCTGATGCTCTGCAATCTGTTGTCTGCACACCATAAAAGCTGTCTTCTTTGTAACTTTAAAAGTTAGTGTGGAATGATCTTATTTTTTTCTTGTTATTTATCTACTTATTTTGAATTTGTTGTTTGTTGTTTGTTGTTCATGGTTAATTAGGTAGACATGCATGTTTTATCTGTAGGGAGTCTTTGATGCTTGATCTTGCTCATTGACTCCATCGGAAAGCTAAAAGCACAGAAAGATTAAGGTAAGATGCATTGTTTCATTTGTTAGTATAGCAAGAGTTTAATCTTGCATATTTATTTGATCACATATGTATACAGTGATGGAACCATGATTGTTTTATGTAAGGGAACAGGTAGTTGATAACAGATAAATAAAATGTAAAATATATACTCCGTATTATATAGAGAACAAAGAATTAATGAGCAAATTAATAAATAGTAGAATGCCTTGATGTATATATGATCATAAATTGGTGAAAACTAACTGAATTAACTCCTCTAGGGATATTTAAATTGGATCTTTTCTGTTTTAGAACTACTATTGTAGTTACCACTTGCCAGTATTTGAGTATTAGCCAAACTGATTGGTAATGCTTAAAACTTTAGCTAATTCGATCAATGAACCTCATCTATGATGGGAGAACACTCGAAACAATATAATCACTAGTGTTATGAATGAGTTGAGCCATGATGATAACAATACTAGGCTCGATAACTTGTCACGGTGAATAGCTTGAGACCGACACTCAGGTATCAAGTAGTCCCTGTCATTGTGTCGAGTTGTCATAGATATCAAGCCTTAAAAAAACTAAAATTAAACAGGCCAGGTTTTAGTTGATGAGCTTGGCTCAGGTACAAATTGACCAGCTCATTAAGTAATCAAGCCATATGTTTGGCTAGAACAAAACTTGATGATGGATTGGTGGTCTATCCAAGTCATTTAAAATCTTCGGATTAATTGGCTTGTCGCTTTGATTCCAAAAAATTGCTTCGAGGTCAAAACACGCTTAACCTTTGCTTTCTTAGAAGTTGGACTTATGAAAAGGAAGATGTTCTTGATGGTATGAGTAGTTTCAATCATAACTTATCAACCTTATCACATCACCTATTTTAGTAGGGGTATTACAATAGACCATAATTTCATATTTATGCAAGAAGTAGAAGTCAGAAATTCAAAGTAAAAGAATAAGTATGTTTACTTAGTATTATTAAATCATGGTAAAATTATATTTTGCAGCAATACGTAATA